>JARFJB010001912.1:840000-1167500 GCA_036346205.1 Vesta saturnalis | reverse complement strand
TTATATATATTATATATTATGTATATATATATTATATATATTATATTGTATGTGTATATTATATATGTATATATATTATATATATATATTGTGTATATTATATATATATATATATTATATATATATATATATATTATATATATATTATATATGTGTGTGTATATTGTTATTATTAATATTATTATTATTATATTTATGTGTATTGTGTGTGTGTGTGTGTATATTATTATTATTATATATTATTTATGTATATTATTATTAATATTATTATATGTTATTAATATATTATGTATGTTATGTATTATATGTGTATATTGTGTGTGTGTGTTGTGTGTGTATGTGTGTGTATTTATGTGTATTATTATTATATTATATTATGTTATGTGTATATATTGTATATTATGTGTGTGTGTGTGTGTGTATTATTTATGTGTGTGTATATATGTGTATATTATTATTATTATTAATGTGTTATATTATATATATTGTATATTAATAATATTTATTATTATTATATTTATATTATATATTATTAATATATTAATATTATTATTATATTATATTATGTGTATTATATTTTATTAATATTGTATGTATTATGTGTGTATATGTATTATTATTGTATATGTGTATTATTATTATGTTATTATTATTATTATTATTATTTATATTATGTTATTATTATTAATGTTGTGTGTGTGTGTGTATGTTATTATATTTATTATTAATATTATGTGTGTGTATTTATGTATGTGTTGTATTATGTATTATATATTGTGTATTATTATTATTATATTGTGTATGTGTGTGTGTGTATTATATGTTATTGTATTATTATATTTATTATTATATATTATATATTATTATTATATGTGTATTATGTATGTGTATTTATTATTATTATGTGTATTATTATTATATGTATTATTATTATTGTGTATATATTTATTATATTATGTGTGTATATATTATTATATTATATTATTATATTATTATATATATTATTATATTAATATTATATTATATTATGTTATGTGTATTATTATATTATTATTATGTATTATGTTATTATTATATGTTATATATATTATATTTATTAATATATATTATGTTATTATTATTATTAATTGTGTGTGTGTATGTTATGTGTATTTATGTATTATTATGTTATATTATGTATTTATTAATATTATGTATATGTATATATTATTATGTGTATATGTATATGTATATATATTATTAATATGTATTATTATATATGTATTATTATTATATTATATTATATTATATGTATATATTATATATATATTATTATTATATATTATATATTATATATATATTATATATATATTATATATTAATATTATTATATATATATATATATATTATTATTATATTATTATATTATATTATTATATGTTATATATATTATATATATATTATTATATGTATTAATATTATATATATATTATATATTATTATTATTATTATTAATAATTATTATTAATATTATTATTATTAATATTTATGTGTATTATGTATATTTATTATTATTATGTGTATTATTATTATTATTATGTGTATGTGTATATGTGTGTTGTATATTTATGTATATGTATATATATGTATATGTGTGTATATATTTATGTGTATATATTGTGTGTGTATTATATTATATATGTATATTATGTATTATTATATTATATTATGTATATTTATATATGTTATATATATATTATATATTATATATTATTATATTAATATTGTTATATTATATTATATTATTTATATGTGTATTATTATATTATTTATTAATATTGTGTATGTATTATTATATTATATTAATATTATATATTATATTATATTATATTATTATATATTATTATTATTTTATGTATATATATTATTATGTATTATTATTAATATATATATTAATATTATTATTATGTTATTATTAATATTATATTATTATTATTATATTATGTGTGTGTGTATTGTGTATTATTATTATTTGTGTTATATGTGTATGTTTATATTATGTGTATTTGTATTATTAATATTATGTAAATATGTATATTATGTATTATTATTATATATATTGTGTATATTAATATTATATTATATTATATTATGTATATATATATATATATGTATATTATTATTATATATATATATTATTATATTATATTATTATATTATATATGTGTGTATATTATATATGTATATATATATATTATGTATATATATATATATTATATTATTAATATATATTATATGTATATATATATATTATTATTATTATATTATATTATTAATATTATGTGTATTATTATTATATTAATATTATATATATTATTATATATTATGTGTATATGTGTGTATTATTATTAATATTATGTGTGTATTATATTTATATGTGTGTGTATTTGTGTGTGTGTGTGTTATATACAATAATGTGAAATATATTATTATTATTAATTATTTATTATATTATGTTATTATTATATTATTATTATATTTATATTATTATAACATATTGTATTTATATGTATGTATTACATGTATATAAATGTAATATTATATTATATTAATTTTATATTATTATGTGCTATTATTATTATTATTATTTTATATTATGTATTATTATGTGCGTATTATTTATATATTTTTTTTTTTTTTATTTTTTTATTTTTATTTATTTTTATTTTTTTATTTTTTTAATTTTTTTTTTTTTTATGTTATTTATCATTTTTTTTTTTTATTGTGTATATATATATATAAAATAATATATAATAAATAATAATAATTAATATAATAAATGTATTATGTAATATAATAATATTATGATTATTATTATTGTGTATTAATAATAAATAATATATTAATATATTTAATAATAATAATAAAATATAAAATATATTATTATAATGTAAAATTATTTGTGTTATAATAGATTTTTTAAATAACATTTGTATATTAATGTATTCTTAAACAATACATAATTTTCTATTGTAAAGGAATTTTATTTTTTAATGTTTAACAATTATTTATACATTTATATAAGTTTACATTATAAACATTTTATTATGATTAATTTTAATTTAGTTGCTTTATTAATATGTTTATTTTATATATATAATTTTATATTGTTTCTTGTATTATATATATTTTTAAAAATTTTGTGTTATGTATTAAATTCCTTTACATGTTTGATATAAACGAATTTTATTGTTAATTATTTTATATGTTGTCTCTTTCAATTTTTAAAGAAATTAGTTAAATAAAATTAATTTTTATTTCTGTATGATTTTGTTTTTTCCTATTAGATTTAAACCACAAACAGAATTTGAATATTAAACATAATATATATATACATTATATTTATTCACATTTTTGGTTAATTTATATATTATTTTATAAGATACAGGATAAAATATATTTTACATTAGCATTATATGGTATATATAAACTGTTAGATTATACAACAGTTTTTTTATATACTTTATTACATGTTGCAAATTGTAAGACATTGTAGGTCAAATGTGCAGCATATAAAATTTGGTTTATTTATTATTTCTTTATGTTTTGTTTAAATTATCTTTCTTTCTGTAATGTATTGTATTCTATTATTTTCCTATTGTGTGAAAATTTAAAAGTATATTTTGGTAATGCTATTTGTTATAATATTTTCTCTGTATTCATGTATATTTATATTTTTCTTACATTTTAAATCAACATTTTTGTTATATGTATTTTTTTGTGTTCCTTTTATTATTTTAAATGGTCAATCACTTCTATATAAATACATGGAGATTTTATATAATCAGGATGTACAAACTGCAATTTTTGAATAATAAAAAAATATTTTTGAATTTGATATATTTTGTATTTATGTTCAAATACGACTTATTTAAAAACAAAACATTTTGTTATTAAAATCAAAACCAATATTTATTTAAATCAAATTCTATAATTGTGTTGAATATTTCGATAATTATAATTTTGTTTATTTCAATTATTTTGTAATTTATCTTTTATATTAATGTGTTTATTGTTCTTTTTTTTTTCTTATTTTTTCATATGTTACATTATATGTTGTATAACATTCTGAAATGTATAAATTAGTATATGCTCAGAAAATCACATAATTGTTTAAATATTAAAAGTTTATTCTATCTTTCTGAAGATGAAGAACATGTTAAATAATCATTTCGTTTAAGAACAGTCAAAATAAAGATTATTTTTTATTGTAGAATCTAACTTAATACGAATAATTATTATTTAATATAAAATATTTAAATGGCATTTTGATCTTCAATTTATATGTATATTGTAATAAAATCATGTTTTATGGTTTAATTGATTGTGTCTATGCTGTATTTATAAAGTGCTAATTCAAAAACATGTTTTTAATCGATTTATATGCACTTTGATTACACTTTCAAAAAATAAACAATATATGAAATTTCTAAAAATTTAATTAACAATATTTATACAATATAAAAATTATTATAGCAATATTATATATTTTTTGCTATCACAAATAATGGCATAAAGAAAGAAAGAATATTTAAAATATTAATGCATATCTAGTAGATTATACATTTTGTTAATATTTATTTATATTCATATTGCTTTATTCATATAATATTAATATTTTCATTTAAAAATAATTAAGATATGAACAAAAAAATATAATACATTATAACATATCATAATTGTAATTTAATTTGTTATTATGTTATTATTATAATGCCGCGATATATTTTGTTATAATTTGTATATTTTCATAAATATTACGGTATCTTAGATTTTAATATTTTTAACCATTATAAACACTTGTTATGGTCTTAATTATCGACTATGATTATTATATATATTTATAAATCTTATTTGTTTTTAATGCTGTTATAATATATTTCTTGATATTAACTTTCTGTCTGCGATTATTTACATATTTATAAGTGGTAATTCAAATTATATATTAACATTGAATGTTCTTCGTTATTTTCTAACAATTGTGTTTTCTATTATTATGCGCCATTTGCTAATTTTTTCCAGGTCGTGTGTTTTGTAGGATCTTTGTTTGCTGTGTGACTCAATGTGTCGTCACGTATTTAGATTTTTCGGTCTTAAATCTGCAACATAAAGATTGAATACGTAATATAACCAGAAATTTTTTAACGATATTATTTCTTTATAAATATTTAATATCATTTTAACATTATATGTTTAGCATCTTAAAATCCGTGGTAAATTGTAAAGCGTTAATGTAAACATTTTGAATTCTTATTAATACATCTTATAAATTGTTGTGTGGTATAACAAAATGCTTAAAATCTTATTTATTCTTATAGTCAATTATCTTCTAGTATTTTATGTTTATATGATTTATTTTATGTGGTTCTTTTTAATATCATGTATTCTTTCCATCTGATTGAGAATGTATCTAAGGACAGCAAAGAACATTTTAATATTTTGTTGTTAAATATATTGCTATTATTATTATTAAATTATTTATTAATAATATTTTGATTTTATTATATGATTCTTTACGATTTATACATATGTATTACATGATCAGTGCGTATACCCACATTTATTATTTAGAGCTATTACTTCTTCTTAGAATAATTTTATTCTATAAAGCACTAATTTAATCTATAATATTTAATGTATGCGTGTTGTGAATTTATTAAACAGATTAAAACTTAAATAATCTGTTAACTATAATTAAACATTGTTTTTTTTTTTTTGTTCTTTTATGTATCAATACGTAATTAATGATTTGTTGTTGGCTATAACATTGTTTCAAATGTCTATTACAACGGTAGATAACGTTTGCATATAATGTAAAAGAGAATATTAACATTGTTATCTAACCAATGAACAGTTTTTAAATCAAACTTCTCATCGGTGTACTTGAATGATTTCGATCAATTAATTAATTTTGGTGCTTTTATTTCAATTATTTCTCGCTAATTTCGATCTTTCTCCCATCGATTAGGCTCGCTCGTTCTCCATCTCGTTCTTTTTTTTTCATATTTTTTTCACTACTGCCTTACATTATCATGTTGTATAACACCTTCTGAAATGTATGAAAGTTAGTACACGTATGCTCAGAAAATCACATTATAATTGTTAAGGTAAATAATTAGCAAAAGTTTACCTTCGTCCCCATCTTGGTCTGAAGATGAAGAACGTGTTAAATAATCATTGTCGTTTGCAGAACAGTCAAAATAAAGATCCTCATTCTCTTTATTGCTCAGAATCTAACTTAGAGTACGAATAATTATGGTCATTTTGCAATATAAAACTACTTTAGGGAATGGCATTTTGGCGATCTTCAATTTTATATCGGTATAGGTTGCTTACATAAAATCACCCTGTTTTATGGTTTTCCAATTGATTGCCTGTCTATCGCTGTATTTGATAAAGTGCTAATTCAACCAAACGATCTCGTTTTAATGCCAGATTTACCGCAAAAGCACTCCTTGATTACACTTTCACAAAAAATACAACAATATGCGAAATTTCTAAAAATTTAATTAACAAGGCGTAATATTCCTGATACAAGTAGTCCGCAAAAACTTATTATAGCAATAGTTAAGTACCGCTACTTTTTTTGCTATCACAAATAATGGCATAAAGAAAAGAAAGAATATTCTAAAATAGGTTAAGTGCACCTAGTCTAGTAGACTTCACCTACATTTGTGCGTGGCAATATTTATTTATACCTTCATCGGACCTTGCTTTATTCATGGCATAGTATCTACATGCCATTTCATTCCTACCTAACAAACTAACTTAAGATATGTAACAACAAGAAGGCATATAACTACATGGTATAATATTCATATCACTCAACATGGCACGATCTTCGGCCTCTTGTGCCTCGTCACGTCGTTGGCGTCGTAGTTCCATAATGCCGCGATGATGGGGTTTGGGTGGGCTGCTAGTACCATCTCCTGCATGGCACCGGCGGTTTTCATGAAATCCATTACGGTGGCCATCTTGAGGTCCTTGTGGAATCGGTCGTTTCTGACGTACCAGGGAGCGTCGGTCATGATCAGGAGACACTTGTTCTGGATGGTCTTAAGGCGCTTGACGGTCGAGGGAGCGGCGTATGCCCACGCTTCGCAGGTGTAGGTCAGCATCGGGCGGATGATCGACTTGTAGATCAGCATCTTGTTGTTGGTCGTTAGGATGCTGTTCCGCCCCATGAGCGGATATATCTTCTTGATGATGCCGTAGGCCTTGACTCTTCTGTCTGCGACGTGCTGGTTACATAGCAGCTTCCTATACATGAGGAGTCCCAGGTAATTCACGGAATCCCTCCATGGGATATCCTGGCCGAACATTGAGATGTTCTTCGTGGGCCTCATGGGTCTTCGGGTGAACAGGACCGCTGTGCTTTTCTCGGGTTGATTCCGATGCGCCATTTGCAGTACCATCTTTCCAGGTCGTCCGCTGCTCTTTGTAGGATCTTTCCCGCCTGGCGGTTGCTGTGTGACTGGGCGAGCACTGCGGTGTCGTCAGCGTAGGTCGCTAGAGCGGTTCCTTCGGTCTTCGGCAAATCTGCAACATAAAGATTGAATAGCGTAGGGGCGAGTATCGAACCTTGAGAAACTCCCGCGCTGGTTCCCTTGGGAAGCGACCTGCAGTGGGGTAGTTTCTTCCTGAAGCATCGACTGGTGAGGTAGGATCGGATCATCTTCAACATGGGTATCGAGATCCCGCGTTCCAGCATCTTGAAGAGGAGTCCGTGGTGCCAAACCTTGTGGAAAGCGTTGGAGATGTCAAGAAACATCCCTCCGTTGAACTTCTTCCAGTTGAATCCACGCACGATCTGTCCCACGACTCGAAGCGCTTGTTGTGTGGTCGAGTGGCGAGGACGGAAGGCGAACTGCTCCTCGGGAAGGATCTTGAGTTCTTCGATTTCTTCCTGTAGTCGGGTGGATCTTCTCCAGTAGTTTTCCCATCGTTGGTAGTAGGCTGATCGGGCGGTAGTTTTGAGGGCGGCTGTGGTTCTTTCCGGGCTTCGGGATCATCACGGTGTCCGATTCTTTCCATCTGATTGAGAAGTGTCGGAGTCTGAAGGACAGCAAAAGAACATTTTAATATTTATACCATCCGTGTGTTAAACTCCATCGATTGCTATTACCATTATTAAGCATTACCAAAGTGGTGGCATGATTTATTCGGGAGATAATAGGTTTGATTGCCCTTACCGTCTACCCTGCATGAGGTTCTTTTACGAGGTTCATACATATGTAGTTACATGATCAGTGCGTATACCCACATCATATGCGGGTATTTAGGCAAATGCTGGGGTGGTAACTTCTTCTTCAGAACCCTAACTTCGCTCCTTCCGATTCTATCCTGATAGCACTAATCTCTAATCTCGCCATGCATATTTAATGTATGCGTGTTGTGAATCCTTCACTGTAGCCGAAGCAGATTCAAAAACTTAAATAATCTGCCCTTCAACGTGGGGATGGAATTAAACACTTGTTTTTTTTTGTTCTTTTATGTATCAATACGTGTAATTAATGATTTGTTGTTGGCTATAACATTGTTTTCAAATGTCTATTGGACAACGGTAGACCCCAACGTTTGCATATAATGTGAAAAGAGAACGCTATTAACATTGTTATCTAACCACTATATGAAGGGGCCAGTTTTTATAAGGATACATTTATTTTTGAAAAGTATATAGTGTTTCCATAATTTTTAAGTAATTACCATGTAACCTTGTAGGCAATTTTTTAGTGTTGTTTCAAGATGACAAATTCTTTACGGCAAAGTAACCCAATCCGTCTGTAAATGTCCTAGGTACTGGTTACTGTAATATATGTAGATTCATGTTATATTATAATGATAAGATCTCAAATCAGATTGAGAAGTGTGCATTACAGCCTTAACGTTTTAAGTATCTTAATAACAATGTTTATCCAGTTTTTACGATTCTTTTGTTTTAGACATACCAACTATGATATCTCCTACTCAACATTCGCTTATGCATTGCGCAAAGGTATCTTATAAAGCACGCCGTTATACTGATTGCAGTCGTTTTTTGGATACACATATAGTACGGCATCGAAAATTGGATGAAGAAGAGCGGCGGATGTTCTATTCTTCTTTTGAGACACAATTTGATGTTAGTGTTCAATGTTTAAAGTTACAACACTTAAACATTATGAACGCTGCTATTACCATCAATGAGTTGGATCTGAAGTGTACTAACATTGCTGCAACTGAACTTGCTTTCCAACAAGCATGTTTTAGAATGTTGGTGAGTTGTTTTTTGTAACCTAAATGTAGCTCGTTGGTGAGTTAATCAATTTCCAGTTTCTGTTAGAGTTCTATTTGATTCCAAATGCTGATGATTGGTACACTCGTTTATGTTACCTAAAGAAAAGAGGAGATTATGTACGAAATTTACTGAGAACGCTACCAAATGCATTTCCAGAGGGTATTTGTAAAACATAAGATTTCACTAAATTTAACGTCTAATGTTTTAGAACGATTATCTTATGAAGCATTTCAATACTTAGAAATATACCGTATATCTGAATGTTTAGATCTTACCAATCCCTTAAGACTTGGAATCATTACTAACTTAATGTATTGTTATGATGCATTTTTTGATAACCAAGCAAAGGCAGTACAGATTGGCTATGACGTAATACATTAACACGTTTTCAATATCTACAGTAACTTCTGTGTATTTTCAGACCATAACAAGTACAATACTGCAATTAGGTGAAAGACTTCCGCCTAGTATCGATTGCGAAATACAATGTATGAGTTGGCATTTAAATCATATAATAAGTAAAGTAAGTACAATTATTAGTTGTAGGAAGCAGTACTAACAAACAACACAACTGAATAAAAACATTTCTAACATCCTCTTCGATATATATATATATATATATATATATATATATATATATATATATATATATATATATATATATATATATATCTGTGTATAACTCTTGTTCCGACCGAAATTATAATATTAATTTATTAATATAGTCGGGCACTCAGTCAATTAAATAGAGCGTTATAAATAAAAAAACAATACAATACAATATAATGCCAATATTTCGCAACCGTTTAGTTGCTTTATCAAGGCTCTACAATTGTATTATAGTTAAAAAAGTATTTAAACTTACATACAAGTGAAGTTATAAACAAAGAAAATTTATAACCGACATAATAAATTAATGTCACACAACGTAAATTACAATAATTAGTATCACATATATCAATTACAAACTAGATCTAAACACTTAACAGAATTAATAACAAACAATTTTTATGGCTAATACATAATATTAAATTTACTACCTAAGAAAGTCAATTAAAATTATTATTTAAATATACCAGGCTATCTAAATATTACGTCGGAACTTTATTATAAAGGTTTAACAAATAATTATAACTAATATTTAAATTTGCTATGTCAGTTTTAAAATTCATTGAATTGTTATTACGAATATAACACGTTTCTAAAAACGTTCTTCTTTTGAGATTGCTGTATTTAGCTAAAATTTTTGTATTTGTGCTTTAGCAGTTCACTTTAACGAATTGGACCATAAGTTAAATTATGAAAATACAAAAATTTTAGCTAAAACCGAAATTTTCAATTATCAATTTTCCTTTCTATACCAAAAACTGCAAAAGGTGGACGTTTTTAACTAAAACATTATTAAGGCACTCTTTTACGAGAAATCCAAATATGTTATTGAAAATTTCAAGGTACTCTAGATCTAGAAGTTATAGTAGTTAACTTTGTTATTTGTTATGGCAGCCATATAGGATTTTTCCATTTTTGAATGAAGTTCTTTTTGCTGATTGCAATGATATATCATATAGTATAATTCAACTTCAGAATTCCTTCAAAATACGGAAAAAAACCTTTTTGCGAAGAGTGTTTTGAAAAGAACATGCATTCTTTTGTTTAAAAACACATTTTGATTAAATTTAAAAATGCATTATTTATTTTTTAAAAATTTATTATGCTTCATGGAAAAATTATCTTATTACGAAGAAAAAAGCACAATTTCAGTTAAAAACATTCTGATTAGATTTAGAGTATTTAAAATTAAATACTTAATCGTAATAATAAATAAACTAAACTATGAATCTATAATGAACATAACTAACATAACTGATGCTGGAAGGGTGCACCATCGACCTCTAAACATAGCTTTATGCGCCTCCTTAAATTGTGTGTTGCTCTTGAAATGTCTCTTCCTCGTATTTTATTCCGTAACGTCGTAATTCAAAAATGTTATATATAAGATCCCTTGTAGTGATTGTAACCAATCATATATCGGCATGACTTCAACGAATCTTAGATATAGACTTACATCACACGTTAGTGGCGTAAGAGTCAGAAAAGATGCTTGTGCTTTGCACAACACGTAAATTCCACTGGACACAGTCCTGATTTCGACAAAGTGCAAGTCTTGAACTCTGAAACAAATTTGTTCAAAAGAAAGTTTTTAGAAATGGCCCATATGCGTTGTACAGACTACGTAATGAATAAGAGAAGTGACACTCAACATTTAAATATAATTTATTCTAACATACCTACTTTATCTAAATAAACACAGAAATCATAGGATGAACTTTTAACGGTAAAGAGTTATCATGAATATATATATATATATATATATATATATATATATATATATATATATATATATATATACGGGGTGCCCACGACGAGATCACTTTCCGGCTGTCATTTTTATTTATCTATCGATTTAAATGAAACTTGGCAGGGTTGTTACTCTAACCAAACGTCATTTTAGGAATTTTTGACAAGCATTTCCGCTTCCGGTTTCACCGGAAATGACCTTAACTTTTGATTTTTAAATGACACTCCCTGTATATTTTTGTTTTCGGATTCTGGAGGTCATTTTACGGCCGATTGCGTAATATTTAAATCGATTTTTTCCAAATGTAATTTTAAAATTGAATTTTATTTTCTCATCCAGAGTGCCATGACCATCTTAAAATCATTCTACATACTTAACTCACTTCCAGAAAAATGCAAACTCACTTTTATCTTTGTTAACTTTTTACTAGAACGTTCTAAACTTTATTTTGCCGTAGCTCAAAAAATTAAATGGAAGCATACCACTTTCATAAAACTACTAAATGCAGTATTTTAAAACGAATTTAATGACTTATAACACGTTTTGTCATTTTTACCCATTTTCGATTTAAACTTTTTTATTTTTATATTTACGTCTTACGCATTAATAAAATACACTTCCTATGTCACAGCACATCAGAGTTGCCATGAAAACAATAGGTGGCTAGGTTGCCATGGAAACACTATGGTAAATTTAAAAGTTTGACAGGTAAAAATAAAGGTTGTTTATTAACATAAATCTAGTATTTTACTTAAAAATTAAATTAAAGTTTGTACTTAGTTTAATTATAAAATTAACAAAAATGTTTACCAAGAGTGAGCAGGTTGATATACTTATTATGTATGGACATTGTGCCAAAAATGTAGCGGAAACCGGCAAGAATATCCTAAGCGTTTTCATCATCCTACAAGACAATACATTATCTACCTTATAAGAAAAATGCGCCAAGAACCAGATAATTTGCAACAACATTTTATTATTAATGAACAAACGGAAGAAAATGTAATAGCATATGTCATTCAAAACACCACAGTATTCACAAGGGAAATTGCTTTTGAATCAGATATTGGCGCAGAATGAGCAAGAAAGATCTTGAAGAAACATGGATACAAATCATTTAAGTACCAGCTTCACCAACATTTGTACGAGGGAGATTTTGTTAGAAGACTGGAATATTGCAACTGGTTCTTGGAACATAACGATGCCGATAATAGCCTAGCCAATTCTATTTTGTATTCTGACGAGTCGAGATTTACCAATAATGGAATGTTCAATCGGCAAAATACAAGATATTGGTCAACGATAAATGAACACCGAATGATGGAAGCTAATTTTCAAGAGATATTTGGAGTAAATGTATGGGCTGTAATAATTGGTACTCGTATTGTGGGACCGATTCTTTTCCAAGGGCATTTCAATGCAGAACGATATTTGGTTTTTTTACAACATGAAATTGAAAATTTTTTGGAGGAATTACCGTTGGAAATAAATAATCAACACCTTTATTATCAACAAGATGGTGCGCCGGCTCACAACGTTATTGTTGTGAGAAAGTACTTAGAAGAACGATTTTGAGAACATGTTATCTCTACCCGTGGACCGATCCGGTGGCCTCCTCGTTCGCCTGACCTTATACCTCTTGACTTTTTTTTGTGGGGCCATATTAAGGAGATTGTTTACCGAACACCACCAACAACACTTAACATCTTAGAAAACCGTATACGAGCGGCATTTGCTAGCATTACCCCCGAAATGCTTAGGAATGTCGTAGAAAACAACGTTTTTCGTGTTAGGAAATGTCAAGAGGTGGAAGGGCAGCACTTTGAAAATTTAATTGGTGGTTAAAAGGTCCAAAAGTTATAATCTAATACCTATTGTTAATGTTATATTATTGTTAATGTTATTAATTTTTTTTAATTATTTTGAATATTGTTTAAAATTATTACACTCTGTTTTAAAATAAATTTTCTTCAATCGTTGCCTGAAAAAATTGGGAAAATACGCAAAGCAATGCATTAAAATTGTGCTGCTTTAAAAACAACTCTCAGACGCGCCCATAATGCGGCAAAAATAAAGTTTAGAACGTTCTAGTAAAAAAGTTAACAAAGATAAAAGTGAGTTTGCATTTTTCTGGAAGTGAGTTAAGTATGTAAAATGATTTTAAGATGGTCTCTGGATGAGAAAATAAAATTCAATTTGGAAAAAAATCGATTTAAATATTACGCAATCGGCCGTAAAATGACCTCCAGAATCAGAAAAACAAAAAATATACAGGGGGTGTCATCTAAAAATCAAAAGTTTAGGTCATTTCCGGTGAAACCGGAAGTCGGAAATGCTTGTCAAAAATTCCTAAAAATGACGTTTGGTTAGAGTAACAATCATGCCAAGTTTCATTTAAATCGATAGATAAATAAAAAAATGGCAGCCGGAAAGTGATCTCGTGGGCATTCGGTATATATACAGGGTTATTACAAATGATGTTCCCGATTTCAATAATAAATATTACCGGATTAATATATTTTAAGACCATTTCAGTTTGTGATACTGGAAAGAAAAACTCATTAAGTTTTGTTTACATTGGTTTAGGTATGTATCAGCTGTTTGTTAAGGTCAATTGGTGTTAATAGGAAAGCATTTTGTGTGTTGGAGTATCACATCAACCAATCAGTTATTAGTGTGCACAGTCACTTTAGAACCAAATTTAATGAAGATCCTACTAGTAATCACTCTATTTGCAAGTGGTACTTGAATTTTAAGATAAATCGGTGCATTTGTAAAAAGAAATCAACTGGAAGGCCGTCAGTGAGCAATGAAGCTGTAGAGAAGGTAGGGGAAAGTTTTACGCGTAGTCCACAGAAATCTACTGTTAAATATAGCCGGGAGCTTGGTATACCACAGCCAACAGTTTGAAAAATTTTATGCAAACATATAAATTTAAATCCTTACAAACTTCAGCTTGTTCAAGCATTAAAGCCAAATGACAAAGTTCTATGACTATCTTTTTGTGAGAACAAGATGGAAAATGAAAACTTTGTAAAATGTTTAGTCTTTAGCGATGAAGCGACATTCCACTTGTGTGGTAAAGTGAACAGACATAATGTCAGAATATGAGCCTCTGTGAACCCACACATCAAGCACTTGCGCAATTCTCTAATGTGTTTTGTGCTATCAATTACAACAAAGTGTATGAGTCTTTTTTCTTTGAACAATAAATGGAATAATTTTCTTGGACATGATGACGGAATGGCTTCTACCATAATTAGAATCCCCAAATTTCATTCTGCAATTAGACGGCGCACCTCCCCATTACGACTTGGATGGATTGGTCGTGCTGGTCCAAACGATGGTATACTCTTGAACTGGCCTCCAAGTGTATACACCACCATTACGAGAAAGCATACCTAAGATTCAACAATGGATTACCAGAGCCATCGAAACAATCGACCGAGACACTCTTAACAAAGTATGGTAAGAGCTTGATTACAGGCTTGACATCTGTCAAGGTGTTCCCATACCGAGCATTTATAATTGTTGGCATCTGGGATGAAACTTTTTGAATTTTTCTTGAAATGCAACATTTTATTTTTTTGTACGATAAATAAAACCAGATTTACGTACACTTGAAATCATGAACATCATTTGTAATAACCCTGTATATATATATATATATATATATATATATATATATATATATATATATAACACCTCATGAACCGGACCTACTATATTTTGTTTTCATTTAGTTTTAATCTCCAGAATATCCACATAGAAGTGAGAGTCCTATGTAATATTAGACATTCAAAAAAGCCTCAACAATCCATTCATAACACTTTTACATAACACACAATCACATTCAACATATTAATCTACCTCTACGTTGATTTCATAACCATTTTCTTTGTTTTCTTATAACTATGACACTAAATATTTCTTCCTGTTTTATACATAGATAAATATACACACACACACACACACACACACACACACACACACACACACACACACACTACACACACACACACACCACACACACACACCACGCACCACACACACGCACGCACACACACGCACACACTACCACACACACACACACACACACACATATATATATATATATATATATATATATATATATATATATATATATATATATATATATTTGTAATTGTAATTTGTAATTATTTAATTGTTTGTACCCTTTTGTTATAAAATAGATTTCTTCTGCTACTTAGAAATTATTAAGACGTACATAGGTGTAATATTTATTACTGACATAAACCATCACAAAATTGAATTGGCACATAATGATTCAACAGTATTCTATTGGATAAATGTATTTTATTTGATAATAAGAAAATAAAAAATTGGACAAGACAAGGAATTCCTGTTCTGTCTTAAATTGAATCCAAACTTATGAGTAATGTAGATTTTCATACTATGTACAAATTATTCAAAATACAAAAATAATTTTGTAATAATAGGCAAGATTCTAGAAATATAATAAACTTAAACATAAATCAAGGGTTACACCATGATACAATAAATAGAAGATAGGATCCTTGGCAGTCGCAAATCGTTCGTCGTGCGCATGACGTCACTTGGTGAGTACAATTCGAATTTACCGCATTAAGAGGCAGCAATTATGGAATTTCAATCTACAAATTACTGCATTAAAACATTACCTTATAACTTTTTTTATTCAAAGTGTTACAAAAACGCATTTGAGAATGTATTTATTTGATTTACTTGTACAAAAAATATACTTCGCAAAATTTTCAGTCAATAATTGAATACGCATAAATACGACTACGAATCAAAGTATACTTTTATTAAATATATTTTTATTGCAAATAAAACATTGCTTGAATAAACAAGGATAAAATAAGCGCAAATTTATAGGGATCGTTAAGGATAGAAAAGTTTTTAGAATGCAAAGAAAAAAAAATAGTTTAAAACTCAGATTTATTTTTATTCTATTTAAATTTAATTTAAAAATAGAGATTTTTAAATACAAATAAGTATTAATTAAGAAACCATTGGGGACATGTTTCTAACTAAACATGTTCGCTTAAATTTAATAAACAGTAAAATGTTTTTGGATTAACTTGTATAGAGTTGACTAGGGGCATGTTTTGTTTTTCTTATGCTTGCTAATATTATTACTGGGTGAAATGAATTACTTTTTTCAATGATACATATTATACTATTAAATCATTTATTATAATTTTTAGACTGATTTATCTATGTTGCACGTAGCAACAGCACAACGCATATTTGTGGCAATAACACACAACACAATAATTCTCAACAAAGTTTAGTATAAAATCAGCCACCGTACGTAAACATGCACTTCGAGCCAGGATTACTTGCCAGCTTACGCGACCAGCTCCGCTCACTATGCGCAATATCCTATCTTCTATTTATTGTATCATGGACTTACACAAGTAGTGACCAAAATGTAACCCATGAATAAAAAATCTGTACAAGGTAGGCTTTCCAAATGTTAATTAGGATTTCCGAAACGATTTTCTTAACAGTTCTTTAATAGTAATCGTTCGGGAGTAGGAATTCTTAATGTAGACAGTATTATAATTTTAGATGAAATGTTAACTGTTATTTTTTGCAGTTTTCATTTTGCCAGGTTTTATAATTGTACAATGAAGTAGAACATCTGCAGATAAATAATAGTAATAGCGGTGGTTCTAGCAAAGATTATTTTATAGAATTCTAACTGTGTTTAATATTTCAGACTCCTCCATCAAAATTGTTACACTTAGGCACTCACTTACCGGCGAGATCAGTTTCAAATCTATTAGATAATGACATTATAGATGTAAGTATTTTTGACATATTTGTTTTGTTCGTTAATTATCAATTAACATTATTAATATAAAAAATGGAAACATTTCATGCCACAATATCAAAAGAGAACCTATTAAAGTGAAGCTGTAATTCCAGTTTTTATAATTTTTTATATGCACATATTTTCCGTATTTAAATTTTAATACATTTAATATTTGGTATTTGATTTAATACGGGCTGTCTTGTTCATGGAGAAGTTTGAATGTAGTCAACGTATGTAATGTTGCGAAAATGTTTGTATTTAACCAATGTATGTTAGGCCATTTTTTTAATGAATTTACTTCGAATAGTTAGACTTAAAATCCATAACTTAAATTTGGGAAAAACATGTCGACATACACTTCAAACACTTTTTCGAATCCTAAATATGACTGAACCTCAGGGAAGATCTAATTACTTACACAGAATTATAGATGACGTCCTCAATTTTATTAACGATTGAGTTTTAGAAATTAGTGTGTAAGTAATTAGATGTTCCCTGAGCATTCGAAAATAGTAATTATTAAAATACATTGTTACAAAGCTACAAGGGTCGGCTTTTGTGCGAATTTAGTTAAACTGTGATGTATCAAATGATTGTAGGGATAGAAAAGGATTGCTTAATTAAATACGCAGTGTACGTGCAACCAATTTGTGGACACCGACCCAAATTGTATTACAAATATCCTAGTGAAGACCTATCACGTAATACATACCATGTATTTACAATAATATAGTTATTATTCTTGTAGTAAAGTAAATATAAATGCAGCCACCGTATCTTAAATGAAACAAAAAAAACAATAACAAGCTGCAAGTATGAGCCAGTTTATCATTAATCCTCATAAGAAATAGCAGTTATTACACGTGTGTAGCATATTATATTTTTTCTGCGAGCAGAATTGTCTGTTGATGGATACCCAGCATGGGTATCTTTATTAACTTAGCCTCTTCTTAATTTGGACCCTTTGATTGTAGCCACATATTTGTACGCTGGTTTTGCCGCACACAAGAAGTAATGCAAGTACGGCCAGTAAGTAGTGATTATTCCGTGGTCTCACCTTTGGGTAATTAATTTGTAAACACCAGCAAAGTGAATATTCAATTTCAGTAACTATCCTTGAGCAAATGAAAGTTTTGAAGTAATAATTGAAAACAATCATGTCGTAGATAATGTATTGATAATAAATATAAACTTGATTGTTATAAAAGTTTTGAGATCTTCAAAGTTACACAGATCTTACTAAATAAAGCTTTCACTTTTGATCAATAAACATCAATGTATTTCACGTGGATAGCGTGTGGTTGTTCTAATTTTGATTTGATTGTTCGTTACAGCCTTGTTCCAGATAATTAAATAAATAGAGTGGAAGATGACTAATAATAAAAAAATATATTCAAAGAAATAGGTTTCTGCATTTAAGATGTCCTTTGCACTTAAGTGGCCGATAAATTTTAAGTGACAATAGTTCCTATCTATAAAAAAATTAGACGAATGAATAAAAACAAGGTAACATGATTTAACTGAAAACATTTAGTGTTAAGCAAATGAACAAGGAACGTTTGTATTGAAACTACGTGACTGTTTTTGAAAAACAAGGTATGCTTTGAAAATTTGTGGAACAATGAATATCGCTAATGATTTAATGTAAACCATTAAACTAAAGGAATGAACACCTGCTAAAACAAATTGAGGGAGTTTACACATCATTCCTGCTAGTAATAAACAGTATCCAGAAAATATCCGTCCAGAAGGCAGTAATGAACTGTATAAGTTTGGATTAAAAATGCAGGTTAACATCAAAAATTTTGCTTAAATACGAAGTTTTAGTGCCCAAAAGACGATGTAACACGCGTAGGTGCCATGTAATCATATGATATGGTTGCAAATCCAAGACACCCATAACTTGCCATTTGAAAGATGCACCGAAAAATTGAACTATTTATAATAACACCAACAGCAAAAATAAAATAAAAACAGCAAAAGGCTATCAATTGAGCAAGTCTTGAGAGTAAATATTATTTACTTTTGCTTTTTCAGGAAGAATCAGTGGGCAAAGTAAACTGATGAATATAATGTTATGTCATCAAATTTATAATTCTATACTTATAAATTTAGAAAAAAAGAATGCTACAAGATAGAAACCATGAGGTGGATCCAAAAAAAGGACAATATAATGAAAAATAAAAATCATTATCTTTAAGTTGCGTATATCACATCAATCCGACTTCACGTATCTAAATCTAATGGTATTTTAATCATAAGTCATTGCTTATCATACTGAAGCGACGATTAAGAAGCTTAAGATGCAATGCTAATTTTTAACGTTAAATACGAGTATACACCTTAAATCGAAAAACATGTATTGACTATTTTGCTATTATTAAATTTGAGTAAAATCATAAAATTGATCAAACATGGTACATAGTTGCATACAGTATCATTAGATCAATCACATATTAAAATATGTATGAAAGTTTGGAAAATAACGTAAAAAACGTCCTAAAGTATGCATCTCAGGTTTATGGGATCTGAAGAATACTAGCACTTCCAGGAAGTAAAACAGATAGAACTAAGGACCAGAAGTTTTCTGGAACTCCCTAATGAAACAACTTCAAAGTGTCACAAGGTGCGTTAAGGAATGAGTTCTGTGACCTAGACATCTACTGAACTAGACACTGGGATTAGACAATAATCGGGAAGAATTCAAGGTGGATGTAGAATAAGGGGAGGTATTGGTGGCAAGAAAACGGTGAGTATATTTCCGTATATATTCTGGTCGAAAATGGTTGACAGATAGAGAGAGAAGTGAGTGAGCAAGTGAACGAGCCTGACTGATAATTATTTCGAGCAGAAGCAGAGTTGTGTTACAACAAAGTAATGAAATATAATAACAGTGGATGAAGTAAATAGACGAACAGGAAACAAGAATAAATGAATAAAATTACATCAAGCCAACGAAAGATTTCAATCAATAAAGGGAAAAACTAATATAAATATGTGTAGGAAGTAGACTAGAGTAGGCTAGGCACAAGATTCAAACACATAAACAACATCAATATATATATATATATATATATATATATATATATATATATATATATATCTATATGTAATATGGGCGAATAATGAGTTACACTTAATGAAAAGGGAGAAGTAATCAAAAGTAAATACTAATTTTTAATAATGAAATTGAAAAAATACGAACGAAAAGTGGTTATCAGAGAAAAGTGAAAACAGAAAGCTTTGGGCTAAAAGAGGAGGAGTAAATTAACACAGAAGAGAAAATGTATGCGGTATAGATATGAAAAGAACATCAAGAATTAAAAACATGTATATGAACGAGATGATAGTAACAAACACTGAGGAAACTAAGAAACTCGAAACAATGCATGCTGTCAAACATGATTAAGCTCTTTACAACATTACCAGATGAATCAATATAAAAAATTAACAAACTATACAGTTAGGTTTGCAAGGCCTATATTCAGTGTGTCAATATTTGATTCTATTAGCTAGTATTTTTAATTAATTATATGGTTTAGGTTTGCTAAGCCTATTTTCTGCTTTTGAACCGTAAAAACTAATGGTTGGACTCTTTAGTCTCAAAAGAAGGACATAAGATATGCAATTTTAGTATTCTGGATTCACAATAGGAGTATGGTATACACCGACAGCTAAAACCCAGGATAAATATGCTCTGCCGCATAAAGTTACTAACACTATTTAATCATTACCAGGAAAATAAAAATAGTTCAACTTAAGTTTTAAGAAACAACTGACAGCTTTGGCTTTAGTGTTTCATAACTATGAAAAAACGGTAACATTGCTCTGCAATTTAAACGTTTTTATTGTATTTTAGGTTCAATGATGTGAATTAAAGATTTGAATGCCGCGTTTAATATATTTTATACAAAATAGGCAAGGTGACTAGTTATCTAGTCCGCGGGGGTATTTAACTTTGACTCTGATGTAGTGGTAGAAGTTTGTAATCCACAATATCCCACACAATACAAATAATCACACTGAACAGAAATTAAATAATCTATTAATCAATCAGTGAGGTTATGCTGAATTTTCCGCTATTATTTCAAAATAATAGGAAACATTAATATGAAAGTATTAGGATTGTAACGGTGTTAGGTAGCGTTAGAGAGAAAATAGGTAAACAGTATGCAAATTTATCACACTATTTTGATTCCATAAAGACTTTTGTGTAACTAGATAAAATGTAAGTAAAATTATCAAACTTTCCAGCTTATGCAAAAGATCTTTCCAAAATCTTTTCGACAGTAGATTAAAAAAAATAATACTACATAAAATAACTCAGAGACTCTTTTCGCAAATGTAAAAGACCAAGTAGGTATGCAGGATAGGATAGGTAACTTTTATCATAGGTATGTAGGGCAAACTAAACGACCTACCAAAATTCACGTTAAAAAACATTTAGTTCATATTAAATTGTTGGGATAAGCCCTAACTATATATTAAATTATTAGTAAAATATGTTAATAATAATAACGAATTGAATGTTATGAGTTTAGATACTTAAATATATCGAAAAGCACATAACACTTCCATAATTTTCACTTTCATTACGTAAATAAAAAAGCGTTATAGAGTGATAGTACAGTTCGCCTAATCGTCTGCTGATGATGATACTATGTTGTATCGAAAATAAATTATACTGTACGGATGTAAACAAACAACTACATTTTTTATATATTGCAGGGCTTCATCACATCCTTCAAATATTTCAGTGTGTGGGACACTATACCGGAAACACTATCTTACACAAGTTAGGAACTGATAATTGTGATGTAATTTGATATTGTTTGTGTCATATGCACTTGCACATTTCTAGTTTTCTGTATTTTTTTCACTTTCTTCACCATTAATTAAGAATGCCAAACAGTATTACTATATGGCATAGTTGTGAATTTGAAATTTGTTTATTTTGTGTATTCTGTACCTTAATAGTTTTATTTCTTTTAAAATATTATTTATAAGAGCTAACTAGTAATTATAAAAATAGTAGAAGAAATTTATTGTTCGTTATTTAAATAAATATTTATTTATACATGTACTGGTTCATTTGATTTTAAAATAAAATATCCATCCTATTAAAAAGATTGCAACAGCAATAAGCCGAATTATAAAGCAATTACTGTAACTGTTTTTATGAGCATAAAACAAAAGAAGAAAAATACAATCAAGGGTATATTGTATTACTAGAAATCTGGCGAACTAAGCAATAGTTGGAATAAACAGATGCACCGAATATTTGTCAAACAATAATTCAAGCTACTATTGTGGTTGTAAGCACTTAGTATTCAGACTACATTTGAAATATTTTCTTACTGTTGTGTGCATGAGCTCAGTAGTAATCTACATAAATGTTGGTGCCAATTCGAACCGGTAGAGACCAATTTAAAGGAACATCTGCAAAATAGCCAAAACGTACAGTTAATGCAGTCCAGCAGTATAGAACAACATAAAGTTACTTGCATACAGTATGATAGATGTTATTGGAAGCATAAATAAAAACACTAAAGTTGTAACGCTCCTCCAGAGAAACATAGGTCCACACATTGTACCAAAACAGATGCATGTTTGTAAGGTAACAGGTGTAAGAACTATACTTTAGTCACAAAACACAACTCCGTAAGGCAATATATATATATATATATATATATATATATATATATATATATATATATATATATATATATATATATATATATATATATATATATATATATATATATATATATATATATATGTATATATGTATATATCATCAAGGTAGGTCTAGACAGTACTCCAATAATTTAAAAACAATTTGGACTGTTAATCGAGAGCTGTTTTTAGCAAGGGTTAAAGTTGTCTTAAACACTAAAAAGTAGAAGTAACATCCGGTAACTTCAAATAGCGTATCACGATTAGCTGACATCGGGTCTCAAATTGGTGTTAACATAAATGCACCAATAAAAGATTATTTTAACGTTTCCGTTTATAGAATATCTTAAGCTCAAAATCAGCATGTCACCTCCTTGGTCTGATCGATCCTCTCCCTACCCGGAGCACCTGCAGCTAAATTTTTAACTGTAAGGCATCAGATTTTATACGTTAATGCGAAAGACTGCTCTACGTAATATATAATAATAATAATAACGACTTTTATTAAACAGTAATATACAAAGTAGCTTAATTTGTTACTGACTAAACAAGAAAATAATATTTTCAACGCATAGCTGGCGAAGTCTAGCACATATTGGCTACTCCACTTAACCAGCTAGAGACATTGCATAAAATAAGTTTATGTCTAGCACAATAATTGTATGCATACATACTAAAGTAGAATAAATTCATAATAGACAGAATAAAGAAAACAGACAAAGAGAAAACAAAAAACTTAACTATCAATAATGCTTACAGTTTCTTAACTTAACTGTAGGGCAACTTCTAACCACTAGGATCTATATATCAGTACCTAATATTAAATGCTTTAATTTATATTTAAACTGCCCAATCCTTAAATTTTAAGTTAGCTAGGTAGCTTATTATACGATGTAACCGAACTATATGCAAATGAACGTTTGAAAGTGAAAGTGGCGGGGCACATTATAATTATCTTTATATCTAGTGTTCACGTTATGTAAACTAGACTTCTTAGTAAATTTAGCTTCTAGGGGACGTAATCGATTTGTATCTAGTAAGACTTTGTGGGTGTATGATCCTAAATGTGAAACTCTACGCTCTTCTATAGAAAGCCAATTTACCTGTTTCAATTTGTTACAAATGTGTTCATACTTTCTAATACCAAAAATGAAACGAACACAAGAGTTTTGTACTGCTTGAATTCTTTGTTTTTCAAAGACAGTTAAACATGGACCGTACAGAAAGTCGCAGTAAGTCAAGTGAGACAGTACCAATGACTCGCATAGCAACGTTTTAAGCTCAATATTTAAAAATTTTCTACTTCAATATAACATTTTTAATGAAGAATATGCTTTTTGTATACGTTTTGCTGCATGTTCTCGAAATCTTATCTGTTTATCCAAAATAACCCCTAAGTTACTAGTGGTTTTGACTATTGGAAGTTTTACATTATCAATGGATTGAGTTTTAAATTGAATTCTTCTGATAATTTTTGAATTTGGGTCCATTCTTTATTAATGTTGTCATATGTTTCTTTATAGTCTTTACCATCAAAACTTGAGTATACTTGCATGTCATCTGCATACGCTTGAACACGACAGAATGTAACCGCATTTGAAATATCTATGATATATATTATATACAATAGAGATCCAAGAATAGACCCTTGTGGTACCCCAGTTAGCAATTTTAGTTTAGTAGAATACCTGTTATTAACACTAATTTGCTGATACCTATCTGATAGATATTTAATTCCTGCATATAACAGTCTTACTATCCGTTATGTTGAAAAACTTATATTGGCATACCCATACCCAAAAAGTGCAACCCATCTACTTTCTCTGACTTACGTATTATAAGTCTACTTCCTGTTATTTCCAAGCTTTTCGAAAAATTTCTACATGAACAAATTTTTAATCACTTTTATGTTAATGATTTATTGCCTAATTCTCGGTGTGGTTTTAGAAAAGGTTACAGCACTTCTACTGCTCTAGTTTCTGTTGTTGATGATCTGATTTTGCCGTACGATCGTAGTCTCACTAGTGTATTAGTGTTGCGTGTCTTTTCTAAAGCCTTTGATACGATTAACCATAATCTGATGTGCTTTATTTTAAAATATTTCGGCTTTAATACCTCTCCCGTCTCTCTGGTATTCTCATTTTTCGAAAAGCTTAGAAATAACAGGAAGTAGACTTATAATACGTAAGTCAGAGAAAGTAGATGGGTTGCACTTTTTGGGTATGGGTATGCCAATATAAGTTTTTCAGCATAACGGATAGTAAGACTGTTCAATGCAGGAATTAAATATGTGCTGTAAATACGTGTAAATAAAAGGTGTACAAAGTTTCAGCATGTTTAACGTAATTTCATCATTACCGGGAGAACTCGGTTTAAGATTTCGTATTTTGTTTATATCTTCCGATTCAATATATTGAAAGTTAAAGTTGAGTTTATCATTAAACAGATCGCTTTTATAATAGTTAATTTTTTCATTACAGTTATAGGAATTATTTATGAGCAGTCTCTACAAAGTACTTATTAATATCCTCCGGATTGCTTAATTCATTGGGTAGACTAGTAGTGCCGCATTTATGTACATTCAATTCTTTAAGAGTTTTTCAGATTTTCTGCGGTTTATTTCCTATGGAAATACGGTTTAAGTATTCTTTCTTTTCTCTTCTTACCATATACAACGTATTATTACGTAATTTTTATCATGACACCAATCGGCATATAATTTAGAGCGTTTATATATACTTAACTGCGTATCTCTTGCTTTCATGGCGTTCTTTACGTCAAGTGTGATCCCTGGATATATGTGCATGATTACACAAGAACTTTCCTACAGAATCCTTCATTTATGAAATGCTGAATTAGTTAAAGCCAAATGTTTCGAGACTTGTATTTGTAATCTAATTTAACATTTTATAAATAAAGAATTATATGGGAAAAGTTTTGTTTAATTAATAATTGTATTAGTTGAGTTTATTTCCACAATTTTCACTTCTCGGAAGCGGATTCTGATTCCGTCATCAGACTTAATTCTGAGAAGGACTGTTTTTTCCCAAGCACTTAACTACTCTTAGATTCGACCTTTGGTACCTTTCACTACCACGTTTGGCACCTTTACCGCTGAGCAACTGAGTAATCCAATATATATTTTTTAGAACTTTAGAACTTAGATCCATAATTAGGTACAAGATTTTTGAAACATTGGCTGGAATACAGAGAAAATAAAAAATAATGATTTGGACGGAGAGCAAAGTACGTTCAAACTGTAGTGGAGAGTAAAATGTTCATTGAAATTGTGATTAAGTAGCAAAAAATTATGCTATAAAATCTAGGTCAAGTTTGTTAATGACCAAAATCCAACCAGTGGCGGAGCATTTTTAGGGGATTAGAAAATAAAATATTCACTGCTTCAAGTTCTAAAAAGTTACATAATTAAAGAAGAAACTAATGCGGTTTTTATATAATTTTAAAATAAAAAAACATATAATAATCAGTAGCGCACCGTTTTTAGGATACAAAATTATGCATTTTTTAATTTATCAACTGATTTTTAAAAGTCGGGTATGGGGGGTTTTTAAGATTGCGAAGGATAAATCGTTTGTCAAAATTAAAAAGTTCAAAATGGTAGATCAAAAATGGAGGATTATCGTGATTAGAAACCTACATGATTCAAGTTCAGGTATTATGGGCTTTGTAGTTATTTATTTACATATATCAGAAAGCGTGTTATTTATTTACATATATCAGAAAGCATTATGGCAGATTTGACAGTGGTTCTTTGCTACTTAATAACGATTTCAATGAACATTTTGCTCTCCGTCCAAATCAATATTTTTTATTTTCCCTGTATTCCAGCCAATGTTTTAAACATTTTTTACCTGATTATGGATCTAGAAGTCAGAATTGGGTGCGAATATACGAAATTCTCTATAGAATATGTGTTTTCAAGGATTGTTATACAAATTGACGTAGTTCCCAATAAGATTTAACCACTTCAATATAAAATTAGGTGTTATTACTTTATTATAAAATTACTACAGCGATGCAATGAAGAAGTCATGAAAATTTTAAGTGATTGTATTATTAAAACGAAACACTTTTCATTAGGCGTTAGAGAAAATGCTCAGTATTTATTTTTCAAATTCATTTAATATAAATATCTTTATCATAAGATAATAATAAATACAACCATTGTCTGAAATCATTGTTAATGTGCATGTGAAATTCATATGCAGTTTTGTACTTCAATCAACGTAGGGTGCGCCACTTCTTGCCAACCAAGGTAAGGAAATTCAAACAATTTATTTCATAAACGCCAATTTGCTGATTTGTCTGTCGTTATTGATTTTCGTGTTTTATACTTGTTAATTTTCTACATTGTACGTTTTTATTTCTTCTGTTCAATTTGTTACTGTTGTTATTAATTAATTGTAGCGTTTGTTTTTTATCAATAGTTAGAGCAAGCATTTGATATGTTTGAAATTCATCTTCAATGTTTTCGTAACCTTGTTTTGGCACCACAAGAATATGCTGTAAGGTACTCCCAAACACGACAATACTCAAGAGAGGTGTTTGGTCGCATTGCAAGATGTATGCGGGAAACTGGATCTGTAAGACGCACCGGCAGACAAATCAGATCTCGTAGGATTAGAAATGAAGAAAACATTACTAATGTGATTGCTATTGTTACTGCTAATGCACATATTAATATACGTACGACAAATTTCTAAAAACTAGGGTGTGACCGTACCATCTGTACACGATATTTTAAAAGACCATAATATGCACCCATATCATATAGTATTGCGTCAGGCGTTAAATGAACCTGATTTTGACCACAGACTGAATTACTACCATTGGATGCTATGGAAAGATGAAGTAACATTCTCAAAGTGTGGAAAAGTGAATCTGCATAATATTAATTACTGGAGGGACAGTAATCTCCATTGGATGAGAGAATTAGATCGGCAAAATCGATGAAGTATAAACGTATGATGTGGTATAGTTGAAGCGAAAATTGTTGGACCATATTTCTTTGACAGACCACTTAACCGAGACCTGTACGTAAATTTTCTAAATCAAAGTTTAAACGTTTTATTGGAAGACATTTCCCTAGAAACAAGGTTGATAATGTGGTTGCAACATGATGGGTGTCCTGCACACTTCGCGTAAAATGTACGCGAATATTTTAACCGCCGATTTCCAAATCGGTGGATAGAAAGAGGAAGCTTATTTCCACCCAGATCACCTGATTTGAGTTACTTAGATTTTAATTTATGGGGAGAGTGAAAGATTTGGTACATCAAACTCGAGCAACGACTAGAGAAAATATGATGGAAAGGATACAAGTTTTTGTCAATAGCATATTGATGGCTGAAATTCAAACGGCCTCTACTCATCAGAGATTAGTTAAATGTATTCAGAATAACGGACAGCAGTTTGAACATTTATAAATAATAAAATATTAGATTTTTATATTCATATGATCTCGTTTTCATAATATAATCACTTAATTTACGAACACAACCTTAAATTCGATACATATTACAGCGGATAATATTATTTGGAACTACGTTAATTTGTATAACTATCCTTCAAAACACATATTCTATTGAGATTTTCCTATATTCATATCCAGTTCTGGGAAATGGCATAATAAGCATCAAAATACATAAAATTCGGGTTCTCTGAAACGGAGAAAGATATACGTTTTGGGTTCTCACTGATTTCTCTCTAACTTCAACTACTTTTAGATAGACATACTATAATACACTGCTACCATTTGAGAATTTCCATAACGCCCTCTGTATTTTGTGCACAAACAAACCAAAATTCGTGAAATTATGTCTACTGGTTATCAAAGTATAGGTATTTGTTTATAAAAAAATTCCTGACCCCTACCTCCGCCACTCGTGCATTAAACAAAATTTCTTAACAGAAATGGTGATTACAAATTACATAATAGTAGCTTATATTTTAAACATAAACACATACAACGAGATGTTGAGAATTGCCTAAGTGAGGGTACAATAGGTAATATTATAATCATAA
Organism: Vesta saturnalis; assembly: GCA_036346205.1. NCBI lineage: Eukaryota > Metazoa > Arthropoda > Insecta > Coleoptera > Lampyridae > Vesta > Vesta saturnalis. The sequence goes on along the minus strand of JARFJB010001912.1, from coordinate 1,138,259 downwards.
ACAGGAAAGTGATACAAAACAACTCCACTCCATATAAGAAAAACAAATATATTTTTTCTAAATCTTGGCTTGGTTGCATATACAACTTAACCCGGACAATTAAATAAAATATAAATAACATAATTAAGTACAAGTCCCCACAACAGTTTATTGATAGCACACAAAGCTCCGGTTGTACGAAAATGAAAGAATGCTTTTTCGCTGTTAATTACAATTTAATACCGGAACAATAAATAAATTATACAATTAAACACTTAAGGGTAAATATGTTGTATTATGAGGATTTTTAAATACGAACGTGTACATAAAGGTTACAATTTATGCTGAAGGAAAGAACTTCTGAGTCTACTCCTATAGATAAAAGAAAAACATAAAGTAAAGGTTATGAACTAATAATCAAATTTCCCGTAAACGTCCTGAGTACTTAACGCTAAATGTGTCATATTGAAACTACTTCATACACTCACAGAAGTGATGGTATGTAGGGTAATGCGTGCTAGCCATAGCAGATAGCTGGGTACTCAGTAATCTGCTTAAAAATATAGTTTATGCAAAACATCATATTGTGAATGGTAACTGCGATTCTAGTGCCTAACCAAATGTAACAAAATGGTTTCAGTAACAAATAGGTAATGACACTTTACCACAAATGTAATACGTGTATGTACAACTTTAAAAAGCAGATATAGTAATTGGAGAACCATTAGTAAGTATATACTTTATATACAAAAAGGCAAAATGTGTGTAGATAACTTATTTCTAGTTCATATTAATTCATACAATTCATACAAATTTGAGACGAGTATCAACGAATGAGTTCAAAGTTTACTTTCAGGTGCATTTCTGTATATATCCTCATTTTTAACAGACCTAGTAGAAGTACTACAGTAGTTTAGAGCCAAAATCTACAATACGAGATAAAAGTAAACATCAAGAAGTACCGAAGCTGATCAAAAATTAAATTATAATACTCCATTGTGACTCTTCTGTGAGGAATGTTAATCCTTAGATTTAAATAGCCAATATTACGGTATGTCTTTACCAAGATTGAAATCAGCGATATCTATTGGTGAAAATGCCAAGTATCATGGGAAACAACTGTTAAACAATCTAGCCTAACTATTAAATTCGATGGTTTTGACATTTCTCTATATAAAATACCAATTTTCCATTTAGTATTATTGAGTTATTCAGTGCATACAGACACTAATCATGGTACGCTCAAAATTGCATTCTCGACATTCATTACTTTGGTTGTCCGATTTGAAGAAATCTGTGTTGACGCCCATCAAACACTTTTAGAACCTTATAGTGATGCTGTTCCGTCATATTCAAATTGTCGGTTTAGGTTTTAACGCTTTGAAAGTGGTGATTTTGATGTCAATGACAAAGAATGGCATGGAGCACCAAAAAGGTTCGAAGACGAAAACCCAGCTCAAACTCTCAAAGAACTTTCAGATAGCTTAGCATTTGATGAATCAATTGTTTCCAGACGGTTACATGCGATGCGAAACATCCAAAGGGAGGGAAAGTGCGATGGGAAAGATACAAAAGGAGGGAACGTGGCTACCACACGAACTGACTGAAAATACCATTTCGAGCCGTTTCAACATCGCGGTTTCATTGCGTACCAGGCAACAGAAGGAGAGTTTTCTGTGGCGTATTGTGACTGGCGATGAAAAGTGGCTCTACTACGACAATCCTAAGCGCAAAATGTCATGGGTTAGTCCAGGAGAGCCCTCCACATCGACACCGAAGGGGACTATTCATGGCCATAAAATCTTGCTGTACATATGGTGGGATCAGCAAGATGTAGTGTATTACGAGCTCCTAAAACCGAATAAAACTGTTACTGCAGATGTCTACCGACGTTAATTGAACACATTGAACGACATATTGTTGCAAAAAAGACTAGCAACAGCGAGTAATAGATGTAAAGTCATCCTCTTGCATGACAACGCTCGGCCACACGATACATGAGTTGTGAAGGATACACTGTTGCAGCTCGAATGGGAAGTTCTGCCACATAGCGTACTCAACAGACCTAGCGCCTTCTGATTGCCACTTGTTCAGTATATATCAGTGAGGAATGGATACTCTACAAGTTTACAACTTTTACAAACAGTTCCATTAGTAGTTACAGATGCTTCTCTATCAGGTATATCTGAGTCTGTAAATTAATTGATAAAGTTAATTAGTTGAGTCACAACTTACCTGAATCATATCAGCAACATGATATTAATATTAATATTAATAAGGTTTAATGTCCAACAGATATAACATCCATTTACAGGACAATAATAGAACAGACATTACATGATACCAATATTACAAGGAGGGCTGCTGTAAAAAGCATACTTGTACGTTTAACCGTTTCTTAGATTATAATGATGCTGTAGGCAATTCCATCTTAAATGCTAAAGGAAGTGGCATAAAACGAGACAAGGGCATCTTACGTTTATTATTTAGTCACATTTCAAATAATTTAATTTAACAACTTAACGATATAGTGTAAGTAATAAAAAATACTCATTTTAGTCCTACTTGTAAAACGTGAACAGAAACTTACACATGTGAACAGACGCGAAGTCATCCTCTTGCATGACAACGCTCGGCCACACGTTGCGTGAGTTGTGAAGGATACACGGTTTCAGCTCGAATGGGAAGTTCTGCCGCACCCAGCGTACTTAACAGACCAAGCGACTTCTGATTACCACTTGTTCAGATGGATGCAGCATGGCTTGGCTGGCACACGGTTGCGAAATACTGAAGAAGTGCGAAAACGGATCGATGATCGCTGCCAAACCATCATCGTTCTTTCAACACGGTGTGGCCATATTATCACAAAGATGGGAGAAAGTTGTAGAAAATGATGGAAAATATTTTGATTAATATATATTGTACCAAATTTTCCCAATACTTCTTCTTCAAGTGAAAAAATGAAGAGAATACAAGCACCTATTATTATGAATACGTTTCCAAGTTCGTCGTTTATGTAGATAACAGCATCTTGTGTGTTTAGGACATACCATCTCCAGGAATAAACTGGTATTACACACAAATAGTGTTTCGCCCCTTATTCACGGTAAAATTAATTTATGTGATCTTATGCACTTTCAAACACGCCTGCTACATAAAATATCAGTTATTTGTTTGTCGTTATAATGCAGCATATTTATGTTAAAAGTTTTACTATAAATAGGTCTATTCTTATACACTTCATTACAGTGAATGGCAAAATGGGACGATTCACCTTATTTGTTGCATGTTTTGCCTTAGTGTATGTATGTGCATGCGCCAGTAGTAAGTATATATTTGTAATTATAGATGTAATACCTCAACATTTTTGAATTTTTTAAAATCATTATGTTAGGACAAAATGATAAGTTTATGAAATTGTGTTTACCTTCAAATAAATCGTATCTGAAAATAAAAATAGTTCAGTCGGAAAGAAATGAGAGTTTTGCCTTATGCCCTTCAGTTTCTATTAAAGCACTTGGACTAGGAGACGTTGACACACCTTGTGTTATCTTTGAGAATGGACATATCCTTATATTATCAAAGCGATCACAGCTACATGAAATTATGTATTCTTAAGTGTTTTTAATATAAAGTAATTCTATGTAATAATAAATTTAATGAATACTGACGATTGGAAAACATTCGTTTATTGTAACCAGGCGATTCAGTTTCTCGATAACATAGTTTAATGAAACATTTCTGAAAATGTCGAATATATTTTGAAAATTATCTTCATTAAGTTAAAAAACATGACAATACACTTTTAAAATTCCAATGACGCTGTATAATCTCTTTGTCTGACTCATTGGAAATATTTGCTCTAATCACCGTAATACTTCAAGTTGGGAATCAGTCATTCAGTCCAATGCTATTACATTCTCCATCCTACCTCAACGAAGGTGACAAGCTAACATCCATTTTCACACATTTGCTTAAATTTACACCACTGGGAAGTTACCGAACGCAAACCATATCGAAATACGGATTTAAATATCTTCCGACTAGCTATAGGTGTATACACGGTGTTTCAAAAATGTCTGCCAAAATTTTTAGGACGTATGCTGGTGTGAAATTAAGCTAATTTCATCAAAGGAACATATGCTCCAAAGGCTACCATTTTCGAGATACAGGGTGTTAAAGTTTCGAAAAAAGGGACGTTTTATTTTGAATTCTCAAGAACTATACAGATAGACAATCTGATAATATGTACATTACCCACGAGTCATACTCGTTGAAAGAGTTTCTCAAGTTGAACTTCTTTGCCACTGGATGTATTCGAATTTTGTCTCCATTTCCTTATTTACAAACTCAATTTGATTTGATTTGATTTGATGGCTCGTTTCCAAGATAAACAAGAAAATTTGATTTCATGTACTTTATAGTGTACGCCTCTGGTTCACTATTTCGATCTGAAAATCTGTGAAGATGAGGAAAACACCAAGGGAAAGAAAAGTTCCAAATAGGATTTTTCTTTAAATCGTTTCGTTTCACTTTATGTTGTTTAAATATATAGTATTATACGTATCAGTACCTCTGAATTTAGAGAAAAATCATATTTGGAATTTCTCTTTGCCTTGATGTGTTCCTCATCTTAACAGATTTTCAGATCGAAATAGTGAACCAGTGTCCTACGCTATGAAGTACATGAAAGCAAATTTTCTTGTTTATCTTGGAAACAAACTGTCAAATAACAAAATCGCAAGTGACCTTATTCATGTACATTGCGTTGACAAATACGGAAATGGAAATAAAATTCGAGTACATGCAGTGGCGTAAAAGTTCAACCTGAAAAACTCTATCGACCTGGCCGTATCCCCGCCACTGTATCGAATGATTGAGTATCGCGAGCATCAGTGTATGATTCGTGCAGAGTATTGATAATGTACATAATATCAGATTGTCTGCGTGTATAGTTTCTAAAAAATCAAAAGAAAACTTCCTTTTTTTTCGAAACTTCAACACCCTATATCTCGAAAATGGTGGCCTTTGGACCACATGCACACACAGAATTTTTTTTTTTTTATGATTGTGGACCTGAACAGGCCTGAATAAGGCCTATCGTGCTAAAGCACTCAGGAACACTTAGAAGGATGGATAGAGGGATAATGAATTGCCAATAGATGCCTGTGAACAGCTACCTTAAATTTTCTCATATCATAAGTGAGAGGAAAACAGGTACTAGGGAGATCATTCCAGAGTTTAGAATACGTCTTAGAAATTCTGGGGGACATTTTTGAAACACAGTGTATATCTACTTTTATGTCTTGTAACGCAACGAAGAACACGAAAATTGTATGTATGGATGTTTGAATCAAATCTCCTATGTTGTAGTCAGTAAACACTACTATAATATATGAAATGCATACGTACGTTGCAGTGATTATAGTTAATTATAGAACACAACTACGATTTGTTTGTGTGCGTGTGTGCGTATGCATGCGTACATGTGCATACGTGCGTGAGTTTGTGCGCATGCGTACTAGTGCCAGAACTTATATATTAAATTTACACATAATTTCACAAACGTCGCTACCACTATTAAACGTTTATTTTTATTGTGTGTTGTATTGAAATATGTAATGGATGTTTCACTAAATAAAGGTTTCAGAAGTTCCATGCTGTTTTCTCCTCCTATGTTGTAGTCAGTAAACACTACTATAATATATGAAATGCATACGTACGTTGCAGTGATTATAGTTAATTATAGAACACAACTACGATTTGTTTGTGTGCGTGTGTGCGTATGGATGCGTACATGTGCATACGTGCGTGAGTTTGTGCGCATGCGTACTAGTGCCAGAACTTATATATTCAATTTACACATAATTTCACAAACGTCGCTACCACTATTAAACGTTTATTTTTATTGTGTGTTGTATTGAAATATGTAATGGATGTTTCACTAAATAAAGGTTTCAGAAGTTCCATGCTGTTTTCTTTAATGGATATGTTCGATACCTACCGATATTAATGGTCTAGAGGTGGAAGAATTTGCTAAACTTAAGAATTTCTTTATTCGTTTGCTTTTCTCGACATTATTTGTACGTTAAATTAAAATGTGCTAATCGTAACTACTCACAAGTCAGTCGTTGATACTCAAATATGTAACGAGGTTATAACATTTTGATTCTTATGGAATGTACAACAACATTTTCATTGCGCAAAAATATCAATATAGAACATTTTTCGAAATTACCTCCATCTTTTAGAAGAGCTTGCTCATTATTACACCTACAACGCTAAAATCTGAAACGTGGCGTGCCACTGAGTTGTAAAATTTAAGGTGGACATTTAGATTAATGTTATAAAGTTATATAAATGGCTACTTCTCATGTTACAATCAATAAAAAATAAACTTCTTTGAGTTGTTTTTGATCGTCTGGTGTAAGTGGTACGGGATGAAAAATATAATTTCTTTTAGCTTTAGAAGGCCTCTTTGATGCGATCCAATTTGATTCTATTCTTAGGATTTGTGAATTGTATGATAATTTCATATTGTTTGGCTATGACATTATTAGTACCATCTGATGCCGATATACGTTTATCAGGCAAAATCCAATGACTGGAATCCATTAAGGATAAAATAGGTTCATGTTGGTAGACTAATTTTACATTTTTCTAGACGTATTTTACATTTGAACTTTGAAAATACTAATAAAGTAACTGTATCAAAACGATAAGTTCATGGTAGTAGGCTATATTCTCTTGGTAAGATAATGATTTCTTGTAGCCGTTTTTCTCGAAGAATGCACAGTGTATTACGCTTTTTCTATATTCTGTATCGCAACATGTGCACAAATATATATCAGTGAGTAATGGATACTCTACAAGTTTACAACTTTTACAAACAGTTCCATTAATAGTTACAGATGCTTCTCTATCAGGTATATCTGAGTCTGTAATTTAATTGATAATGCTAATTAGTTGAGTAACAACACCATATCCAATTATCTTACCTGAATCACATGAGCAACATGATATTAACATTAATATTAATAAGCTTTAATGTCCAACAGATATCATCCTTCAACAGGACAATAATAAAACTGAAATTACATGATACCAATATAACAAGGAGGTCTGCTCTAAAAACCATACTCGTACGTTTAACCGTTTCTTAGATTATGATGATGATGTACGAAATTCCACCTTAAATGAAGTGATATAAAACGAGATAAGGACATCTTACCTTTATGATTTAGTCATATTTCAAATAATTTAATTTAACAACTTAATGATATAGTGTAAGTAATAAAAAATACTCATTTTAGTCTTACTTGTAAAACGTGAACCGAAATTTACACATGTGAAACGATTTTGATTATTTCATTGTGTTTTTATCTATATATGATCTACATATTTCATTATGATTTTTATGCATTTTTAATTGTCTTGACGGAGTTGCGTTTCTCACAAAGTTCAGGAATACCGGCGGTTGGTCAAGTTAGCAATAGTCAATGGTAACACACCAACATATGACTACACAATCTGTCGAGTATACAATTTCTTGAAAAAATTGTCCCCAAACAAAGAAAATGTGCATGTTCAAAAATTATATTAAAGACGAATATTGTAAGTGATACTTAAAACAAAATTTTGCTTGAATTATAAAATGTTTTAAAGTAGGTATATTTTTAGAATTAGAACATTGTCAGGAAAAATTTTAGGGTTGATCTAATCGCGTAAGGCTAAAAGCTAACGCTTATGTAAACCTACGCACTTAATTTCCAAATGTCGGTAGAAAGATTAAAGAACACATTATACCAATGAATTAATTAACCAACCGCATGCAAAATATTAAAAGTAGATGAAACATAAAAATGTAAATGCTGTTAAAAAAGAAGAAACAGGATTAGACGTAGAGATAAAAAATGACAAGATGGATACGTGTCATCAGCGAAAATGACATATAACTGACTATATGGTAGAATTACCTTGAAGTTTGTTCAAAGATTTTAGACAGAACTGTTAGAATAAAAGAAAAGTGATAAAATTCAACAAGTGAATACAACTAAGCTTGGGTAAGTACATATTATTTGCATTGAAAAGTAGAAGAGATAGCAAATTACTTGTTACGTGCCTAATTTGATTTCGCGTATTTAGTTCACATTCACAATTTCTTTAGTCAAGTTTGCGCAAATATACGTAATAATTTTACCCTAAGCAAAACCCCTATCTTATCATATATCTTTATTTACTTACTACTTGAAGTTAACTTAATGACTAATAATTATACAAATTTCATCAAAAATTTACCACATCTATCGATAGAATTAGAACCTAATTTGATAAAAGATAACCTTTCTAAAAATATGTTGATTTAATAAACAGGTGCATTAGAACTCTGTCTTTAATTTTTGATTAAACGACCCAAATGAATTGGGATATAATCCAACTCACTGTTTATATTGAATAACATTTGCTATATGTTCCTTCCGAGTTTGTCTCGGGAATAAAGTTTTTCACATCGGCATATGTGTACAATGTAGCAAGATAATATTACATTTTCTTTAAATACACATTAATTTTATATATGAAATTGGTTTAGGACTTTCTCTTTTCTTTTCTGCAGTACTATTCTGTACTACTGATGAAACAACATTGCCATGTCATTTTGACTTCGAAAAATAACTTCTACATTCTTACTGAAATTATATGGTCACATATTTCCTACACTGAAGATTACTTACTGTCACTATTAGTTCTATTATCTACACACTACCGATGCACATTTGGCTTTCATATCTGTTTGAAGACACCGAAACAGGTTAGTCTACAATTTCATTTATTTCACCTTGTTACCAAGGCAATGAATTTATGATAACTAAGTATATACACCAATCTACTGGTTGTTTGTATAAGTCGAAATTGTGTAGGTATGGTATTGAATATAGTGATTAACGTACCAGTGGTACGTTATCTAAAATATTGAATGTCGGTTAAATGAACCAATTCTATATATATATGACATTTACTCACTTACATATTCTCTATTAGTGTATGTGTATAACTTGTATATAATACCTATTAACCATTGTTTACTTATCTGCTTTAACTGTCAGTTTAAATTGACAAAATATAAGTAACCCTTGATGAAAATTCTATTTTATTTGCATTTGTCTTTCATTTAGGATATTATTTGTGCCACGAACATTTATTTTCCTTTATTAGTAACTTAAAATACTGTTTTACACGCAGATCGATTTGTTTAAGGTAAGATTACTGACCCATTACATAACCTAGAACTTACACTCTTGAGCTCAACGATCTACGTTCCTTTTACTTTTATTTATAATTGTTGCGTTGAGTAATTACGTTTACAAATAACAAATTACTACTGATTTATTCAGGATTAAAATTTCGGTAATCTATTCTTGATGTCTCGTTTTCTAAGTTAATGTTTGTGGTAGAAATCTACAGTTTACATTCATTTGTGTTCCAATAATTTGGGTGAGTTAAAATTTGATTTCTTTTTTTTATGTACGAATGTGTTTATTACATAAAAGAATTTTTAATTACTAGATACTCAGTTTCTTCTTTTGATTTTTCTGTAATTTTGTATGTGCGCTAATTAAAATTTTCTTTTTCAGCGCCCTTCTCTCTTTACTCCATGTTTGAATCTTTAGGGTTGTATTTTAGAAAATCCATTGTACCTACTATTAGTACGCTTATGCTTACCGACATATGTACTAGTCCACTGCAAATAATAAACTTTTTGACCACGTACACAATTATTCTACGGTATTGTAAAGAATCCATCGATACCAAAAAAAGAGACACCCGTTACATACTATGAAAATGGAAGAGATACTAACTCAAGATCTATGTTTGTTAAGCTTTACTAAATAAGAGTTCACAAGTTACTCGCTGTTCTCTTTAATGTACACGCTTGATATCTGCAGTTACTAATCGCCAAAAGATTTAGAATATAATACTCTTGTAGCTAAAATTAGATTTATATTTAGGTTTTACATTCATTAGGCAACGAATTATAGAGTTGTATAGCATTATTCAGAGAGGATCACTTATAGAGGGCAAGCGGTGACGTGGAAGCGAAACCTTATAACTAAATCGAGTGGTTTTTCAGAGCACTTTAGATCTAACAATTTTTCAAGAAGAGTAGAATGATACTCGAAATTCAAATCATGATGAACATAGTTTCCTAGATAAAACAAACGGGGACTTTCGACAATCAGAAGTAAGATTTTTGTGATCTGCGATAATTACCAATACAGTATATAAAGTCCAGATGAGAATTACACAACAATTACATTTAGACAGAAGGAGAGATTCAGAGAAAATTCTTTTCAGCTCAAAGGTAAGTTCGCAGCGATTACGAAATAATGTTTTAAAAGAAGCATATGGTTTTTTAATAACGTTGCTAATCCTTAAATCTACGATGCGAATTTAATATTATTCCTAAATTTTTGAAACAATTAGTTCTGAGTATACAACAATCATTAATATCAACCAAAATTGATCGTAACTTACTTTTCCTTTAAAACAACATACAACTGCAGTTCGTAGCATTTAATTTTGAATTAAACCCATACTGGAGAGTTCATCGTTAACAGTAGTGTCCAACACTTGAACTAAATTACTTTCGCCAAAACTGGAATTGGAAATCACCTGCCTAATAAATGAATGAATGTTACAAATGTAAATGAAAACATACAGTACACAAAATCAAACTTCGGTATAAAACATATATTGCAAATGTAAACGTATAATGCACAAAAGAGAAATGTAATATACACTGTAAATGTAATGCAAATACTGACTATAACTATATCAGAGCCCCACGTTCGCCAACTTATAACAAATAAAAAAAATTAAGTGTTGTGTGTGTTGTTATATTACAAAGGTAAATTGCACCACGGTCTAGCTCAGTGAGGTTGTAACGAAATAATTTGGGGTTTGGTATATTTACGTTACTTTGTTATTTCACTCTAAATCTCTGTACAAGTTGTACATGTTTACTCCAACCTTCTTTCTAGAAATGCTTACGTTGTTTCTGTTCATAACTTGAACCACATAATATTTCCAAATAATTTTACTAATAACATACTACAAATTTTCGTACCTTTGGTTATTCAAACGTTATAAATTCACATTTAAATATTTCATTTAAATTCTACATTGTTACTCCCTCTAGTGACGTATCCTAAAATATAGGTAATTAAGGTGAACTATATTACAAGCTTTTAGAAGTCCTCTCTAGATGGCGTTAATGGAGAAATCACAATTTATAATTTTGGGCATTTACAGATATAGATAACATATTGATTACATACAATTTTAACATAAAAATTAAGTCTTCTTTCTTTCCTGTGGCGTCCATTTTGCCAAGCTGAAAATGTTTGATGCCTTCTTGGAAAAATTCCTTATAATATAATACGATATAAATAATCGGATATATCTTCAAGAAGCATATTTTGCAATAAAACAATTGGTGCTTTTCTAATTATTATCTGCAAGTTTTGTTGCTCGCTTACATGCGGTTTTAGAAAAATTTCCTTCGGCAAAATCGAGTAAGTTACAGATGAATTTCTCTAATTTGTTAGTAATAATTGACTTCTTTCCTAGCGTTTGAAGACATTTTAATCAAAACACAAATTATTGATGCTTTCGTAAAGAAAGGAAAGCACTTCGATAGCTTCTCACTTGGCCCGTTTCATCTAAGGGGTAACGAATAAAGATTATATACTTACATAATGTTAATTACCTTCTCCGTTTAGCTTCAACGAATTACCTGGTCCTTTTAATTTCAACGAAGTACCTTCTACTTTAACTTCAACGAATTTTCTACTTTTAACTTCAACGAATTTTCTACTTTAACTTCAACTAATACCTCCATATATCTACATTCTGGTTTAACTTTGGAATCGTAACTAAAATCAAACCAGATCGTGACAACTTCTGCATCGACTGAACAGAATTACTACTTGCTTATATAAAGGTTAGATCATTCCTTTTTCTATTATCACATGAGATTTAACTGAATAATTATTGTGTAAATCTTTAGATAAGTAATGCTAAAGTGCACCTGCTAAAAATAATTAAACCAATTAGTCTGTTATAACACCTTAACCTATATTTGTATACCTGTTATCACTATATCCTTATTGCTGTATCCTTAATCTTTCACGTCACAACCCCGTGACCTTCATTACCTGTTCTTTTACCATTATTTACTTCCCTTATTTTGTTTTGTAATTATAACAGTAACGTTTAACTGTACTTATTTTGGCTGCCATTTTTGTGTGTGCGCAGCATCACTTTAATTTGGATGCGTAAAAGTAGTTTCACTACCGTTATATGAACACAGGTTTGTATTGCATTGGTGTAGACATTAATTATTAATCTTTTTTTTCTCTTTCTCTCTTGAAATTTACGCATTTATTAAATTTCCATGATATTAGATTCATTATTGTTTTAAAAGATAAAATGCTTTCTGAGCTATAAAATTTGTACTCATTATAAAAATTTATTTCTTTTGTGTAAACCACCGCAAGTTGTTTGCTTTTTTTTAATTATTTGGTAATAATTTACGCTTTGTAACGGCGTCAAAATATATTCTCTTTTAGGTTATACAAAGGAAGGCCTTCCCTTGAAAAGGGGAATTATGTAAGTTTTGTTTTTCTAGGATTAATTAAACAATTACTAGTTCGCAGGTGTCGAACAACTTTAGTTTACTTGCGAACGGTATTTACTATTTCTTTTTGTGTACATTTAGGTTATTTACGTATATATTTTTTTTGAGTTGTGGATTAATTGGATCCACATCCTCAATTATTTAGTTTTCTTTATTTTAAAAATATAAAATATACAGTCGTTTATTTCTCACTACAGCAGTGTTATTATTCCTATTTCCTCTTACACTTTCTTTTTCCTACAATCTCCTTGCTCATTCCATCCTGCACCACTGTCCAAGAGTCGGGACAGCGGTGAATCCTATCTCTACATAGGGGAGCGGCTCTTGGCGCCGGCATCTTTAACATCCTTTCTTCTCTCACCCCGCCCGAACCGACATTCTTGAGCTAGTTCGGTGTGCTCACTATCTGTGAATGAGCAGAGAATCCTTTCCTTCTTCCTTTTTCTTCCAGCTCCCCGTTTAATCACGTAACAAGGTACAAACTTATAAAAATATGAACTCAAATGTTTTTATTTCAGGAGCAGGACTCAGCAATTCCTTTTTTTAACCGTATCAAAATAACACCAACTGATTTGTTATTTACTTAACTGCACTAAAGGGATAAGTACTTACTTGTACAAAATAAATGTTTTAATCTCGTCTTAAATGAACTGTAGCTTGAAAACTTTAATTTCCAATTCCAAGACAAATATACGATCATTATACCTCTATCCATCCTCCTAAGTGTTCCTGAGTGCTTTAGCACGATAGGCCAAATTTAGCCTGTTCAGGTCAACAATCATAAAAAAAAAAATTTCCATTTGTAATTAACGTAAAAAATAAACAAAACGGGCACGTATAAGTAAGCACTATATGTTTCATCTGCCCTCAACATAAAGAATATATGAACGGTAGCATATGGTAACATTCGATAATTGGCACAAAATGTTGACCCTACAATAATGGAAAGATATAACGACGAACGCAGATTCAAATGATGAAAGCTGTTGATATAACGACGAACGCAGGATATGTATAACAGCATATGTGATTTATGCAAAACAAAGGTATCTCCATTTATGTTCATAAAGATGCATTATCTCGCCATTTTAACAAAGTACTGTTCATGACGTCATACAACGCTCCTCAACGATACGTAACATTACCAAAATAAAAGCTTCTTCTTAAGATAAGCAGTTTTCTTGTTCCTTCCTTATTCCCTATTCTTATTCTCCATTCTTATTCCCTATTAAATATAATATATAGAAAATGTGATTAGACGCCTTTACATACCTTATAAAAGGGAAGCAAAACTTTAAAAGGATAACGTCTGAACTGCACGGCATAATAAACGGAAATGCATAAGCGTGTTCAATTCACGTTGCGCATAGAACTAAAATTAGATGTCCAAAATATACACAGGGACGTTCGTAAATATGTAGACTGAAGAGAAAATATTGCGATATAAAAATTTAATTATTGAACAAAAAAGAAATGCTTAAAGATACTAATGTAATGTAAATATACTTATCAATAATAATGCAAATTTCGAAACTTAAATTAAGGTAACGACAGACAAGAATTGGCACGTTACAAGTCATATTAATTGCAAGAAAAAACGGGGTCCAACGACAGATCCTTGAGATACCCTAGAAGACACATGATTACTTACTTCGTTGGTAATTTGTTCTATGCTAGCATAATTCTCCGAAGTGAAACGTAACACATACTGCCCGCCTTCAATATAAGTAATTTTCTCCTTGTCGTATTAAAAATACACTACAGCCTTTTTCAATATCGCTTCTAGCCCCTTTTGCTGCAGGAACGTCAGTTCCACAATAAATTAAACTATCTGACTCAGCGGAAAAGAGCATACTGAGGTTTCTGTAAGTCTTCAACCCATAAGGCCGTCAATCTTATTTGTTTTGGCAGTTGCCCAATAAAACTTGACGTCGTATTACCAGGAAAGTACGTTATGGAACTATTACTCATTATGGTGAGATAAAACTCCATTTTATATATCGCTCACTTGCGAATCTAACAGCAAATTACTAAATTTGCAACTTAACCAAGTACCGTCTATTTCGGCCACGACTCCTTATAAATTGTAATAACGTGTAAGTCTTCATCGTAAAAGGAGCCCCCAACAAGTTCGATATTAAGGTCGATTATTCGGTAAACCGGCGGTCTTCTTTCATCAGTGCACGTCGCATAATGCTCATAAAAACAAGCAGTGTGCTGACATACTATATTGGAGATGGGCGGGTTCGAGATAAGACGTAAAATGGCTCGAATTTGACATCAAACACTTTACGCTTATCATAAAACGAAGCTCAAAAACGGGGATAAATCTCCAATTAGCGCTACGATGATCTAAACTGATCTGGAAACATATCTTAAGTAGAGTTGTTGAAAAAAATTGTGGACGGCAAGATATTCGCTTATTCGGTACATCAAGCTCTAACTCCCTGTATAAAACTTGTATAATTCACGTTGTGCCTAAATTCTTAATTGCTATGCCCTAAATTTGCTTTCTGCCGTCTACAAATCCACACATACATGCATAAACGTTAATACTATTTAATGCAGATTTAATTCTTAATTGGCAATACTCAAAATCTGTATTTAAATTTTGGTAAAGTTTCTACACAAATAATTTCCAACTCTACACAAAATTAACTTTACTTGTAAACGTTTTTAATGTTTCATCTGGTATATGGCAGTAAACAAACGATTTTCAACTGAATTACTGCATTTTACAACATAAATTAGCACAGACCGTTATGCAATTTCTTTTCCGAAATCACGCAGGACCACTTCAACGAAAGATAGGCTGGTAAATCTTTTTAATGCCATCTAATCTTGCTCTTTTATTGATGTCCAAGTCATTATACATCACTCCGATACATTAAAACCAACCACCATTAAGGGGTTTAAATACCACATCCCATTGCTGGCAGAAAACCTGAAATGGCAAGATCGGAAACGATAGGTTTTGCATTTACGACACCTTAAAGTTTTTAAGAAAAACTTAATAACTTTATGAAATGTCAAAATTCGATATTCTAATTCACGCGATACAACATTTAACAATAAACTCAATTCCTTGTGTAAGTCTCACATATTCGCGAGATGTCTTTCCGCAGAATTCAGTAGATCTCAATGCCTTTGAATCAAAGGTACAATCTTCCTTTATGAAGACTCATTTATACGAATACATGTCCATTCCACACTTTATTATAATATTAAGGTTCTCTTGCGGTATTGCACATAACAGTTTAAACCTGCACTACTGAAAATAAAGTAGCTACGCTGTGTAGCATGCATCATCGTCCAGGTATGGGTTTTACTCTAATATAATAATTTTGCATTCCAATGTAATTCTTTTACATGACACTCATCGCTTTATTAAGAATTCCAGTGGCGTAATAATCACACTAAAAATTACATAAAAAATTTACCTCACACACGTTCATACATCAGACATGCGTGATAAACATAAGTATAAGATTTCATAAATATATTCTGACGTTTTAAATAATTTTTAAAGATATTACTGAGGACGATAACTGTAATTGTGATCGAAACGTATGCAATTGTATAAATATAAATAAAAAATACAAGCTACACAACGTGTATTGGAGTATTTGATGTGTCGGTATACTAAAATTAGGACCCGAAAACCGGATTACTAAACAGACCACTCGCCTCGAATGGGTGTTAGGCGGTTGCAGAGACATCAATAAATGTAATTGCGTACATTGCGTAAGTTTCAAATTTCGTACATGCCTTAAAAGTATTGAATGGCAGGTTCTGGAAAATAGAAGGGGTTAGTTGTAAAAAAAACATATTTGAAGGAAAACGAATTATGTGAAAGATTATAAATACAAACGGATACATGGTGACAGAATTCAATTACGTCCGTTATTTAAAAATCACAAACCGACTTATATCTTATTGGGACAAGTAAAGAACTCAAATTCAAGGCTAAAATGGAGCCATTATTCCCTACCGTTGTTTACACATGGGGGGATTATGGGAATCAAATATTAAGTCAGTTAAAAATTATTTAAAGCACATTTACTCTTTGAAGAAAGTAGTCGAATAGAATCCTAGACCATTATGTCCACTGAACAACGATCCCAGTTCAAGTTCAACAAAGTTTATTAAAAATTTTAGAAATTAACAAATCATTATAATACATATCACGCTTAAAACTAAATATAATAATAAATGTGTATTGTGTTGTATTGGTTGTGCGCTGTTCAGCAATCTTCTTCCTTTTCAGCGCGTGGATTGCGAAGTTGTTGGGTTGCGGGTCGTGTGGATTGCCTGTTGACAGTGTTGTGCTTTGCATTGTTGGTCGTTCGTAAAAAAAAAGATGAGTTGTGGAGATGTGGTGATGTTGCAGTATGTTGTGTGGACTGTCCTGTTGTCGCTCGGTTGTGGCTGGTTGCTGATGCCCTGCGTATCTCAAATAAATAGAAATGTCTGTTAGCTGTGTGAAACATTGTCGGTTCTAACAGAACAGAATAGATTAAATTGTCGATACTGTATACTTATCTGGGGTACCAGACCTCGCTCCAAACCTTTGTATGATTACCCGAAAAGGGCAACCACCTCTGAACCGTGAGAGAGGATCACTCCCCACAGGTCCATCGCAGTTTGCGCCTGAACGAGCGTCGCTGCCACCTTAAGGATGACAGGTAGGGCCTTCTCCATATCGAGACCTCCGAGGAGGCCCAATATGGCGTCGAACCCTAAGGCGGGTTAGGCAAGCGGCGTAACGACAGCGGCGGGAGCCGTTCTCGGTACTTCCGCCTTCTCAACCTTGCCTGCTGTTGCTCGGGCGTAACTGACGCCGGTCCGGGGTGAAAAAGGCGCCGCCGTTGGCGGTGTCCTCTTCGGTCTCTGATGTCCTTCCGTCTTCTTCCGTTGCGAAGGTCGAGGGAACGATCCCAACGATCTTGCCTGATTAACGTCTGGGCATTTCTTTATTGGGAACCTTTAAATGAACCTGCTAAAGATCCCCATTTAGACGTTAGCGTCAGTGGGAGCATTTAAGGTAAATGTAAAAATAAGGTATACTGTTAAGTATTGTATATCTTGTAAAGAGAATAGTCTTATAACCCTTACAGTAACGAGTTTAGTTTCTGGTACTTCGCTATAACCTATTAACTACTAAAATATCTTAACACGTTTAAAGCTATTAAAGTGATAAAGGTGTGTTAACACATGCAACATTTAATTCAATATCTAGTCCGAAATACATGCCAATGGAGTTCTTTTAATTCTTGTAAACATTAACTACGGTCAAACCGATCGAAACATCTATATTTTATAACTTTGCATTTAACTGTAAGACGTTGGGGTTGAATTTCACAAAAAAAACTAATTTGTGATTTGTACCCATGTCACAGTCTATAATACCCTTGCAAACTAACCAATTATATCAAAAATAAAAATAGGATCAATAAGTGTACTGGGAGTGCTTTCTGCACACTCTATTAGCGGTAATGACTGTTTGCGTAAGACATAATTTTTAAAACAACCTTCTAACATTGGCAGAATTAAGGAAGTTCATGTTCGAATCATCCAGGCATAGTAATAAATCAGAGGTAGTGGTAACAATAGACAGTATATTAACAAATTCTGTCATAAAGTTATTAATATCAGTGTTAGATGGTCTGCAGAGCCCCAATAATCAAAAAGATTCTACAGACTTTTAGCTTTACAAATAAAAATTCTAGATTTTCATAAACAAGCAAAATAAAACGCATAACTAAACTGTAACATAAGCAATAATGCTCCACCCCTCAAATAGGTGCGGTCCTTTCTATATAATGTGTAATTAGGAATAGCAATAGTTCATTACATTAACGTTAAACAATAGAAATGATATAAAAACCAAAAGGACCCTAAAAATATATACAGTTCAAAGAAAATTGAGAAAAGTGTAAGACATTAAATAAATTAACGCCAATCTATGATTTAATACACACTAATTAAACACAATGAAAACAAAAATATAATTCGTGTCAAAAGGCAATTCAAAATTTAATCTTAAACAAGATCAGTTTATATACGCCAATCACAAAATTAAGGAAAGGCAATAATATGAAATTTACTTTGCGTTTGGATACGAAATCGTGTATTTTTTGCTAATTTTTTTACAAATTTAATGTTTAGATAACAACTACATTTATCTTTATAAGTAAATGATTATATAAATCATAAATGAATATATGAAATCTGAAAGCATAAATGTAAGTCTGCTACAACAGTTAAGAATCGTACATGAAAAAGCCAACTACAGAATATAATTTTATTTTAGTAAAAATTAATTCGATCTTTAATAGATTAAGTATTATTAAGCCGCCTTGCAAATAACACCCTCTAATGAACGAAGCTTAACAATGCAAACTTAACATACTAATTAAATATCTAGTTAAATAAAAAAATCCAACAAACTAATAATTTGCCGTTAATATTTAAGAACTGTAGTCGTTATTATACAATGAAAACATAATATGCATGTTTAATCTTTTCTTAATTTTAGCTATATATGTTAAATTAATGCCATGCTGTGATAACTTAACATACTTAATTGGTAAAGCATTAAAGTCGAGGTCTACGAAAAAACAGCAAAAAACCTTGACACGCCAACAGTTAAAATTAAGATTAAGGCATACTATATTGTCTTTTTTTAATTACAAGATGCCAAAACCTGCTCAATATGAGATTTTCTTATTGCTTGTTTAATTTATTAGGGTGTTTATATATTTCAATAGCTTCTTGCTGTTGACGAACATAGTAATGACCTTGCTTTGATACAATTTTCATATTATTAAATTGAATGTTATGATTTAAATTATTTAACGCATAGCGAGCTACGGTAGATTTCTCTGGTTGGTTCAATTTATTACACGTCATATGTTCTTCACGTCTAGTACCAAAGCTACGTTTTGTGGTTCCAACGCGTGCTTTCCTCAAGAACAAGATAACTTATGTACTCCAGAAGCTAAAATCCATTATTTGTTTTGAATTATTTTATTACTAGTTTGAATATTAATCTGTTAAGTTAATAGTCAGTATTATAGGACACGGGCTACGGAAGATCCACATACGTTCATCGAAACACCTTTAAATTCTCAGAAAATTTCTATATGGGTGGCAATGTTAGGAAGGAGAATAAGTGGTCCATGTTATCTTTCATAAATGCAGAAGGGCGCATGCAATAGGATAACTTATGCATGATGATGAACTTCACAATGCGTACTTTCAATAAGACTCAGTTACAGCAGCTATTTCAATGGCAACGATAGCGTATCTACAACAGTTATGTGGAAACCGAATCATTACTGGTTTGTGTCCCCCTCAAAAGTCAGGTTCTTATTCCCTTGGATTTTTATTTCTTTTGTCGCATTAAAGTTTTAAAAATAGGCTGCATAATTGCACATACTCGAAGAACTTGAAGCAGAAATTCGGCAAGAAATATTCAATATTACACCAAACGAACTTGAACAAGCGTTTCAGTGGTTAAAGCGCAGAGTGAACCTGTGCTTAGATGGATGTGTGTCTTTTGAGAGTCTGTTGTAAAAATTGTCAAATTATGTAACTAATTTGTTTTTTAAATAGGTTCATAATTCTATAAATTTTATTTAATGGTTAATGTAAATGTATAATGGAATTTATTAGCGATGCAAAAAATGCAGTTTAATATTCCATAAGTTTAGGATCTTTTTAATCATTACCATTTGTGTAACTTTAATAACATATGCGGTCAGGTGGAATTTGAACCTTACTGAAAACACAGTAGACCTATAAAGGAAATAACCATCAACGATGCAACCAGGGCCGGCGGAAGCGGGCCTGCAGAGTATGCGGTGCAGGCGGGCGCTGCTACGCAGGGGCGCCGCCGTCACGTCTCTCTTGATAATTTCATTTAAAAAAACAAAATTTCAGAAATGAAAATTAAAAATTCAGCACTATTAATATAGTCGAATCTTGGTATGGTCAAATGTGCTATGGAGAAAACCGGCAAATACGACTAAGTACAATGATCGTACAAGCGCAGAATACAGTACTTATCTGATTCTGTGGTAAACCACAACCACAAATTTCTTTGCGGGTGAGTTTCTCGAGCCAGAGGCAATAAATGCCAACTAGCCGTTGCCAAGATAGTGTTGATAGAGCGTATTTCTCACCATTCCGTTGTACTGAAAACAGTGCAAGAAAAGAAAATTTTTATGTGTTAATTTACATTAAACATGTTATGTCAGGTATATTATTCCTATTCTGAATAAACACTTGAATATTATGGTATTTGAGCAATGAAAAAGAAAAACAAACATCTTTGTTTAGAGAAATAGCGGCGCGTACTTGTGATCTCTAAAGCTGTGAATTATATACAAGAAAAAAGTGAAAAATATGCACATATATGTGCATTAAATTAGAGTAAAATATGCAAAGATTTTCACATATATGCACAACAATATGAAACGTAATTTGCACAGGAATAGAGAAAACAGTCTTTATACGCATAAAATTATTAAAAACAAAGAATTAATACACATAATCGACAAGTTTGAAGTTATATCATTTAATAATGTATTTTTACAAATGATTTTTATTTTATTTCTAGTTATTAAAAGTTTGATACATACTAACAATAAGGTGCTTCTTTACATTGCATTCCAGTAACTTTCTATTTGCTTGTTAGTATTCTTCATAATTAAGTAGATTACTGTCTTTTAAACATAAATTTATATGATTGACAGATACCATTTAATAACGGATTACGCAAAACAAAGGACCTAAAATACCTGTACCTGTATTTAACTTAAAGCAAGTTTCCGAAAAAAATTATTCTATCTCACTTAGCACGTGAACTGATTGTACTGTCTTTGTTTTACTTATTACAAGTCAGATCCGCGATAATATTTTCCATACCTGTATATATATATATATATATATATATATATATATATATATATATATATATATATATATATACGCCGTGTCCAAGATAAGGATGCCCACTATGAGGATCTCGGAAACGGTAAGAAATGGAAGGTCGGTTAAATGGAACAAAAGTTACGCATTTGAGAGGATGTATTTATGGTCTTTGTAGAACTCGAATATCTCTTTTACTTTTTTGAGATATTCGAAAAAAATTTAATTTTCTGATTTTCTTTTTATTTTTTTCTGACCTTATTTGAAGAGCTATCAAGAAAAGAAGAGCACATTTTCATTGCCACTTTTCTAGCTCTACTTAATGCTGTTATTCAATTTTTGATACAACGTTTCGTTTGTTAGCAACCATCATCAACTTTATTTTTTTAAATACACGAAAAAATTATTTTTGCCATATTTAAATTCTCTCCTTGATTCTGAATTCAACGATATATCACACTTTATATTTTTGATACGTTTCGGATGAGAAAATTCATATTCAATGTAAAACATCGAAAACGTACAGTTAAAACTAATTCTAGAAGCATTGGAAAACTGTAAAATTATTATGAAATAATGCTTTCTCATTTTCTAATGCCTGTTGCGAATAAAATAATTCACAAGTATGTATTTAGTGAAAATACTATTAATTAAACAGTTAAAATACATCTTCCGTCGTACTGATATATTCGATAAAAATCAGTTGGCTTTGAATTTTGTTTACCTATCTGTCATAAATGATTGTTGTCCGTATTACGTTTGTTTGGTGGTCTTTGAATTAATTACATTTTGTGTTTACCTAAAAACAATATGGTAGGAGTACTTTTTTCAAATAATGAAAAATTCGATATACTGACGTGCTATATTTTGTGTCAACGTAATTGTTCTGAAGCGAAAATAATGTATTTAAACAAATATCCAGAAAGGCGTCAACCTCACAAAAGAACTTTATCGCATATTAGCAGTTAATCTAAAAGAATATGGTGCGTTCAAAAAACTTGTAAAATCTCGCAAAAAACCTTGCAATGAAGAAAAAGCCAATACTGTTTTATAAGCTGTAACGGAAAATCCAGAGGTTTCTACTAGGAAAATTGAAGAGGCAACTGGCATAGCCCATTCCACAGCTCATTATGTTCTAAAGAAGGAGAAAGTACATCCATATAAATTTAGAATTTGCCAAGGACTTCGACCAGGTGACCCAGAAAGACGTAGAATATTTTGCGAATAGTATACACGTCAATCTCAAGACAATGAATATTTTCAGAATAAAATAATATGGTCCGATGAAAGTATGGTTAATAATAATGGAATTTTTAATCGTAGAAATGCTCATTATTGGGCAAGAGTAAATACACGTCTGTACAAAACGGCCAAACACCAACACCGTTTCGAATTTAATATGTGGACTGCTATATTCGGTACTCGAATTATAGGTCCTTTCATTTACCACGAGTCGTTAAATTCTGAACGTTACCAAATTTTACTCCAAAATGAATTAGAGATAGCTTTGAATGATTTGCCTTTCCAAGAAGTTGAAGGTTGTTGGTTTATGCAGGACGGTGCACCAGCACATAATTTCGGAGTCGTCAGAGAATACCTTTCAGTTAGATTTCCAGAAAGATGTATTGGCACTCATGCAAATGTACTGTGGCCAGCCCGTTCTCCAGATATAACACCTTTGAATTTTTTTCTTTGGGGATACATTAAAAATTACATTTATGGAAACCATATTGAAAAAGAAGAAATTTCACAAAGATTAGTTCTCGAAGCGTTTGCTAGTATTACTCCTCAAATTCTGAAGAATGTTTTAGATGCTACAGTTAGAAGATGTTGTTTATGTTTAGAGAATAACGGGAATCTTCTTGAACATCTTTTGTGAGTTTATTAACCTTTAAAATAAATTTGTTTTTTATTTTTCTATCATTTAAAATTACAAAACATAATTTTATAATAATTTTATGGTTTTCTAATGTTTCTAGTATTAGTTTTAACTGTACGTTTTCGATGTTTTACATTGCATATGAATTTTCTCATCCGAAACGTATCAAAAATATAAAGTGTGATATATCCTTGAATTCAGAATCAAGGAGAGAATTTAAATATGGCAAAAATAATTTTATCGTGTATTTAAAAAAATAAACTTGATGATGGTTGCTAACAAACGAAACGTTGTATCAAAAATTGAATAACAGTATTAGGTAGAGCTAGAAAAGTGGCAATGAAAATGTGCTCTTCTTTTCTTGATAGCTATTCAAATAAGGTCAGAAAAAAATAAAAACGAAAATCAGAAAATTCAATTTTTTTCGAATATCTCAAAAACTAAAAGAGATGTTCGAGTTTTACAATGTCTATAAATACATCCCCTCAAACGCGTAACTTTTGTTCCATTTAACCGACCTTCCATCTCTTACCGTTTTCGAGATCCTCATCCTTATCTTGGACACACGGTATATATATATATATATATATATATATATATATATATATATATATATATATATATATATATATATATATATATATATATATATATATATATATATATATATATATATATATATATATATATATATATATATATATATATATATATATAAAAAACTAAACGTCTAAATTAATATTTGCTTAAATTAAAACGTAGCATAAAGAAATTAATAGTTCGATGCATAAATTACCTACTTTAATGTATTAAATGAAGTTTAAAACATAAAAAATATACATTTTGATCTTACTTCAATTTTGAGTATTACTATATTTTTCTCTGTATTATCTATACACTCCATTATTAATTTTACGTGTTAGTCAATAATTTTATGGTCAAGTCAACAATAATTAGGAGCGCTCGTCAATCTGTGATCATACAAATATTTACCATGTTTAATATTTTTTTAAGGCACATATTCTGTCCAAACAAAGGAAATGATATTCATTATTGAGCAATCTTTAACTTACAGATAACAGCACTTGATAAAAAATTCGGAAAAAGGCTTAATAAAACGTAGTGGATTTGTGAAATCATCACAAATTTGTGCTCTGGATCCACAGGAGCACGCAAAATTGCGGAAAAAAATCGTTATAGTTAAAAAATTGAGAACCGTTCTTTCCATGGCAACAGATCCTAACGTGGTAGCCATTCACAGCTGAAACGCAGTTAGAAAATTTCCATTTTTTTTAATGCTTGAGTTATGTCAAGAAGACGTTGAACTGTAGGACGTGGCATGAAAATAGGTGGAAGTATTTCACCGCATGGTTCTAGCATGTGCTTTACAATGCGGTTTATGTAGCTTGGTAATATTCGCTGGGAACCTACAAAAAACACTGTCCATAGAATACATCAATAAACACAAAAAATAATGAAATATCGCGTTCTGTTATGTTTATTGAAGTTGATGGCCATTGTGAAAATACGAGAGATGCGTACAAGAGGCGCAAAAGAATCAAGAAATACCAACATGATTCCGCAACCAGATCGACTGTAGAACTACGTATTGCACAGATCGAAGCT
Organism: Vesta saturnalis; assembly: GCA_036346205.1. Taxonomy (NCBI): domain Eukaryota; kingdom Metazoa; phylum Arthropoda; class Insecta; order Coleoptera; family Lampyridae; genus Vesta; species Vesta saturnalis. The sequence continues at coordinate 1,113,144 of JARFJB010001912.1, read as the reverse complement.
GTTTATTTTTGAGAGCATGAGGTAAAAGAATAGTTTTAAATTGCTCAATTGAACGTAACAGATATCCGTTCTATAATTAAATTCGAAAGTATTTAATTTATTTCAATACTTGTAGTAAAATTTGCCGTAGTACTGACAACCGTTCTTTAAGTTCTAACCGCTGTAATCTAATTAGATTCAAAGAGCTCCTGTCTATGAACATTTATTTGTTATTCATCAACCATTGGTAAAGGATCCTTGTTTGTCAAGGGGACCTGTGACCTTTGTCTTCCGTACCCGCCGTCCGCTCGAACTAATTCTGTTTTTAGGAACATCACCAACCACCGAATAACACCCTGAATTCTCCTCCAATGAGAACCCGAGCAAGCTGTTTGGAAACCGTGCAATTTCAAGATTGGCCCCAAAGACCGCCTGAACAGTACCTGTTCTTTGGGTGGAGCCTGAATTCGTTTAACCCGCTTCAACCCCTGTACCGAAGAAACCGTCACCCGCATACCGCCCAGGAGTTGACACCGTAACTAAAATAAGTGCAATAAGTTATATTTAAACCGAATAAATCAAGTTTATTTCTAAACGAGTTTTGATTTTAGTATTGGTGAGCGTTGAGGGCAGGCTTCACCTGCAACCACCGCAACACCCTTTATAACAACTTGCCAGACGAAAAATCACTACCAATAAATATTGATAATTTAACTGAGATATTAAAAAAAATCCGATAATAGAGTTGGATCACTCTCCTATTGATATTTACTTCAAGAGCATGGGGGAGTGCGTTAAGGATTTATCCTTCGAAAATAAAATTTGTGCCAAAATGCATATTTGCAAGATTATTGACCAACTCAAATTAGATGAAATCGGTTCCCCAACTTCATCAGCTTCAGCATCATGCTTTTTTTAGTATACCACCGCTCATACCAACTTCTGAGAACTCCTCCCACTTCGTAACTAAAGCTGAATCTACGTTGATGATCGATATTTCTGGCTTTAATAGTGCAGGATCGCAACATAAATTTTGAAATAAAAATAGCTAAATCGCTTACCTCAATGTTACTCCGAGTTTTTCAACAGCGATAATAGACTGTTTTAAATTTACCACTTGACTGCACTTTTAGGTCACTGTCAATGGTAGATAACACATAATTGAACTAAGTAATGTTCAATCAAAAAAACTTTCTAAACGCAGTCATCGTTCATAGGATGTCTCTGTACTGGAATAGTTTGAAAACTTCCGGTTTCCTTTGTCTTACGACGGAAATGTCTATAGCAGTATAATAACAAGTTCAACAAGTGATATCCATCGCTCGTCTCGGACCTCGTGGCTTTAGTCGTCTCAGTTGTCTTTACACTTAATAGCACCTTATAATTTACCACATTAATAACATATCACTTAATTTTGTGGTGTAATTTGTGTTTATGTTTCAATTTTACTCTAACGCTTACATTATTGAAATATAATGGTTTGAACTCGCCAGGTCATACGGATGGATTCTCAAGAGCAAATAAACTAACATTGTTGCTAGGGAATTAAATAATTAGCCATTTACTGCTATTAGGAAGAATGTGCCGATTGCCAGTTTGTTAACTGTCATTTACCAGAGATAGAATCAACAATTTCCACAACAAACATGTGTGGCCAATCGAAAACCGTCATAATGTTTGTGAAACTCATTTCTAAAGAAGGTTCTCCGTAAACGTATCGTCTGGAATAATTAATATTGAAGTTATCGGACAACATTTCTTTGAAGGAGATTTGAACAGTGAAATGTACTGGGCTCATTCGCAGAACGATCTATTTGAGGGCATTCCTCTTTAAATCAGAAGGGCTATGTTCTTTTTACATGGTGCTGATTTGGCCGATTATGGAAGAGCCACCGATTTCCTCAATGAACAGTATCCAAATCGATGGATAGGTCGTCGTGATCCTATTGTTAGACCATCACGATCTCCGGATCTGAATCCACTAGACTTTTTCATGTGGGGACATATAGAGACACTTACCTATTCAATGGGAAAGCCTAATAATAGGTAGTAAGGCATCCAAAAGATTCATGCAGCGTTTTATGAGATGAAAAACAATATGGAGAACTACAACTGGGAACGAGAGCTCCGACGGAGAATTGACTTATACATTACACAAGACGATGGTCACATTGACCAGCTTAATAATTGCACTGTCATTAAGTTTTTATTCAAATAAACAGGTTTCCTAGGCCCTCTAATAATTTACTTCAGCTTTATACCACGATATTTCAAGTACCTTTAGGAATTCGGGAAAAAGACAATGAAATCAGTTTTGCTTAAAATTAGTCATAGAATTCATATACGAAGTATCTCGGATACCTCCGAGGCCACCCTGTGTACATAATGAACTAAATATAACAAAAAGTATTTGCACAACACAGTAAATTATATAGGTAGGTACGCATTATTCTTGTCACCATGTTTTTAAGAATAAGTAATGCTTATTATCATTCCTTACCTTAATCATAAGCAAGTATCTTAATAAAAAAATTGTGAAAGTACTTGATAAACACATACACCAAAAGTGAAATAACTTGATGAGAAAGTCGATGAGACAAATTAACATGCTACTTTGTAGGCCAATTTGAATTAGACAAAATCTGTTACCAAACTAAATTAGCTTTAGCACCATGTTTTCCTTCTGGTATACAACCGCTCATACCAACTTCTACCTAGACGTGAAAACGCTACTTTTCAACTGTTTTCAATGTTATAAATAGCTTTCTGATTCTTATGACCTATTTAAAGCGTTAAACGATATCTGGCATGGAAAAACTTCTCGAACAAATTGATAAAATAATGCGTTGGAATTAGAAAGCTCCCGGGAACATACGTTAATAAATAACGACTCAAATGGGTGTTCTGGCCCCTCAAGTGTTACACGTATTGTGAGCCATGTGAACGATAGTGTAGAGATTCTGCCTCAGATTGGGAAGATTTGGTTTCAAGTGATGACAGCAGTAATGAAGATGAATTCAACTTGAGCACTGTAGACAGCGAAACCAATACCGATGTTCTGAGTAGGTTTGAAGGCAGGGAAACCTCGATTATTAATGATCTGAGTGAAGTAAAAACTTCATCTCCAGATGTTGATCTCTACGATGAATAATACACACCTAATCCCGATATTTCTGATATTCCTGGAAACAAATAACTCAACGAAATACGATAATTATTGGATGTTGCTATTCCGGTGGGACGCCTGTTATAAATTTGTATTGGTGCAAAGAGCCCTTACTTCACAATAAATTTGTCTAATCGATTTTCATAAGAGACTGGTTCCTCTTACTACTAAGGTTTCTCCATTTTTCTAATGACCAATCCACGAATACTAAAAATCGACTGCAGGAAATAGACGCACTAATTTCACTCTCATTGAAAAACTTTCCTGAGTTCTCGCCATAGACGAGTCAATGTTTTTGTTTAGAATACGGTTAAGTTTTAGGCAGTATATACACTTAGATATGGGGTTAAAGCTATGTACTAGTTACAATGTACAATTTAAATGTTTACACTAGAAAAGGCGATACACAGCCTGAGTTGGGTCATGTACAATCCATTATCCTAAAATTGCCGGGAGTAGAAATCCAAAAAAAGGTCAAATATTACATGCAGATAATTTTTAATTTGGAATAGCGTAGGTTAAAACATTACTTAAAAAGTGTAGTAGAACACTAAGGTCACACCCAAAATGTTTCCAAAATACTTCAGAAGAAAAAGAAATAGGGCGAATAAAAATTACTAAGAGACGTTTTTGTGATCACTACATATCTTGCTCTTAATGCTACGCTAGTGCCTACAGGTAAGAACAATGCAGTTATTTTTAAAATACCATATTCAGAAAACATTTCTTTCTAGGAAAAGAAACGTAAAGGTGAAGATATATTGAAACCTCTGTCTATAATTGATTACAATTTGGTTAAAAAGGGTGTCGCCTACGCCTACAGGTAAGAACAATGCAGTTATTTTTAAAATACCATATACAGAAAAGATTTTTTTCTAGGAAAAAAAAACGTAAAGGTGAAGATATATTAAAACCTCTGTCTATAATTGATTACAATTTGGCTAAAAAGGGTGTCGACTACAGTAGTCAAATGTCCTCTTACCATACTGTTGTACGTAAAACCTTAAAATGGTGTCAGTAAGTCCATTTATAGATGTAATAGTTGGTGTGTAATAAGTATTTATGTTTTTTTTACAGCAAAGTTATGTTTGTATTGGGTACGACTGTGGTAAATTGTTGGATTGTTTATAACCTGGTTTCTGACACAAAGCTAGGTATTATGGAATTTAGAACGCAACTAGCTGAAAACCTAGTAATAGAACAAACGGAAGACCCGACGCAGCCAGATTCATCAAGAAAAAGGCACCACACATTCATAAAACCTCAAGATCCAGGAAGAAAGAAGACGAGTGGCGAAGTTGACAAAAAAGCAGTTGTGGCGAATGTCCAAACAAACCTACCATGTTTCACTGAAGCACACAACTAAAATGTTGTTTGTTCTTTTGCTTCATTTCATTTTTCAGAACAATGTTTTATTTGCAATATAAATTTCAATAAGGTTTCAATTTTATTGTTAAAAATATGGGCACATTTGTCTGCGGTTGTAGTTATCGGAGGTACGACGTAAATCCAAGATCGATTCATCTGTCTTCTAAAAGATTCATACACAAAAAAAGAGTAAATTAAAAAGAAGCCGCTAAAGTACGCGAGTACTACATATCCCCGGAGATATGTAACGCACAGTAGTAAAGACTTGTTTACCCTACCCTGTACCTGAGTCAACGCCAAGGTACGGATTATCAACGTGTCAAGAAGATACGCGGTCAACAGCGTTGTATTATGCATGATGTGCCGTATGCAACTGACTTGCGGCTAATTCTCGATATATACGGACTAATAGGAAATACCTTTGAATGTATAGTTTATAATGGTTTAAATAACAGTTTCAACGTCAAGCTGGAAAAGCACGGTTGGGCTGGTGGTATTATTGCTTGCCAAATACGCGGTTGAGGCAGGTTCGATTCCCGGCTGATGCAATTTTTTTTCTGTTAGGTTCCAGTAGTTTTGATATCGCAAACCGTTCCCATCTTATGACTAAAATGACTATAGCAGTATGGTAAGAAGTTGAAGTGCTTTTGATCGCAAGACTGATCTCTAGACTGCAGTTGTCTCAGCCGCCGCAACTTAAACACTTAATAATATGTCGACAATAGCACTTTGCACTTAGTAATTCAATCATATATCACTTAATTTTTCAAATGTAATTTGTATTTTTCTTAAAATTTTGTTCTTAACGCATACATTTACATCTTCCATATACATAAGAACTAGACATGAATAAAATGTATTTGCACAAGATAGTAAAATATATAGGTAAGTATGCATTATTCTTCTCACCACGTTTTTAAGAATAAGTAAATAATTTAATAAAAAAAAAATGTGAAAGTATTCGATAAAAACATTAAAACTGAAATAGTTTGATGGGAAAGTCAAAGCAAAAAATTAACATACACGTTTAGCTTTGAGAGGTATCAGAACTTTCTATAAAATGTTAGATAACTGCAATGAAACATTTTTCGGCAATATTATACCAATTAACGGTGATATTATTGTAAATAAAATCAATTGGTAATGTAAAAATCGACACAAACAATCACTTTTTACAAAATATTATTTTGTTATGTAATGTTGAGCAACGTTAAATAATCTTCGATAAAGTTTGTGCATCCTTGAACATTAGATGAAAATAATTGCTAAGCTTGACATTCGCTAATTTAATTGCCAGGGATTTACGAAGAGAATAGAGAAAAAACGAATTTTATTGCACAAAGCATTATAAATTACTCTATAATTTTTTGTTCTTGTAGTTAAGTAATGATATATTCTTTTATGAATCAGGTATCTATTAAAATTGAAAGTGTTCCCATTTAATCATCAGTTGAAGATTGCAATCTGATGGTGTAGCGTAGAAAAAATCTATCCAGAGTGCTTAATGTCAGTTTGACCGTGAGAGTCAATTGCGTACTCGTGTTTTGTCCTTTAATTAGCTACACTTTAATTATAACACGAAATTACTAATGAAAAAATGATCGCGTTTACGAATACCGTCTACAGGTACACTCATGAAAAATACTATGTTAACATTCTTTCACGCGACCATCGGGTTTGCAGTAGTCCATGTAAACATTCTATCGGGTGTTTTATTCTTAGATCAGTAGATTAATCAAATTTTTGTATTCGTTTCGATAAGTTCAAGCCTTTCAATTTTTATATTATCGGAACAACCAATACATCTGTCGTCTCACATTCCAAATACGCTTTTGTTTCACTTGAAAGATTTTTATATTCGGCTGGTTGAACTTTTTGTAGATGAGATGTAATTTTTAAACGTTTCGTAAGAACACGAGTATCTGGGTAATTTATTGTAGATTACTTTCTCCCTGTGAGAACGGCTAGAATAGTATGTGAGACAATATCGAACTGGGCAGCTGTGACTTGGGCCAGGCTATCATTAAACGAAGTCACGACTAAACTTGTTACTAAACTGCGATTAACTATGTGAATTGTGACATTAGCTTTTTGTATCATACGATCAGTGTTAAACCATGCCGCAATAAGATTTGTGATGGTCTTGTTTGATCTTTCGTAAAATACTTTTAATGTTTACAAAATATACGAATGTAACCACTACACGGGAATTAAGCACGTAACCAGCGCGTTCCTTATAATTACGCATTTTAAGAATGCCCAAAAATTAACTTAATTTTACGTTCCCATTTCTAGTAAGTCGAGTTCTCTTTAAAAGCAATTAAATTTTGACAAAATGATTAATGGCTCAAAGCCTTGACCACAATTGTATCTGATAATGTCCTAGACTACAATGTCCGACCCCTAATGATAGGGTCTAAATAGGATCCTTTTTATTTTTCTAATAATTATTGTTATTATCTACTAATCACTGCAGTGGCCAAAACTTTCTATAATTTTACACACAAATTATTGTATTTCTTAAACGTTCGGTTATTTTTTAAGCCGTTTGTAACACACTTGACTAACGCCACGTGGTCAAAACATCCTTAAGGGAATATATAACTACCATAAAAAAATTTAATTTCTTATAAAACACACGCAATTTTTAAAACGATTACTTACGTTTTTGTTAAATTTTTGATCCTTTTACCTAACACCTAATTTTTTAACCAAGTCCAATTTTTTATTTCAGAACTCCAGATGTAGATTGCATATAAACTTGTATTCACTCTTATAAATCATAGCAACTTATTAAAAAAGGAAATTTAGACTTTTTCATCTTTTTGGGTGTGTATGATCTTACCTTTTAATGTAAAAACTGGTTCAAGTTTTAGCGATGTAATTAGTGTCTATTTAATGATTACAGATAATAAATTATTTAAGTATATTGTAAAGATTTTTGCATTTTAACCTTATCAACATACATATATATTTTAAAAACGATTAGTGCAATACTGCCAATATCTAGTCTATTGCACCATAATTTATGCACTTTAATAAAAATGCAAACAGATATTATATTTTAATCAAACCAGATATTGATTCGGATGTTTCTTAGTATTACAACTTAAATTGATGTTTTCCTTGTTATAAATTTGTAATAAATAAAACAGGTCGACCTTCACTAAAATCTATCTCGCCAGAGATATCTAGTTTCACTAGATAAATTTTACTTTCTGATGCGCAAAGCACACCAGTACTGCTTTCGCAATAAAAAGATCGTACAGAGTTTTTAACGCTTTTATGCGTTTCTAGCATTTTCAAAACAATCTGAGCCACATTCGATGTATTAATTTCTAAAACTGCTTTAATTTAAAAAGACGAATAATTGGCAAACTATTTTAAACAAGAAAAAAAAAGGTTAATGAATTATAAAAGCTCAAACATTAAAGATTACCCTGGGGAACAGCAATTTTGTTGACTTGGATCTGTGACTTGTTTTTGACTAATTTTTGGTCTCTGAATTCAAAAATTTTTATCCATCACGTAAAGTTTTTAAGCTACAGCATGCCCTCTTTTTACCTTCAAAGTCATACAAAATAGGCATACAAAGGAAAATAAGGTGAGAACTGACCAAAATATTAGAATATTTTATTCATACAGAGGTTAATATATTAAAAATTAAATTGTGTTTATACAAAAAATAATAAAAAAGACATTATGACAAAAATTTTCGCTTATAGCTTTTCCTGGAGTGTTCAATCTGTGGACATTCTCGCTTGATGCTCCAACAGTAGTCAGCCATCATACCGACATCCCATCTACCTTGATACCTTGCCTCCATAACCTTCAGATCTTGGTGGAATCGCTCGTCCTGTTCATCGCTAACCACGATTTTATGGGAAGTTAACAAGAGGACTGTTTAAAAATGCAGTTTGATACTCAAGTTGCAACCAAGCCTTTTAAAGCTGCCCAACAGTTGTTGAACAATTTCGATATAATTCTGGGCTCGTATATTTCCAAGAAAGTCTTTAACAATATTTTTGAACGCCAACCAAGCATTCTTTTCAGATTCGGTCATTGTTTCAATAAAACGTCCATCTTTAATGAGTTGCCGAATCTGTGGACCATGTAACACACCAGCCTTTATCTTTTCAAATGACAGACTATGGAATGCCAAAATGATATACTTAAAACAGTCTCCTTCAATTGACAAAGCTTTAACAAATTGCTTCTTGAGACCCAGTTTTATATGCAAAGGCGGAAATATAATGTTATTTCTATCGACAGAGAGGAATACGATTCCGAGGACGAAAAACCCCTTGCAGATTTGATGGTAAACTGTAATAATGTTCCCAATAATCCTCCACCGTCAAAAAAAAAAAACAAAAAGAGCAGTTTGGAAGAAGCAGGAGCCGCAATTCAATGTACAACAGATTTGTGATTTAAAAAACCCACCAGCTGAAGTTTACGAAAAAGCTACTCCGGTAGAGTTTTTCAATCTATTCTTCGACGAAGATGTCATTGTAAATATACTGGAACAGAGCAATTTGTACGCTTCTCAAAAAAACTTAGAATTAAATTTAGCTCGATATGAGTTGTTTGTTGCGTTTGGAGGGCTTCTAATATCTGGTTATGGGAAATATCCCAACAAGCGTATGTACTGGTCAAATGAGAACGATGTGCCAAAAATATTGGCAGAAAGTATTAGGCTAAATCGATTTGAAATGATTTTTAGACACTTGCATCTCAATGATAACACACAAATCGATCCTGAGAAGAGACTTAATAATTACAACCCCTAATTGATCAGCTAAACAAAAATTTTAAAAAGTATGGTGGTTTGGAGGGATATCTAAGCGTAGATGAAAGCATGATTCCATATTATGGAAAGCACTACGTAAAACAATTTATTAGGGGCAAGCCCATCCACTTTGGATACAAAAATTGGGCTGTGTTCTAATAACGGTTATTTGCTTTCATTTGACATCTATACTGGAAAAAAGAAAAATGATGGTAACAGATCCGAATTGTTTGGCTTGGGAGGTACTGTAGTACTAAATCTGATTGGAATGGCTCAAATTCCTCAACATCATGGTTATAAGACCTTTATGGATAATTACTTCACTTCAATCAAACTTTTGAAACATCTCGCTACCCTAGGTTACTGTGCTACAGGCACTGTTAGAGAAAATAGATTAGAAGATTGCCCATTGCGTAAGCAACAAAACACATTTAAAAAGGAGAAACGTGGTGCTTACGACTTTTCCAGTAACTAGGAAGTAATCGTATTTGTATGGAATGACAACAAAACTGTCACTGCAGCTTCCAATTTTGAAAGCACTGAAATCAAAAATACCTCGCGATATTGCAGAACAGCAAAATCAAAAATCGCAGTACCTCAACCCAAGATATTTGCTAACTATAACAAAGGTATGGGAGGGGTTGATAAAATGGATGGAATGGTTGCAAATCATAGAACACGGATGAGACAACGTAAGTGGTGGTGGCCCATATTTGCCTACTTGACGTTTCGGTGGTTAACGCATGGTTACTTATGCGAAAAATTCATCCGTCACATGAAAATTCCAGTTGCTTATTGTCATTCAGGAGATATTTGGCATTAGCTTTTTTAAAATCTTATGAAACAAAATCCAGAAAACGCAAAACTACAAGTGCACCTACACGTGACGTTCGGTACGATAAGATGAACCATCTTCCCGAATATTCAGAAAAAGGAAAGACGTTGTGCTGAATGTGGCAAAAACGCTAAATTTATTTGTATTAAGTGCCAGAGAGCCTTACATCCTAAAACTTGTTTTTTGAAGTACCATTCCATTTAGTTAAACACTTTGAGCTACTTTTACGTTTTTTGTGTTAAAAGGTTATGTTCTGCATAGTGTTCGATAAAACGAATATGCTGTATTTTGTTTATTAATTAAATTTTCACTTAAAATGTCTTTCATTGGACCTATACTTACCTATTCTAGCATCAAAACAAATAAAATATTAATTGCATAACCTTATGCACTAATGGGTTAAAAATTGTTCCCCAGTGTTATTCTGAATCAAAATACTTATACCTTGGGTTTGAAATCGTGTATTTTCTTTTATGTTTTTAAACGTTTCTATAACAATTACAGTTATTGTCCTCAATACCAATAACAATTTTGAAAAATTAACTAAGATCTCAAATAAACTTATGAAATATGAAAACGCAAGGATAATAGTTAATTAAACGTATTTGAAAGCGAGCTACAAAACTTAATTTTATTCTAGTAAAGACTAAAACTAGATCTTTAATAGATTAAATATTATTTTAAACCGCATTGAAAATGAGAAATCATAACACCCTCTCGCGGACGAAGGCTAACGATGAAAAAGCTCACACTAAAAAAAAACAAATTTTAAAAAGTTTAATTAAATTATGATGTGAGTGTAAAGTTGTGAAAAATTTTATTTGAAAGAAATAAAAGCATTCAGAGCTAAAAACTTGAGACACAGATTAAACATCTGTAAAATCGTAACAAATCTAACAAATAAATGTCTGCTATTACTAAAAGACGGTAATTGTGATGATATGTTGAGAACAGCATGTGTATATTTAGTCTTATTTTAATTTTCACTGTAGATGTTAGAAAATTTTCTCTTTCCTGTTGAAGTTATTTGGATGTTTACATATTGCAATAATTTCTCGTTGTAAACACAGCAAAATAACAATGAGTTTGACTTGATTACATTTTCATGTGCATATGTTTCCAAAATAACAAGGCAGGTGTTAACAGTAGATTTGAAGCATCTAAGATAGATCACTGACAATATTAAGCGGTAATTGTGGTGTACGGATACAAGTTTAATATAATTTTATACATTATTTAAAAGAATTATCTTTTAATCAAAATAGAGAATCACAAGCCCATTTTATTTTTATACTGGTTCGTTACGAATTTTGGAGATTCGTAACGTTTTGAATCGATTTTCGGACATTTGGTAAGAAGAATAATCAACATTGTTACTGGTGTACGGTGGTGCAATATAAGTATAGTGACTAGTGCCTCGAAACACATTTTACTCATAATTTCCAAAGAAGAAGAAAACGGCATCTTAGCCTGTACAGTGATTTATATTTAAGTAAGCTTAGATTAACTGCGGAGGGAATATATCGCACGGTAGAATCGACAGAAAAAACAAATAACTTCCACTATTCGAAGTTATTTAGAAATGGCTCTTAGTCTTTTGATTAGTGCCAAGAACAAGAATACCGGATTACCTTGTGATCTGTGAGGTGTAAAAAACAATCACAGTGTTTTTAAATGTCTGAAAGAATAAGGTTTACATCAACAAAAGTTCCGCTTAAGTTTGTCCAGGAGAACAATACGATTTGCTTAAAGCAAAATTGCATATCTTCTAACAAAGACCCCCTACTGCAAGCGCTGTTCATTCAACTTCATTCAACGTTTACATAGCAGTGAGGTTATTGATGAAAGAGAGGAAATAGATTGAGCTGTGACATAGAGTCCTGTGGTGCTTCGGCACTGATATTGATAAAGTGAGAGAATTGCTGATCGACAACAACACATATATATATATATATATATATATATATATATATATATATATATATCCATGACAAAGAAATCGCTGGGGTATGCCTATAATTTTGGATCATTAAGATGTGAAACTTGAGTTGCTTATATTCATCTTTCAAAAGTTGAGGATCACAAATTCGTTTTGTTGGATCCGCTAAATATTTGATCACACCAATTTTTTGACTTGGATGGTGGTTTGATAATTTATGGAGGTATTTATTAGTGTGTGTCGGCTTTCTATAAACCTTAAAAGGTAGTGAATATATTAATTTTAGATATTGCAATGGTAAAGTAATGGTAACCTTCCATTAGTTTCCCTTTCCATGGTAAACAGGATACTAGGATGTATACCATTTATAAAAATTAAGAACTCACGTAGTGATTCTTCTCCATGTCTCCAAATAACAAATGTGTTATCTGCGTATCTTTACCCAACTGAGGGCTTTTAAGTGCATTTTATAACGCTAATGTTTCAAATTTTTGCTACACCATCAAGCTGTTCTTAGAATTTATTATTCCACTGAAAATTAGTCGTAATAAGACATTGCTGAAACTCCACTCGAACAGAACCACACCCTCCTTCTACAGACCCATTTACCTCCTGAGTTGCATCGGAAAATGCTTCGAGCAGATTCTGACCAAGCGAGTCAGGGACCGCCTAGAATTCATCGATCTCCTTACCAACAGCCAATTCGGCTTCCGTCCCAACCCAACGTGTCACGATCCCTTGTTGAAGCTGCTTACAGAGACCACCAGGGCATTCAATCACAAGCAATGCAGCCTGGCTTTGTTTATGGACATTAAGCAAGGATCTGACAGGGTCTGGCATGCCGGTCTCCTATACAAGATCTGCAACCTTAACATGCCCGACGCCTTTTTCAAACTCCTGCTTTCGTACCTGACCAATCCATCAGTTCGGGTCAAAGTGGGAAATACCTTCTCTAATCCTTTTCAACCTACAACAGCCGTGCTGCAAGATTCTGCCTTAGCCCCGATCCTTTACACAATCTTCACAATTCAGACATTCCCGAAGTTACACAACCCGGAGTAGTCGCAACGCAGTTTGCGGATGACAACGCCTTCTGGACGGTTAATCGGAACAGCGGAACGGCCTCCAGCCTCATATCTGGAACTTCTCTAACCGGGCTACGTCAATCCCACCAAAACCCAAACAATCTTCTTCCGACATCCTAATTAGATCGAAGATAAATGTCCAAAGCTAGCCGACCAGAATGTTTCCCTCACACTAAATCAAGAAAGACTCCCACTCCAACTCGAAGTCAACTACCTGGGAATACTCTTCACTAAAACCCTTAATTGGCTTCCCGATGTACAAAAAAAACACTTAACAGAATAAGAAACCGAGCAAACCTACTGGGCGCCCTCCGTGGTAAAATCAGAGGTTACCACCTCAAAACACTATAACACACCTACAAAACATACATCCACCCTGTTATGGATTTCTGAGCACTCACATACACCAATATAAACCACAATCACCTTTCCTCTATCACTTTCTGTGAACGCCGAATACTCAGACGCGTACACAGGTTACCCTTCAGGTATCTAGAGACATCACAATACAACACGGAAACATACCACCTATCACACACAGAGTACAAACAGTACAGAGAAACTGTGCACACAAAATAATCTTTGGTGACACAATCCCAGCCTGAGAGACCCTTACCACTCCTTATATCTACCGTTTTCGTCAATTCCCACGGAAAAGACCCAAACTAAAATTCCACCTCCTCCCCCCTCGCGATCCTTGACGAACTCCCCGAGGAGATCGAAGAATCCCTAGATGATGTTGCATACGCCCTCCACATCTCCCGTCTATTCGATGATGACCTAGCATGATACCGGCAACACACACTTCAACCAATTATCACAAATATTCAAATAAATCTAAATCTTTTCTTTTTATTTTTTTTACACCAAAAATAACTCGTAATTGTTAGGGAGTTTCTTTTTTATTTCTTCAGAAATAGAATGATTATTTAATAATTTCTTTAGTTTTCAAAATAAACCTTTTTGTAGGATCGTTTGGTAGTTCACGATAAGTATGTGGTTCCAACAGTTCTACTTTAATTTGATAGTCGTTCATATTTAAAGTAACAGTTGCATTACCTTTATCTGGTTGTAATATTCTTGAATTTTCATTACGTTTTAGATCAAATAGAGCACGGCGCAGACGAAAGATAAGTTGCTCTTTGGGGGCTATGATTTACGTAATATGTTTATATCTTACTCCTACAAACAAGTTTCCCTTGAAAACTAAAAAACTTTTTGAACAAAACAAAAAAGAAGCTAACTAACTTTTAGGCTCTTACACCAAAACTATATGGTCTTCCAAAAATCCATAAACCTTCTTATATACGTAAAACAGCCCATGATATTAAAAATTCTGCCGACTTCATTGAAAAAAAACATAATTTTAAAATTGGAGAGAGTGATATATGTTATAATTAATTTTAACATGAAAAAATTTGAAACATTAGCATTACAAAATGCACCTTAAGAACTTTTAGTTTGGTATAGATATGTAGATGACACATTTGTTATTTGAAGACATGATTAAGAAGCACCACATGAATTTTTTATTTTTATAAATGGTATACATCCTAGCATTCAGTTTACCATGGAAAAGGATACTAATGGGAGTTTACCTAAAGGTGGTTCAAACCTATTATCATCTTCCGGAGTGCATTAGTTATCTTGTTCAAGTGGAACAGTATTCATTGGAACCACAAAACGTTGAGAGCATATGAGATTTTATTGCTAGGGTCAACTAGAGAAATATGGGGCATCTGAGCATGCTTTAAATCAGTGCTTCCCAAACGTATCTAAAGCGCGACCATTTTTTGTTAAGAAAAAATTGTTCACGACCCCCCATTTCTCCCTACTCACCACCCAAACCAAAATAGTGTGCCTAATTTACAAGTAACTGACGGTTACCCAAATTTTATTTTACTTTACTGTTTAAGTTTAAATTAAATACATTAAAGAGTTCAATAATTATTTTAATAATTGCGATCTGTCCCACTAGTAACTAGCAGTACTTCTGCCAGACTTGCATTTACAATAAAAATAAATAATAAAAAGTCGACTGCACATTGTACATCGCAACACTTTTGTGTCGAAATCGAAATCGAAATCGAAATCGAAATCGAAATCGAAATCGAAATCGAAATCGAAATCGAAATCGAAATCGAAATCGAAATCGAAATCGAAATCGAGATCGAGATCGAGATCGAGATCGAAATCGAAATCGAAATCGAAATCGAAATCGAAATTGAAATCGAAATCGAAATCGAAATCAAAATTACATTAAACGTACTACATTGTGTTTTCAGTGTTTATTTATAATTATTAACAAAGCTACTTCTTTGTTAAATTTGATAAGATTTTTACTGATATGTCAAGTTTCTATTTGTGAACGCTTTTATCAATTTCCATTTGATTTTTTTCACAACTTTACACATACATCATAATTTGATTAAATTTGTTCTTCGATTACGACATTGTTCACTGTTAGCCTTCGACCGTTAGAGGGTACTCTGATTTGTCATCCTCCAAGTAGTTTAACAATATTTAATTTATTAAGGATCTAGTAATTTTTGCTACAATTGTATTCCATAGTTGGCTTTATACATTGATCAAACTGTTATACTAATAGCAGGCTTATGTTTGCGTTTTCACTATTTCATATGTGATAAATATCTTAAACAATTCTAAAAGATTATAGTACTAGGAAGGACGATAACTGCACAATGCTATCCAAACGTATAGATTTGTGTAAATCATAAATACAAAAATATATCATTAAAAATCCAAAAAAAAACCTGTGTTTTAATTATGAATAAAAAGTAGTTTACTAGAAGAGGAAAAAAGTTACGGCTAGCTTAATCGTGTTCATTTGAATTTGTTACAATTTTCCTATTTGTAAAGCGGTAACAAAATTTTAAAGGGTAGTAAAGCACTATTGGAGAACTAACGAATAGAAGTTACGTTACAATAATACACAAACAAGTTATGGCTGATGTCACAATAACTAATGGTATCATCCCGCTTTTTCAATAAAAGTAGTAACAAAAATTTCAAAAGCAGTAACAAACAGGCAGTTACAAGGCACAAACGTTCAATGTAGTTTTCAATAAAAAATGAGGTGTTATTGCTACCTTGACTCACCTTAGTATAATAAAATATTTTTGCTTACCGAATTTATCTTTCTGCTTATGTCCCCATAATACTTGAAATTGTATTTCAATTAATCTTCAGAACAGTATTTTGGTGGGCATCTTGTGAATTAAATGAAAAGTTAAAGTTGTTAAAATCTGGTTTGCATTAGACATAATACCAAAAACACGTTATGGGATAGAAGATTTAATATTAATCAGAGTAACAGTTCAATTTTAAATTATAAATCAATAAAAATAGACGTTATGTACAAATAATTGCATAAATAGTCTTAGCTAAAGTTTTCGCTAAAAAATGAACTCTTTCATTTTTTATTTCTGTGTGGCTTCAGAAAACGAAGCTGCAGATACGTTGTACCATTTTTTTCTATTATATTCAACCTGTGTGATGTAATGCTACGCTAAAAACGAAGACATGTCTCTCTGTAATACTAGTTACATAATACTCATATATGTATTATTCAAATGAAGAGTCTGATATTTGGAAACTTGAAAATCTAAATAACAAATGCTAATATCTTTTACATTTGATTTTATTTTATTTCTCTTGTCTTATACAGTAACACGTGTTCAAATATTTATGAATAAAAAATTATGCTAATTGTTAGGTATAATCAACTACTACAGTATCTGGAATGCAATGCATATTCTACTCTACTCTACTCCTTTAATGATTTGAAAATTTACAAAATTATTATCGAGGATCAATTTGCCCGTGGGTATTAATTTGTTTATACTTTGCATGACATACCTGGTCTAATTAATTTAACTACATCAAAGAAAATACAGAAAAATAAGCGTTAATGCGTTATTCACTTAACCTACCACATTTATTGTTAGTAAATCTAGTTAATTTGCACACTTTCACACTTAAATTGTATATTTGTAAATTATATCTGCGCTCACCTACATATTTACTTTAAAGTAAATTAAAATACATATAAAATAATATGTAAAATTTTTAAATAGTTCTGTTTTAATGACCTCCCACAAACTCGTAGCTCTGTAAATTTTAACCTGCCTATTTAACATCCCACAATTAACTACCACTCTATTATTCCAAAGTTTCAATTAAATTAAAAATTGTCATTAGTTTTTTTACACACCTGCGTCAAAGCATAAAATTAAAAATTTTTTTTGGAATCAGTAATTTACATAAACTTGTCTCAAAAAATCAAAGAAAGCCGCAAATTTTGAAATACGCTCTTTCCTAATTTTAGTTGTTTATGTAAATGGACTATGCATAAAGCCCAAATTCAGACTACATGCACCAGACTATGTGATTAGATATTTAAATTAGTACGTTTTGATGCTGATCGTTCACGTGACAATAGGTATATCAGCATTAAATTATATTTCAGTTTCGAGATGTTTTTTTGAATGCCCCCCATTATGTATAGAACAATTTCGTATTCTGGTTATGTTGAATTACAGGTTTTTATTTAGATTTTCAATTAGAATAATTTTAAAGATTCGTAATGATGTAAAATAAGTGGGTAGTATGTGGTACACAAACTAGATAATCCTACACCCAGCATAAAATAAACATAAACTTAATCATATCATCTGTAAAATAACTTCACTTTGTTATTTGGTATGATTTGGAATCTTAAGGGGTAGTAAATATAAAGTGTTTAATGTTCGCATACAGTTTTACATTATTCCTAAGCTTTAGAGGGCATGCTTGAAACAAAGAAAGCTGCAACCACGTATGACGTACCTACTTTTACTAACTAACTAAGTATGAAATTTTAAATGTTTTACGTTTATTATATTGATAATACGTTTCAGATTATAATTAAAAGCATTTAATAGTAACTTAAAATGTTTAAATAGGTACCATGTTTAATTTTAATTTCCTGGTGCTTGCAGATTTTTAATAACTAAAACGCTAATTCAAGATAACTAGTGCCTTAGAGTGCACAAGTTAACACATGAAATCCAAAATATGTATTAAAACAAATTTTAACCGAGAATCATCTCAGAAATAAGTATTCTTACCGAATGAAAGAAGGTATGGTTATGAAATAATTCACATCTTTGATGAATTTAATTTAAATTTAAAATTCTTAAGTATAAGCGTTAGCGGATTTAAGCAAAAAGACTTCTTTAGAGAAATGTTTTCTTTGCTCTTAGAACATTCGATTCCTGTTCTGGTATCCGATCAGAACAGGTCGTTAAGTTATAATTAATTACTCTGTAATTAACAAGTAATTAAATTAAATTCGATTTATCGGCCGGTATCAACGTAACGATGCCGCGCGGAAGACCGGGCCGAGAGGTCGACGACGACGACGGATGCCTCTGGCTCAACATCGAGGATTTCCACGGGGACGCCAGCGACACCAGCGAGATATGGTACGGTTGCAAGCCGGGCAACCTACCATCAACAAGTACCGCCAGCCCGATACCGTCGCTTCTGTCCCTTCCGTGGAAGGGCGCCAGAAGCGACGCGCCATCAGCCGCCACCGCTCAGAAGAGGAGAAGACTGAAGAAGACAGCACCGCCCGCAGAAGACGTCGCCCCGCCAGCCGAGGCAACAACAAGAGCAGCACCGCCGCCGCAAGCCGCCGCCGCCGTAGCCGCCGAAGAGAGAAGAAGTGAAGACCCACGTCCTGGATCCACCAGCCCCGATGACTTCGTGGCGCAGAAGAAGAGGCCGAAGAAGGAAACCGTCCGCCCGCCTACGCCGCCACCGACGAGCAACGTGTACCAAGCCCTGGAGCAGTTCACGGACACCGCCACAGCGATGAAGCAGACCGCCGCAACAGAGACCAGGGAGAAAGTACCCCCGGTAATCCTTCGTCACAGGGAGAACTGGGTTGCTTTCTCCCGCGAACTCGACCGGAAGAAGATCGCCTTCACCAGGGCCAAGGCGACCTTCGAGGGAATCCGGATACAGCCTGCCTCACTCCAGGACCGAGACAGGCTGATGAGGTATCACGATAAGTGTGGTACGCAGTACTACACCTATCAGGCAAGGAGCGAGCGTCTTGCCAAGGTAGTAATACGTGGCGTGCCCGTAGAGCTATCCGAAGCGGATGTAAGCTCCGATTTGACGACGCAAGGAATTAACACAGTTTCTTGTTTTAGGATGAACCAGCGAGGCCGAGCGATCCCCCTGGTTTTGGTACACCTACCGAGCGAGGAGGACAAGAAGAGGATTCGGGAGGTGAAGCACGTCGCCCGCCTCCGAGTCACCGACGAGGACCTGAGGCGGAAATCCGACATCGGGCAGTGTCACTGGTGTCAAGGTTTCCGCCACGCACAGCGTTGCTGCAGGGCGGCAGCACGCTGTGTGAAGTGTGCCAGTGATCACCACAGCAGTCAATGCACTTTACCCCGTACCGACCGGGCTAAGTGCGTTAACTGCGGTGGGGACCACCCCGAAAGCTACCGTGGATGCCCGAAGTTCCCTCGACTTCCGCAACGGAAGAAGATGAAAGCACCGCAGCGACCGCCGAAGAGGACACCACCAGCGCCTTCCTCGACTCGGACCGGAGTCAGCTACGCCCGTGCGACGGCAGGCAAGGCTGAGAAGGCGGAAGTACCGAAAGTGGCTCCCGCCGCTACCGTTACTCCGCCCGATCAATCTGCCTTAGGGTTCGACTCCCTATTGACCTTCCTCGGAGGTCTCAATATGAAGAAGGCCCTACCTGTCATCCGTAAGGTGGCAGAGGCACTCGCTAAGGTGGAATCTGCGACTGACTTGTGGGGGGTTGTCCTCTCACACAGTCAGGAGGTGGCTACCCTTTTAGGGTAAACACACGACGGTCCGGATCGAAGTCTGGCGCCCGAGATAAGTATTAGTATCGATTTTTTAATTTCTGTTCTGTAAATATCGATAGTGTTACACTTTACTAACACATATTTCTTTTTATTTCAGATAAGCAACCTAGCGACAACAGGACAGTCCACACAACGAACACACCAATCCAAACGCAACACCACACAACAACCGCTTTTTTTTTTGAATAACCAACAACAACGCACTCAACACCGCCATCAGGCGTTCCACGCACAAGAAAACCAACAATCCACGCACTTCGACGCGCTGAAGAGGACGAAGACTCCTGAGCAGCGCACCACCAACACATACACGTTTTATATTTAGTATTTTATATTGTATATAGTATTAAGTGTAAAATGTAAATATCAATGAATTGTCAATTATCCAAATTTTAATAAACTATGAAAAAAAAATGCTCTTAGAAACTCAAAAATGTAAAAACATTTTTTTCTGTATAAAAATGCAAAAATTCTATCTATATAACAACCTACCCAAAATTTACCGTGCGTTATTGACTTACATAAATTATGTGTTAACGTAGGTATTGCAAATATTGTAATATGTCAGTGTTACCTTTAAAAATCTATAGTTAATGGATCTAAATTCAAACCTAGTTCTTAGGCCTAATATTTATTAATAAATACACAGCTTGAACGAACAAATACTTTCCCTTACCTAATAAATTGTTAACTATTGAGAAATTGTATCTTCCATTGTCTTCATGGATGTCAGTTTTGAAGTTTTGTAGATATTGAGTCTATATTTTTAAGAAAATCGAGTGTAATGGTAATTTTAACTATGAAAATGTATATGGAGGCTTTTAATACAGCACTATCCACTGGATATATTTTCAGTATATTAGTGTAACATCAGGGTTGGTAAAAGCTTCTTTTATAACACCATTATCTTGATATAGAAATAATGGTTCCTTTTCAGGACTATTGTTTTTTCTCAGTTTCCAGAATGTTCTTCAACATACTAATTCAGAAGACTGTTATAGTTTGCCATTACTCTAACTTACTAAAATTACTTTAACTATTTTTACTTACCCAATGAATGGGATTATGTAATGAGACCTCCACAAATGGTGGTATGTGACCTTTTTGAAAACGAGATAGGGTTCAAAATTTGTTTACAACTGATATATTATCGCACGTGTTTTATAAAAAGAAAAATGTATGATCAATATGTGAAAGTGAAATGTCAAAATATATCCCATTTGGTTGTGAGGCTAGTTCCATGTGAAAGTGGTCTGAAGGCGATATGATGTTTTGGAAAACGCATATATGCTGTGGTAAGTGTCACAGAGAGATACATCGATTATAATATACATCTGAACACCATAAACTATGGTAATCAGAAAGTAATTTGGAAGATCCTATGTAGACACTAAGGGTAGTTGATTGGTTGCAGGGTACTCAAGAGATCTACAATTTTTGGTTTTACTTTCTGAATTCTCTAAAGAATTACCTACTAATAGTTTAGTTCACCAATATGAACATTGTTTAAGTCGTTTAGGCTTAATAATGTTTCGAAAAACTTGCCACCCTTACATTATTTAATAATAATAATAATGTATTTGATTTATGTGTTTTAAGTTTCGCCGTTTTTAATTGCAAAACTATGTTTCGTGTAGTTAGAAACACGAAGAGTATTAGAAACGTTAAAGAAGGATTGATAGTAGAAACAATGTCGAATCCTCATCATTTTTAAAAACTGCACAAAATATCAAAGAGAAATGGCAATACAAAAACTTAGGGAACGTAAGCTCTCGCCAACATCACGCCAAAATCGATTACACAAGTAGCAACAAGTACGGAATCTCAATCGAAAAGTTTAATAAAATAAGTCGCCCAGAATTAAAATCTCTAATTTCAGAAACGGCAAGAGAAAGATTAAAATTATTTCCGAAAAATGTACACATTACCAGTGTAGAAGCATAAATAGTAGAACAAGAACCTAATACCAGGGCTAATAAAAAAGGAAACTTTTAGTTACCAAAAGATCAATATTATGAACCTACATTTATATACTCCTCTCAGAGGGCAACTAGCAACCAGGTAACCCAGGAAGCCACGCCAAGGTAGTCAATCCTCAGATGACAATCAGGCAAGTTGATGAAAATGTGATATGCTTCTGCGATATATTTCTATAATATATGATATTGTTTATCTTTCATGTATAAAGTTTGTTCCTTTAATTCTACTTATTAACGTTATTTATTTACTTTTCTATAGTCTACTGTATTATTACCAAAACCAAATACATAAATGTGCACTACAATCCAATGGAATTGCAATGGGTGTCGGAAAATTTTGGCAGAAATAAAATGAGTATTGAAAGGAATTACTCCATTAATAGTGGGTTGCTAGAAACACATTTCAGAATAAGTGACGAATTTGAATTGTAGCAATATATTTGTTGCTGTTATGGTGTAGTATACAACAGAAGGGCTATTTTTATACATCAAGATTGCGTATTTTAGCAAATAACGCTTGATTGATGATTGCAAGAGGATTCCGTAACCGCTGAACACCCTGTTAATGTCATAATACGCTACGTCCATTTACCTAATGGTAAATGGTACCTATAAGATCTTGACGACCATGTTGCCTATTTTCTAAGACCATTCTTATTGATAGTGAATTTTAACGTACACAGCCCGTTCTGAATCTCAACAAAACGCGACGCTAGAGGGAAAATAGTAGAGCAGTTACTCGATCAAGAACAACTCACCCTTTTGGATGATGGTATGCACATCAAAAATACCTATAAGGTATATGTGGACTACATATCAAATACACAAACTCATTAACTTGTTCTACAATCTTATCATGGAGGGTAAACACATTACCCTCTTTTTCATATTTACCGTTACGCACTATTATCGTCGTTTTACTCACATTTATATTGAGATCCATACTCTCAGACTTTATCAATCTTCCTGAGCATTATTTGTACCTTACTTGCATTGTTGCTTAGTTGTATACCAGACTGGTACACTCACGTCACTAAAAATTAAACAATTTGCATCATTGCATGCTTGCCATGAATAGATTGAACAGCCATGTTGTATAACTTCAAACAAATAGAACGAATAGAAAATAATGAACAATATTGTAAATAAACTAACTAAATTAAAACTGTATTAAGAACGAGTTTTGTGAATTACAAGGTAATGGTGACATAAATCTTAAATAATAATTCACTCAATTGATGGAATCATTTAGAACAATGTTAAATATGTCAAAAGATATGTCGTTAAAAATAAATCACATATCACAAATGTTAATGAATTTCTTAATGTTAACCTGGGTATAATAAAATTGATGCTTTCCAAAATCAAAAGATAGTTAATTTTATTAGCTATTAGTGTATGTACACAGGTGCTTTCTCCTGGTAGCCAGCGGTAGTAAAACATTTTGAGGAAATCCCCCTTCTGGATAGAAACTGTTGCTTCGAAAACATAGATATTTAAGAAATCCGCACTAAATGTTCTCTATTTCATCATCATATTTTTCATGAAATGGGTATCTTATTTGGAACGAGATTTTATTAGAGATATATAAAGAGTTCACGAGAGAGCACGCGCGAATGACAAAGCACAATGTTTATTACGAATGTTTTATTGTAGTGGTATACCAAAATCTATTACTACTGTTAATTTTTGTAAGAAAATGGCTGCTAAGTATAACGATATTTAATATTTTAAGTTACCTTGAGTAGGTGACAACTTTGCATTTAGTCACGTTAAGACTAAGCTTACTAGTTGAAGAAGAAGGTTGAGTAAAAATCTTTAAGTTTTCCTAAATAATTGCTTGTGTGAAGCAATCTCGGATGGTAGATCGTTAATAAACATTATATAAAAGTAACGGGCCCGAATTTGACTCTTGCGGCACTCCTGAATGGTTCTGATTCGCACATTGTACGACACAAATTGGTATTTCTGTAAGAGATATGATTGAAAAAGGTTAACCGAAGTTTCACTAAAGTCGAATTCTGAAACCTTAAAATCGGTATATACTGCATCTACGTGTCCTTGATTATATAAAATTTGCGAGCATTGCCCAAAAGGCAAGGTTTGATATAGTAGATCTACCGGCAACAAAACCATGTTGGTAGTCAAATTAATTGGTAGAATATTTTTTCGTATAGTATTATTTCAAAGATTTTAGACAAAATTGATATTCCCAACAATGGAAGGAGATACAGATCTTAGGACAGGGCAGACTCTCGTTCTTTTCCATACGTCATAAAAATGACTTTGTTTTAGTCATAAACTAAATAGAATAGATTACGATTTAGCTAATACACCAGAACAATATTTGATTATGAAAGCAGGAATCTAATCGTTATCTGATGTGAGTTTGTTTTTAAGTCTTTGATAGGTGAAAAGGCATTGTGTTCGGAGGTTGAATCTATTATAATGTGACAATTATAAAGCGGAATAATATTGTTTTTTTAATTTCGAATATTTAGCATAAACAAAAAATAAGGCGTGACGTCTGACTTGGGATTGTCGTAAGTAGAGTCACTGAAACTCATTTCAAACGGCGGTTGACGGGAAAGACGCGTTAAATCTGTGCGCTGTAATATGTGGTGTTTGTAACAATAAAACAGTCTCCAAAAGAGTTAAGTGTGTTGTGTGTAATAAATATTATCACTACAGTAGTGCTGGTAGGATTTCTAAATGTGATGTTACAAAAGACAAGAACATATCTGGTTGTTGTGAGTTTAACAAAACTGTCGACCCTGGAAATGTAACAGACATTTTAAATGCAGAAAACATGGTATTTAATGAACATATCGGTGTGAATTCTAAAATAAAACTATTAAAAATTATCTTACAAATACAAGAGTTATACTATAAAATTGCATGTTTTGAAGCTAACGCATCTGCTTCTAACAAGTGTACCTTGTGACAATATACCAACTTCGAGTGAAACTGATCAAGCAGTGAAAACTGAGAAAGGCTGTTTTTCCTTCCATAATTCTCTTGCATGTGCTAACTTTTCTTACGTACACTATAACTTATCTGTGAGTGATAAATTTGAACTTTTTATAAACATATTCTATCGATATTAAAAGTACGTTTTCCATAAAAAAAGTTAAGAGGAGGAATAAAGATGGAAATGTTGCATGGTATACACCTACATTAAAAGCAATGCGTAGTTGCCTTTTCCATTTGTTTGAACGTTACAGTTTCTGGGGTGGTGAAGGTTTAAAATTAACTTATAACGACTACATTCGTAATAAAAAATTTAAAATAAAAAATTAAAAAATTTTCTTTCTCAAATTAATAATAGTGCCTAAAACCCGTGCTAGATGATTGTTGAAATTCATAAAATCGTACTGATACACAGACAAAACAAAATATAAAGATGTGACTATTCATGACAGATCCGTATATAAGTGGTAAGTTTTTGAACAATTTTTCTTTGATTTCAAATCTGAAGGTTGATCCAACTTTTATTTTCGGTACTATATGTGATTTTAAGTTTAATTATAACATTGTGTTGCGTATTGTCTTATAATATATTTGTCCTTGACTACAAATTCAAAATTTTAGCTAACTTTTACCTTTGTTACTATGTTTGATCGTAATTGTAATTAATTAATCCTAAACGTAGTCAATTAATTTCGGGAGAGTTAACAGGGCCATTATCATTATTTATTGTGATAAAAGTGAACCTTTGAGAATGGAAACGAATAAGTTGTCACGATTCGCGACAATAATAAAATAGATTTAATAATTAAATATTATATTAAATAACAAAGAACTAACTATAACTCAGAAATATAAATTAAAAATAATTGAAACATTAACAGCAAGTCCAGTGAGTGGCGCGAGAGCCAAGAGTCGCGTAGGGAGCAGTCTCGTTGAAACGTGATGTGATTGAAAGGTATGTAAGTGAAAAAATGTATATGTATATATGTACATTTAGATATTCATACAGTAAGTATACGATCTATTACTTATATCTTTCTTAACTACATCGTTCGGGGCACGATTTGGCCAGTAATCGGTCTGCTCGCTATAGTATTACTCAAGAGAACAATACAATTGCCACGGATCCACCTGGGCGGTCAAGGTCGAAACAGACAGGCCCGTTGCTGATGACTGTCCAAGGAATGAATGGCGAGTCGGTACGTGGAATTTTAGAGGTATGCATGATAAAGAATTTAAAATTTCGAATGTAATGTACGAAAGGCAGCTTGATATTCAGTGTGTATCAAAGGAAACGATGCTGTAGAGATGGAGGATGGCAGCCTAGCACTATGGTCATGAGACTAAAGTGCATGGCGCAAAAGGAGTTGAGGTGATCGTAAGTGAAAGAGCGAAAAGATTGTTGAACATATGTAATCCAAACCAAACAGTAATGATAGTTGGGGATATGAACGGATGCGGATGGGTGGGTGTACAGAGAGAACATACTGAACTCGTTCTAGGAAAGTTCTGGGACCAAGAAGCCAATGATAATGGTGAACGCCTAGTGAACATCTGCGTGGAGAGAAGCCTACTTGTATCCATTACGTGGTTTAAACATCAAAATGTGTATATGTATACATGGCAAAGAGGTGAATCTAAAAGTATGATAGACTTGACAGTGTATGATGAACGGATTAGAAACCTGGTGTAAGACACAAAAGTAATGCGTGGATCGGAATATGGACCGCACCACCTTTTGGCAGTATCGAGAGTGTGTCTGGGTAAAAGTGGGTCTGGAGAAGGAAAGCCAACGTAGTGCGAACGTCCAGAATTAGGGTAGACAATCTAGTGGGTAATGGTGTGACAATGAAGTAAGCAGATGCTGTGAGTAAAGAATTGAATGTGAATCAAACAGTGTGGAACGAACAAATAAAAGGCACTTACGTTGAAAGTGCATGGATAAGCTAGAAAAAAATGTGTTGTCAATTGTGCCGTGCGGATATGTGGAAGAGCGACTGTATGTAGACAGTAGGCAGTATGTAAGAAAAAATATGCGTTCATGGCAATAATTACTTCAAAATATGAGACTGAGAAAAAGTGATTGTATGAGGTGTACAGATTAAGAAACAAAAAAGCAAAGGAGGCAGTGAGAATAAGTAAAGAGCAAGTGATGCTGTGGAAGGAGATGATTTTGGCGGAAGCAAAAAATTCTTCTGGAAATGAAACACACAAAACGTGGTCCAAAACAGAACGCTGCAGGAGTGATGAATATGAGCAACGAAATAGTATGAAACGATTGTGAAGTGAGGAAATGCTGGCTAGAATATTTCGGTAAGCTGTACAGTAGTGAGGAAAGTAAGACTGAAGGGTTAAATAAGGAGAATGTAGAAGGAATGGTGAATGAACCTGTGAAGGATATTGGGATAAATGTGGTAGACAAAACGGTGGGAAGGTTGAAAGACGGCAAGGGAGCAGGCGCAGATGAAATCACTGCTGAAATGCTAAAGTATGGAGGTGCAAAGCTTATAGGAAGAATGTGTGAATTATTCAATGTATGCCTTATGTGTGGAAAAGTGCCGAGGGATTGGAAGAGCGTGATAATTCTGCGACTGTATAAGGGTAACAGGAACAAGCGTGACTGCAAGAACTACAGAGGAATAGGTTTGCTCAGCGTTCCTGGTAGAGTATTTGGAAAAGTACCGATTGATAGAGTACGAGAAACTACACAAACTAAGATTTGGGATGTGCAGGGTGGCTTCATGCCACGGAGCGGATGTATCGATCAGATGGTCGCTCTCCAGCAGGTGATCGAAAAGTGTTTAAGTGTAAAAAGGAAGCTGTACTGTGCGTTTGTAGATCTGGAGCAAACTTCTACGACAGAGTAAACAGAGAGCAGCTGTGCGAAATATTAAATGAATATGGCGTAAATAGAGGTCTAATAAACGGAATAAGGGCAGTATACAACGGTAGTCGGACATCTGTTAGGGTGAGAGGAGGTGTGAGTGAATAATTTAATATTGAGCAAGGAGTGCGACAAAGCTGTGTGATGTCCCCGTGGTTGTTGAATGTATACATGGATAAATGTGTCAGACAAGCATGTACCGATACAAATGGTGAAATGGTTGGTGACGTAAATGTACGACTTGTAGTGTATGCAGATGATACAGTCCTATTAAGTGACAGTGCGGATGAGCTACAAACTGCTCTGAGGAAGTTTGATAGAGCCTGTGAGAGCATGGACCTAAAGTAAACGTGCAAAAAACTAAGATTGTGGTGTTCAATCGGGAAGGTGGAAAGGGGAGTGGAGTATTTACGTACGCAAGATGAAATTGTAGAGCAAGTGGACGAGCTGGTATATCTGGGTAGAATGTTTACTGCAGAAAGTGATTGGAAGTATGTGGACGATAATGAGAAACGAAAGTATGAGCCTAACTGCGAAACGAGCAATCTATAATGGCGTGTTTGTCCCATCAGTACTGCATGGAAGTGAGACATGGGTGTGTCAAAAAAAGTATGAAAGAAAAATAAATGCCGTGGGTATGAGATTCCTGAGAAGCGCATGTGGTAAAACAAGAAGGGACAAGATAAGAGAATGAGTGCATAATAAAGGAGTGTGGCGCGGAAAACACGATGATATACGAATATACGTAAAACTTGGCTGAATGTAGTAGAATGTACGATAAAGTAAGTATTTTAAAAATAAAAGGGCATGTCAGAGACAATGTATGGATCTTGCGGAAGCTAGGGAGGTATACGGAGATAGAAAAGCATGGAGAAAGATTGTGAATGAAAAATAAATAAGAGGCAGGGATTGTTTTACCTACCCCGCAATGGAATGGCGTGAAGGTTAAGTTAAGTTACGACTACAAAAGGGTTTACCGTGATGCATTCAGACGTGCTAAAATCGATGGAGTGATAACGAATTCAAATAATAAAAATAAATCAACTTTGGAATATTATTAACACTAACAAAGTGCGCAATAATAACGCATCAACAAATAAATTTACACCTGATCAGTGGAATCAACGTTTTGTAAATGTATCTAAAAATATATTACTCCTAAAGGTAAACTCAAAAGTTAATCCGTTACCTTTGTTTTATATTGTTATTGCGGCTAATCTTAGTTTTGGTTTATTTGAAGTAAGTTATAATGATGTCAGAGAAGCTATACAGTCGTTATCGTCCAGCAGAGCTAAGGATTTGTATGAACTAAATTATTGCTTATTAAAAAAGAATATTCACATTTTTATTGGCCCTTTAACCGCCTTAATTAACAATTGTTTTCAAAGCGGACAATTTCCTAATTGTTTAAAGGTTGCATTGGTATTACCTCTTTATAAGAAAGGCGAAACTGACAATATGTCACATTACAGACTTATTTCTATAGTGCCCATTTTGTCAAAAGTGATTAAATGCGTTTTAGAAAAACGAATTAGGAACTATTTTGAGATGAATGGTCATTTTTACTATAATCAGTTCGGATTCAGAGCGGGTAAAGGAACCAGCAATGCCCTTATAGAATTTACAAATAATGTAATTAAATGTTTGGGACAGGGTCAATTTAGTGTTACTGCCGTCTGTGACTTAAGCAAGGCATTTGATCAGTGAAGCACAACGTGTTACTACAAAAACTAGAAAAGTACGGTTTAAATAGTAGGTACCACTGTCAACTTGATATCTTCGTATTTATGAAATAGAATTCAAACGGTTAAGATTGGTAACACGTGTTCCAGTCAACTTAATCTAAAGCAAGGAGTTTCGCAAGGCTCTATTTTGGAGCCCTTGCTCTTTCTTATAAATACAAATGATATTCCTTGCTAAATAGAAACTATAAAATAAACTATCAACTTCGGAATAACACTCGATTTTTATTTAAATACATTAAATACTGTATTATCAATTTGCTTTGCTGACGATACTACTCTTACCGTTTCAAACTCTGAATTTGACGCTGCTTTTTCTCACTGCACTGTTACAGTTAATCATGCCGAGACATGGTTCAACTCTAACGATCTAGTTTTGAATAGTGATAAAATCTCAAACTGGTACATTTGCGTTAAGACCCTACTATAGTTTCCAAAGCTATAGTAATAAGCGCATATTCTTAGGTATCAGGATGGACACTAAGCTATCTTGAAGCAATCATATAAATCATACCGCGCATAAATTAACAAAAAACATCTTTGGATTACGAAACTTAGCTACGTCTGTTTCAGCTGAAATTTTAAGGATTGGTATTTCTCGCTTTGTCATTGTCATATTTTATATGGAATTATTGCTTGGGGACACGCCCAGAGAGTAAAAAGAATTTTCGCCTTGCAAAGAAGAGCTATTTGTGTTGTAGATTGTCTACCATATGCTTCTGGCTGTAATCAATCCTTCGTCAAACTCCGTGTGATGACCATGTACTCTTTATTTGTTTTTGTTTGTTTATGTTAGATCAAGAATAATATTCCTGTGTTTGAAGCATGTAGTCAAAAACATTCTTATGATACTAGGAACAAAGATAACTTACATTTTAATTTTGTAAGGTTATCTAAGTCACAAAATGGACCTAACTGTTGGGCTGTTCCATTTTTTAATGCTCTGCCTACCAATGTAAGGAATTTACCTTTTATTCAGTTTAAATTCATTATTAAAGCAATGTTAATTAAGAATCCATTGTATAATATGAACGACTGCTTTGTTATTGATTTTAATTAGCGATATGTTGTAATTTATGTATTTTAGATAATTAATAATTCTGACAAGTGTAAATATTGGTGAAATGAGCTACACAAAAAATATTATTAGGGTAAGAGCGCCTAAGAGTACGCACTTAACCTGTGAATCCCCATAAAAAAATTAATTGTGAACAAAATAACTTTATTTGTGCTGCATAACATACAGTTATATCTGTACTAATAATTGGTATAAAGAAGTAGTAATTCTGAAAATTACAAAAAAGGATATTCAGTTTCAAGTATGAAATTGGAAATGCGTACTCTTAGAGTCAGGTGGGTCTAAGAGTACGCAGTGGTGATCTTAAGAGATAAACAATGAACGCACTTTATGCAGTTACCTAGGTCATGGGATGGGATAGTTTTCACAGAATTCTGTGCAACTAACGTCATCTTTTGTGCAAGGTTGTTTGACTTTCCGTTTTTTTGGAGATGCTATCTTGGATTGTAATGAAAAATTTCTCTTAGGACCAGTTTTATCAGTCTTTCCACCATATTTCTTATTGAAATTTATTTCTAAATTACGCTTATATGGCGTAGACGTTAATGTTTCAGATGCCCTGATTTGATCGTCATCTGTTTTGCTGGTTTTGGTTGCTTCTTTTTGTTTATTCTTACCAGTCATATCTGCTTGTTGATCATCGGTTTTGGTTCTTCTATGTGGATGGTTATCCGTTACAGGCGTCATTGGTTTTTGTGGTCTCTTACATACATCAGGTGTCAGATCTCGGTGTTGTTGTTTCTGTTTCCTTGTGGATGGTTCTGTTGGATCTTCGTCACTAACACCAGGAGTAAGATGTCCCTTTTGTATATGGTCGTTAAGCCTACTTGTCGATGGTAAGGTTGAATTCTGGTGTGGCTGTCAATGGTCATCGTTGCTGACTGAAGTCGATTCCACTCTACTAGTAGCTTTACCCTTACTAGTTAGTTTAACAAGCTCTGCGACAGGAATGTCATCATCTTCGCTATCTGTCGCTTCGTGTTGATTCGGTCTATGGTGCGAAATCAGCGTCATCAAACACGCATGGGTTGTATGGATGTAACACAGTAGGCGCAAAAGATTTGTCGCAAATTTGAATTGTGGTCACCTCAGAATATGCAGAATGGAATAAAGAAAACATCTCGTACAGAGTGATTGGCCTGCCGGAATGTGTCACCATCCATTTGTCAGCTTCCAAAGAGAATGCAGCTTTTAATGGAGCAAAGAACCCTTTGTCTAAAGGCTGCAATTTGTGGCTTTCGTGAGGGGGTAATGATAACATCATAACGTAATTTTCTCTACAGAAAATTACAGCTTCAAGTGAGCAGTGCGAAACGTGATTATATAGAATAAGGGTTGCTGGGCCATTTTCCGATGATTTTACATGAAATTGGAAATGGCGAAGCCACCTTACGAACAAATCTGTGTTCGTATATCCTGATTCTGAGATCATTTTTAACGTTCCAAGAGGGACACCATAGAACAGTTCTTCCTTCATCCTTTTTTTAGGAGCTGGAGGTACCCAAATACCTGTCACCCCCATGCAGCATACTCCCGTGACCGATTGTCCCCTCTCCGCAGACACTATTTTCGATACAAATCTTTTGCTCCTAGGTGCAAGAATCCTTTGCGTACGATTAGGTACAGTGGAAAGCCCCGTTTCGTCCATGTTGACATTTGGTCTTTGCGTAGCATTCTTTCAAGTTGGTAAAAAAATCTATCGCACTGTACCTTATTGAACCCAATGGCCCGCGCCAAACTATATTTTTCCGGAGCCCTTAACGATAATCTGTTTCGAGACGCAAAACTTCTTGTCCAGTGTATGCCTTCAGCCTTCTTTTCCATGTTGAACCAATGAGATATGCCATTCAGTTTGGCAAACTGAAATACTAAGGCCTCACGTCTTTCATTCGTAGTCTATAAAATCGTCTTTCTAAATCTCTAATATGATCAGCGAACTCAAGTTCATTTTGATGATTAAATACGGGTTTGAGCCTTCCTAAAGATGTAGGAATGACGGTTGATTTTAATCTTTTCCTTAGGCTGCATTCGTTTACTCACAACGATTTCGCCACACCACGTTTGCTTTCTCCTATTTCACTTCGTTCCCGGGCTTCTCTTAATAAATTTTCATCAAATAATAACTTCTGGTCGGTTTTTCCTTTATATTTGTTGCTCATTTTGTTGCTCATAGAGGTGAAAATAACAATAAAATTTATAATTTTGCAAAAAGGTATCTTAAGGGTACGCAGGTAGCAAAGAGTACGCTACGTATTCTTTGGGTGCGTACTCTTTGGTACACTGTCCGATTTCTCTATTTTCTTTTAAATAACCTTTGTCAGAAACGTTCCTGAATAGGATGTATATATGGTTGCATAGCTTATAGACAATGCTAATTAATGGAATATTAGAACTTTAAAATGGAGTCATGTAGTAAACACAATATCTTACTTCGTACGCTCAAAATGTTACAAAAATACTTAGAAAATCTAATTACTTACCGTAATTGCGGCGTGTATTCGGAGAGATGAAAACAACTTAACCTAATTTCACCTGTACACAATCACCTGTCAACTGACATTGAACAGTTTGTTCTAAACCAACTGGATCAACGTTAAATTTCCACTGCGTACTCTTAGGGAACGCGTACTCTTAGGCGTTCCTACCCTATTATTATTTTAACTAAGATCAAAATCTCGATATTAAATAATTTTTATATAATTCATTCATTATGGATTTTATTCATATTTTTCAAACATTTAAATTGTTCATAGTACTGAAGGTTAGTTATTTTGAATTTTTTATGAAACTCAAATTTTAAATTTAGATTATTAATCAATGCTAAACCAAGAAGGATATTCCAATTTTCTCTTATGTTTATAAACACGTTCACATTTGTCTAAGATCTTTTCGAGTATTACATAAAACTCAATACATACTACATTTACATTGCTAATTGAAGAAAGAACACATCTGTCAAGTTCAAATAAATCCCTGTATAACATACAATAATTTGTTCTTTCTTCATTCACAATTGCAAACAATTTTAATACTCCAGAAAGTTGAAATATGACTATATTTGATATCCATATGGTTATCATTTTAAGAATTTGGTACATAAAAGTCTGCCATAATAATTAATTTATTATCGTAGAGTAAGTCTTTTAAAGTCACTATCATAACGAAATATTATATAATTGCTGGGGAATAATTGCACATTGGGATTTAACCAGGCTAAGCAAATATCATCGTAAGTACACGTTCTAACTTTAAGGCAAAATTGTTGTGTTTTAAACAAAGATCCCGCACATTCTGATAATAAATACACAAACCAAACGACGCGTTTAGTTTTTAGGATTTATGGAAACAATCTGTGAGATTCCTTGTTCAAATTTAATAGTAATGTTTTTTGTAAGATTTAAAGTTTCCCGTAAATGAATAAAATATATCCTCGTTAAGAGGGTGCCTGATACAATGTTACGCGAATATTCATTAGAAAATTTAGATGGAAGCTATACTTTATTTATTAACAACTATGAAAGCTGATGATAGTTTTCTTAAATCCCTGAAAGTGAAAATATATCCTTTTATTTAAATCATTCTAATTACATGGTTTATAAATAAAAAAAACTAAAGTCGTATTGTCAAAATAAAGAGTTTAAGAGATAAATTACAGAAGATTCGAGAGT
Organism: Vesta saturnalis; assembly: GCA_036346205.1. Lineage (NCBI taxonomy): Eukaryota > Metazoa > Arthropoda > Insecta > Coleoptera > Lampyridae > Vesta > Vesta saturnalis. The sequence goes on along the minus strand of JARFJB010001912.1, from coordinate 1,078,748 downwards.
GGCAAATGATCCTATATACAAACTGTCAGTATTGTAAAACAATACTCAAATGCCTGTTCTTTTATTTGTGCTTATTATAGTAATGGGTATGGATTATAGACTAGGGACAGAAGACAGCTGTCTGAGGCCCTAAAATTAAATGGTTTCGCAGTTAGCTAGTAACATACCTGCATTTAATGTGTCTGAAAAGAAAAATTCGTGTTACCCTTCTGCACTCGCCTAAATTAATAGTGAATTATGTTTTAGGGATACAGCAGACTATTATTTGCAAATTTAAATAGTCGCTAGTGTATAAAAACTAAAACTACTGCCGGGTAAAATTGCGTCAAACGGACAAAAATGAAAGAAATAACCGTGACAGAGGACTAGTGAATAGGTGGACAGACTGATAGACTTGTGGGCGGACAGCTTGCGGCATTCTGTATCTCATTTTATTTTGATGAAATGCTTTTAAGTACGGTTTAATTTTAAACATAGAACAAAGACTAAAATTAACTCTCGAAACTTATATTTACCGCAACTTTCAACTTGACAATCGTGTTTGTTTGATTGTAGTTGACCAAAAATATTTCTGGAATTTAAGAAGGGTATTTAAACTTCTAAAAATATTACCTTCAGTTGACATCGCCTAAAGCGGCAGTTTGTATAGTTATTACTGAACCGCTAAATTATAACTCCACCGCCAAGAGGGCATTCCGTTGGTTTCTCGTCAGTGGACTAAAGAATAAATCATAACTTTACCATAACTCACTATAATTACTAAAGATGATAAAATTTTAAATGCGAACCTATTGTTAGTGGGAAGGTGATTATTTAATACACGGGTTTCAAATTAGATCTACGGACCATTATTTTTTTGACCTAAAGAAACAAACCTGTAAACGACAGACAGGTAGGGGCTTTCTGAATAAAACTTTGTTACACTTTTTATTGGACACCTAAAAACCGCATCGTAGAAAATCCATACAGAGAAGTAACTATGTTAATTCTAGCTTTATATCAGGAAACAGCACACATGTTATATACATTCGAAAAACTTCAATAGTTTGTGATTACTTGCAACAAGGTTAGAATTTCTATTACGTTTGTAAATTTTACACACTTTTCTTTGGTATTGTACGAATAACTTGACGAATGCTAAAAAATACGAGTTATTTACAATCATTACTTATTGCAATATGAAAGAAATTTGTAAAATGATAACACCCTACTTATAGCAAAAATGTAGTGAATTGCTTATTTAGTAATACGTTCACCAGACTATTTAATAAATAAGAGTGTAATTAAAGAAGCTATTTGTAATTTAATGGATAAATGTTCAGCAGTTTTCGTTCGAATCTTTTACAATCATCCACATTAGAGATTTTCGCGCATAAGATGAAAATGTAATTACGATACATTACCTTACTCTACCCTCAATGTTCGTTCATTCATGGGTTATCTGCTCTTTCGCCTTCTCCACACTTTTATGTCCATCACCAGTCTTTTTATATCGGCATATCCTCTCCCTTCTTTCAGATCGTCTACCATCTTCACTTTTCTTCTACACATACCTTCCACTGCCCCTTCAACTACGGTTTGCAACAAGCTATTCTTTCTCAACACATGGCTAAATCACATTCTCTTGCTTTTCAAAATAGTCTCATACAAAGATCTTTCCTCTTTCCAAAACTTGTTCGTTCCTAATCCTGTTTGACCAAGTTTCACACCCATATACTTGTTACACAATATTCTGCTTTTCTTTACATACGCTTCTTTTGCCATTACAATGCGCATCTTTATTTCTTTCCAACTTCTCCAGTTATCAGTTACAGTGCTTCCCAGATATTTACAATTTTCAACCTGTTCCAGCATTTCACCTTTCACCAACACTATCATATTTTCAGCTTACCCAGTTCCCATAACCTTCGTCTTTTTCTGGTTTAAGACTAACCCATATTCCTTTCCCCTATTGTTCTTACACATTCAATCACATCTCTCGTTCCAATTCCCCTTATAAATCCTGCTGTTCTGCTACATTTTCTTCCATTTTCCTCTTACGCCTTTTATTCAGCACTCTTAACAATATTTTGGCAGCATGTCCTACCAGACTAATAGTTCTATGCTCACCTCGTTTCTTTGTACCTTTCTCCTTAGCCAGAAGTATCATCAGTGCTTTCAGAAAATCTTCCGCACATTATCCTGAATCATATATATCATTACATAAAGACGTTAACCCTCTTTCCTGAAGACATTGTAATATCTCTACTGGAATTTCATCTACCCCAGCAGCCTTTCCTGATTTCACACCTTTCATTGCTCTTTCCACTTCCGTAAGCATAATGCTGGCTCCTATATTGCCAGGACACACTAAATCTTCTGTGTCTAGTTCAAGCAGCCTTGGTTTTTGATAAAGATGCTTTCCATCTATTTAGAATTTCTTTTTCATCTTTTTTTTATCTATATATTATATATCCGCAATCAGAGTACAAGTAATCTACAAGCTAATATCGTAACTGAAGAATATATTATTTACATATTCTTATATTATCATCTTTCAACATTCTTCCATTTCTGTCTTCCACCTCATTGATAAAACCAGTTCTTAATGTTCTATGGCAGGTAATGTCTTTAATTCTGTTATAAACAATATCATGCTTTCTTATTTTATGAAGCTTTTCCATTTCATTGTATTGATTTTCTAACCACCTGTTCTTTTCTTTTTTTTTCTTTTCTCAACATCGTACTTAATCTTCGATCTTGTTTTCTTCCTTGATTAGTACTGATACTTTTGTACGTTCTTCTCTTTTCCATCTTTGCTATTATTCCCTGATTTATTCAAGGCTGCTTTGATCTTACCTCTTTCTTATAACCGAGTTTCACTTCAGCTGCTTTAATTCTGTTTCATTTACACTCTCTTGTGTCGACTTGAGATTGATTATCTCTTCATCCATAAATTTACCCACTTCTTGTTACCCATACCTTAGCTTGTCAAAATTCCATTTTCTTTCTTTCTGTGCTGTTCTTTACTTTTTAAGCCTAAATCTGATTTCCGCCATAAGTAGAACATGCTCACCGTAAATATCTGTCCCTGGCAATCCACACGCTCGTTTTACTCCATTTCTATATCTTTCATCTACAAGTATGAAATCTATTTGGCTTCGGTAACGATCCCCAGGTGATTTCCAAGTGTCTTCTATTACAAATTACAGAGTCTTAAACATTTAGGGGTAAAACAATTATGTCAAATTTGAATAAAATAGCTTTCTTAGTTTATGAGATGTGCCGAACAAGTACACGCACATGCATGCACCTCTCTGACACTTCATATTTGTACTAGTTACTGCATGAATTCCCACAGTAGAGTAAATTGAAGAAAGATGAGAAATTGTCAAAGTTTGGACTGCATAAAGTATTAACAAGAATTGGTACCATAGTTGAGATATGTTCTAAAAGGAACAAACATAGTACGGTGTACGGGGTGCAATCGATTTCAAGAATAGGACGGTCAAGCCAACATCTTTACCATCAGCTTTGTAGTAGTCAAATGCTTTAATAAATAAATGAGACTAATACTTATACATGTAGTGGGATATTTTTCAATAACTCAAATTTTAGATTTTCGTTTATATTTTGATTATAATACAATACTTCCACCCGCATTACTCCGCTCTCAATGCATCAATTACTACGAAAAAAGGTAACGTTTTAGACATTTAGGCCTAATTATTTTAAATTTGAATCAAATAGCATTTTGAGTTTTTGGAATGCTGCGGACAGAAGATTGCGCACACGCACAAGTATGCGCGCACAAGGACATGCACATGCACCTCTCTGACAACATTAATAACAATGCATTTAAGCTTCCACTGCAAATTTGTAGAAGTTGCTGCACGACCTCCTGCAGTAGAGTAAATTGAAGAAATATTGTAAATTGTTACAATAAAAAATGTAAACAAATGTAAAATTATACCATAGTTAAAGTATGTTTCAAAGGGAACAAACACGGTGTGGTGTAAGGGCTGTAATTTATTAAAGGTATGAGGCCAAGCCCATAAATTACATTTTCGTTCATAGAGAACAAACATAATTACAATATAACATATGATACCGATAATAATACATTTGTACCCATATTACTCCGCTCTCAATCCATCGGTGGCCATACAAAATTACAGCGTCACAGATGTTTAAGTTTTAAATAATTCTGTTAAATTTGAATATAATAGCTTTCCTAATTTTTGGAATATTGGTTGAGAGAAAAGATTCCGTACATGCGCACGCATACTACCAGGCATGCATTCACACGTACGCGCACGTGCGCTTGTACCTCTCTGGGGGAAAATACTTTGCATTTGAAATATGAGCAATATATTCAATAGTTTCCTAAAAAAAATACATAATTTCAAAATTGAAGAGGGTAATATAATGGTCAGCTTTGATGTTGTTTCACTTTTTACAAAAGTCCCTTTAAACGAATCGAATGAATATATTGATCACATTTTTCTAAAGGACATAACAAATCTTTTTCAGTGCTGTCTTACTACGACTTATTTTCAGTGGAATAATAAATTCTATAAACAGCTTGACAGTGTAGCAATGGCTAGCCCCCTTAATCCTGTTATAACTAATTGAAAAAGGCATCTATAGAAACCATTAGTTTGTTATAGATACGTAAATGACACATCTGTTATTTGGAGACATGAATTTTTAATTTTTATAGGTAAGTGGTATACATGCTAGCATACAATTTACCATGAAAAAGGAAACTAATAGAAGTCTACACATTTAAAGTTTACAGAAAGCTGACACACACTGATAGATAACTTAATAGCAATCAGACCACCATCCACGTCAAAAAATTGGTGTAATTAAGTCTTTACTGGATTGAACAAAACGAATTTGTGATCCTGAACTTTTGAAAGCTCAATATAAATATATAACAAAATACTTGCAAGCTAATGGATATTCACTTAATGATTACAACTGCTAGACGTAACCATAAAGAAAAATCAGAGCCTTAATGTTGCTACTGCTTCTCTTCTTTTTATAACTAATATTACAAATAGAATTGAAAAAATACTTATTAATCATGGCATTAGGGTTGTTTTTAAACCTACAAGAAAAATTAAAGAACATTTAAGGTCACTTAAAGATGTTTCAAACTAATTGTCATCTTCTGGAGCGTATAAGTTATCTTATTCATGTGGAAAACAATACATTGGAACCACAAAGCGTCGTTTTGATACAAGACGTAAAGAACATATGAGATTAATCTCCGTTTAAATAGGTTTTGGTATTTTATAATTAAAAAAAAGGTACAATGGTACGTCTTAATTTTAATTCTAGCTTTTGGTATGTCATGGTTTTTTGCTGTGCTTTTTTCTTAAACCTTGAAGTAAACGCTTTACCAATTATATGTTAAATTACCACAGCAATATAATTTAACATATGTAATTGAAATTAAAATTAAAATTAGAAACTTATTTTAAACATACTACATTGTGTTTTCACTGTAAAATAACACTTACAATTGTTAACAAGCTATTTCTTGTTAGATTTGACGTGATTTTTAATTGGTGTGAAGTTTCTATTTGTGGATGCCTTTATTAATTTCAAATTAAAGTTTTTCACAACTTTACCCTTACATCATAATTTGACTAAATTTTGTTAAATTTGTTCGTTGATTGTGACATTTTTCACTGTTAACATTTAACCGTTAGAGCATGTTCTGATTTGTCATCTTCAAGGCAGTTTAACTGTATTTAATTCGTTAAGTGTCTAGTTATATTTTACTGAAATTGTTTTCCATAGTTGGTTTATACGTTTATCAAACTGTTACATTAATAGCAGGCTTACGTTTGTGTTTTCACTTTTCATATTTCATAAATTTCTTTCAACATCTTAAGCAACTCTGAAAAGAATTTATTACTACTGAGGACGATAATAAATTGAAAAAGACAGTGAATTGTGAAGGCTTGGGCTGTATCGTATGTTATCAAAAAATCAGTACAATAATCGAAACATGTTTTGACAGGGACAAACAGCGTATTCTAAGGGCTGTAACTGATTTGAAGTATGGTCAGGCCAAGATCACTACTCCATTCAACTTCATTGAACCACGTTTGTTGATTACCATATACGTTCTCAATTTTGTTTTTACAAAACACCTGGTAACCTACGCCCAAAAAAGTCAAAAAGCAACTATTACAATCAGCGAAGGTCTCATTTATAATGCCATCTCAATTATAATTGCACATTGTCTCAGTCATATGATAGCACATATTAGATACAGTACCGCTGTGTTGTTTGGCAAATTCTTATCATAATTTGTTGACCCAAGTGACCAATCTAACCCATGTCAAATGTGACTGCACGTACTCAGGATATGCAAAATGAAAGGATATGTTATATAAAACAATATTTTTACGGCCTCGCTTCATAAATTATTGGTGCAAAACCGTTGCTACTTACAAAGTTACATAAAATCTGTGGTTCTTTGTCATAACCAAACTGTACATAAGGCTGCCATAATAAGGCATATTATAATTAAATAATTTTGCGAGAATTTGCTCTAATATAGAGCAAAATATGTAAAAGTCACTAATAAATGAAAACGAATGCTTTCAGGTTGTACATTTTATTTTTCAAAAACTAACCTGAGGTGAAAAATTGTCAAGTCCCCTTTGTTTGTGTATGTCTAACACCACGCCTCGATGAAAACGATTTACATAAGTACCATTTGGCCACACTATTGAATCCATAATTTTTTCTAAGTTAGAAAACGGCATTGTTACTTTGAAAGACTAATAATTGGCATGTTTAAACTTCACTTCCCAAAATCTGATTCTAAAAATTTCTAAAGCATCTCGCTAGTTGTAGATGGAACATGTGTATGCGAAGATACATTCAGAGAATAGCTGATCTAATATCACAAGCAACATTTTTTACTATAGTTTTCCACAACCGGTGTGTTTCCCATCGGTTTCTGGTTGGCAACTGTTCCATTCTCTGTCTTTTTGATCGTTATCAATAACAGATATTGCTTGAATGTCGGTAGCGTCTTGATTTTTCTTTGAGTCAACTAAATCAGTTAAAGGAATGTTTTTTTGAAGGTAATAATGGTCGTATTTCTGGTTTAGCTGTCATATTATTTTTATCAATTCCGCACATACTTTCCTAATCGTATGCACTGGTTTGTTTACTTTATTGTCGCTGAAGATATCATTCACATTTTGCACTTTATTTAAAAGCATAATTTGATTTTCTAATGAATTTTTGGTAACTTCTTGGTAATTAATAAGCTTATCTTTTTTGTACAATCAAATCTTTTATAAATTTTATTTTCAGTTCAAACAAATGAATGATCATTAGTGAATTTTCTGCATATATACCTTCGTCTAATTGTTTGCACTTTGACAACAATCCAAAAGCTTTTAATCAATAATTTTTTAATTTTTTATGTGCTTTATGCATCTAGAGTGGTATACTTCACTACACTACATTTGAGATACGCTTGAGGTACTTTTCCACATATTTTGAACGTTTGATTAGAGCAGTCAAAGTTACGCTGCCTTGAAGATTTATGATTTAATAGGTTCATTATCAAACGTGAAGGTGATTGATACCAGTTCAATATTAAATATGGATAAATTTATAAAAGGAAACTTACATTTAAGTAAGATCAATAAGATTAAACTACTATCAATACTGACCGATTTTGTAACCAGTAATCATATGATTAATTTAAATAATAAATATAAAAGATTTAAAACTATAGTTTTCGATAACTTAATCAGGACTCAATGTGAGAAAGTATCAGAAAAATATAAAACTAAAGAAACACTTAAAATTTATTCCTCTTTAACATCAATCCCTCACATCGTTGAAAAAACAGTCGCGATAAATTCGGTTATGCAGCAACATCGACCATGGGAATCTACTTGGTACTTGACCAATAGTAAATTAGATTTACCATACTACAATTTCAAATCTATATATGTTAATAATTACTGCAACTGCATCCCAAATTCTGTGCTATTGAATTAATAACCACTAATGTAACAATAATTGCGTTGTACCGTTCTAATAAAAATATAAAATATCTGTTAAGCCTATTTTATACATACGGACTCAAAGTCTGTATTTCCAAACCGACCAGAAAAAAATGTGAAAAGTCTTCAACACGCATTGATAATATAGTTACCAATATCAAAGATGGTCTACATATCTCGAGAATTTTCGATTCCAACTTGTCGGACCATTATGCAAACTTTCTTTGTTTAAAAAACATCGATGAAGTTACTCCTAAGAGTTTTTTTCTGGAAACGCTTAATTGCAAATGCACCTATAAATGACTTTCGTCTGCTGCTTTTAGAAATTAATTGGGACGATAAAAATCACCTTGACACTAACCCTCGTGCAAATTGGCTAATCAACTTATTAAGTGATTTAGTTAAAAGATTATTTCCATTGCGTAAATATGCTGTCAAAAATAGACAAGTGAATTGGTTTACTGATTAATTAAAGCAAATGAGATCTAGCAGCGAAATTAAGAATAGAATTAAGTGGTGATAATCAACTCATGCAATCGTAAAGGAATCTTACAAACAATTACCTTAAATTGGTTACACATACTGAAAAGAAAGCATATCAAAATTTTATTACTAACTCTAATAACAAAATCAGTGATTTCTGGAAATTAATGGACCATGAAAGGGGTCAAACTAAACGGAATGTATTTGCATTGTCTCCTCACAACTCGTTTTGTTTCTATTGGAAATCGTATAGTAAGTGGTCTTTCTAGTTCATCAAATCACATTAGAGAATACCTATTTAATATGTCTTCTCCGACAAATCCGTTTTTTCTTGCACCTACTGCTAAAGAAGAGGTTTCATACAGTCCAAAAACTAAGTAAGGGGACCATTGGGTACTAACTTAGAGAACAATCGAATACTTGCTGATAGTCAATTTGGATTTAGGCCTAATTCTTCAACTAATAAAGAAGTTTATGGTTTGATTGAGGGTGTTGCTGATGCTTTTGAGAATGGTAAAGGTCTACTGCACTATTATTCGATATGTCTAAGGCACTCGATTGCGTTTCATATTCCATATTATTAGAGAAACTAAACTACTATTGTATACGGGGTAAGTCATCAGACGTTTTAAAGTATTATCTCAAAAATCGGAAACAATGTGTGTCTGTCAATAACGTAACGTCAAGTATCGAACCTATATCGATTCGAGTATCACAGGGATCAGTACTAGACCTCTCTTGTTTCTAATTTATGTAAACCACTTGTCAATCTCAGTTAGCCTGTCACGTGTCGTCAAGATCTACCGAAGATTCTTTGCTTTATCGAATTTTGGAATATTCATTAGTAACAAGCATTGTGAATGGAGTATAGATTATTAAAATTCAGAGTATACATTTTGGAAGCTTTAATTTAGTTACACATTTTTACGTTGTTTGAAGATATCTGGATTTATTACAGATTGAAATGGAATTTAGTTTCCCATTCCTGAGAACGGTGCATAGTTTTTTTTTTGTTTTTTTGTCATTAATAGATCGAAGTTTAAATTACTACTAGCATCCGCACGTTTATATGTGTGTTTTAGTAAAAGATATCTTAGAGGAGCGTTTATGATTTTTGGTTTAAATAGTGGTTGTTTCCATTATTTTTATGTATCGTTAATTAGTTGAGTTAAATTTGGTCATTGAAAAATTGTTAGTTTGTATTAAACATAGCAGATTTAAAAGCAATCAGTGACGGTGAGTCACTTGGATTTCGATAAATTTTATTTTAAAAGACAAAGAGTTGTATTATACGTTAGTTTAGGGTCGATTTTCCAAAGGTTTTATTTGGCGAAAATATATCAGGTTACATTAATAATTTACTGGAGGTACCGCGGGAGTGCAGTTTAATTCGATGTCGTAATTTTTCCGTTGCGTTGTCCCAGATGCATCTCGTTTTTGTCGCACTTACAATTTGGAAGAAATGTTTTTTTATGATTGGCGAATTGACGTGAGATACATTATGGCTGAAACTGAAAGATGTATACGGGAGTCTAGTTATAACTACTGTATGGTAAGGTTGAGCGCGTTGAGCGTTCGACCGTAGTGAATTTGAGTGTCGTTCGCCTGGATTATTTTGAAAGTTTCGAAGGGGGGATTTCCCTAGCACCCTTAGTGGGATTTTTGAAAGATATTCAACCACTCCAGTAACGTTATAGTGTGGAGTATAGTTTGTCTAAAGTGATATTGTTTACGGATCCAAAGAAAGCGGTCCAGTGTTAAAAATAGTGCCTCCCCGGACTTTGGTTAAAATCACGAATTTCGCGGATTCAAGATAGCAAATTCATGAATATTAGTGCCTTACGTTCACGGCTAGCCAGATAAGCAGAGAAATCGCTGTAAACATAATTTTCGCTTTAATAAAATTGTATATAAGAAGTTAAAGATCAAAGAACGCTGTGTAAATAACATTCATGTGCAGTTAAATTAAGCCAAATGATTCAGTAATCAATGATCTGGTTAAGTGGTTTTAATAACTTTCATAAGTCAACTGACAACAGTGGTCTGTTGGTTGTGATATTGGAGAACGACATCGGGAGATGTTACTGGCACCGATCCGTAAGCTGGAGGGTCAATCACCGGTAACATATTTTATACTGCAGCACAAAAGGAAGGGACGGAACCAGGTGGTGGTTGTACAGAGCAAGGCAAATTACCTATATACGTTTGGTTTTGTCGACAAACTTTAATAAACTGTGTGTTTTTTTATATTGCATTTAGCGAGCGGATAAATACGCTTTTCGTATATAATTTTGCTTAGAAGCCCATTAGACGTTTAAATTAGTTCTATAAAGTGTATTGACCCGTGAATTATTCATAACTTATTGTATGTTATCTCCATTTGATTCTGTTTTTGCATCACAGTCACCTAATATAAAATTTGTTAAATCATATTTGTTCGACGTCATCAGTATTCACGCTGGTGTTAATTAACAGTAAGATACTATATATTATTTTGGGAACCCGAGGCTTGCAAGTGTCGCTTCCGGTTATTTACTAAATTAGATAAAATTGGGTGTTTTTTTAACTTCTGCATCAAAACACCGATTGTTGATTATAAATATTAATTAATGTGTAATTTTACTATAATATATGAACTGGGTATTATTTATTATCTTCTCGACAGTGCATAAGATTTTGTGATTCCAGTCCTTTTGCTGCTGCGTTATCAGTATTTACGTATGATCAAAATTTAAAAAAAATCAATCTTGTGTTTACATTTAAGTTACCGAATAATTTATTTATTTTCTAAGAGTTTTGGATTTATGCAAGTTTAAACGTTCGATTACTTTTTAATTTCATTTGGTGATAAGTTTTGAAATATAACGTAACGTAAGATAAAGTAAATTAGATCGTTCTCGATCCGCTGTTTTCTTTGTAGCTCGTCATTATTTTGCAAGTGCGTGCAAACATTATTTTGAAGGTTGTTAGGAATTAATGTGCCAGCTGTAATTCACGGACTCATTTCGTTTTGCGTCAAAGGTAAGCGAGTTTTTTGGTTGTTTGGACTTGTATACCTTGTGCATTTAGGTATTACGACCTCCTATATTGACATTTATAGACAGCCGGGCTCCCAATTTATTTATGACCAACCCCGATTATGTCTCACGTATTAGAAGCTATTCTGAACACATAGATTAGTAACACTCATACTCCCTTTTTAACCACTGAGCTACTGCCACCCTTTCTCTTATTTTCCGTTCTTCTGCTGTTTTAGATCGTAACAAGGCCAGACAAGTGTATTCAATTTGCGGATGATACAACTTTTTTATGTGTGGAAGATGGTACCAAAAACTTAAATAATACCATTACTGAAACAATTAAAAGTATTCAAGACTGGGTAAACACAAATCAATCAAAACACAATCCTAACAAGATGCAAGAAATTAACTTAAATTCAACAAAGTGTATAGTAAGCAGAACGAATGTGAAACTACTTGGCAATCCATAGTGAATTAAATTGGGAACCTCATATTGCTAAATTATGTTCTACATTAGCTTCCAACATCTTCTTAACATTAAAACTACGAAACCTTCTACCTGTAGCTACTCTTTTGTCTTGTTACTGTTCATTTATTCACTACAGAATTAATTATGCGATTATCTTATGGGGGAAATCATCTCAGTCAGTTAAAGTCTTTAGACTACAAAAGATATCAATAACATTAATAGCTAACAGTGGTTGTAGAGATCACTGCCGAGACCTTTTTAAGAAATGTACAATTATACAATAATACAATACCTAGCACAGTATAGTAACTCGAACGTTTATAATTTGTTTGTTATTCGTAATTTAATTCTTTATGACACGACTAAACAATAACAAATTGAAATCGTCATATAAATGAACTATGAACTATATAAGGCAACATTGAAATGTCATTTTCGGTAGAACCGGAAATTGAAAATAATTGAAATAGTCTTCGCCCAGTAATTTTCAGAAAACTAGTTTTAGTAGTTTTACCTATATACATCGTGAAGTACCATCATTGAGTAATGCTCAATGGTACACTCGACGTTAATGAAAAAGTCCACCCCCGAGACGATCTAACGTGAAATTTTGTAAATGTTAGCAATAACCAAGAACGTATCGCAATAGTCAGGTAAATGTTTCATTATATAACGGGCACGTAGGTATTCTCTTAAACAACCAGTTTGTGAAATGAAATAATTCTTATGAAAATACTCAATGTCTGGTTCGAATATTACTTGAAAATCTGTTATATAAAAGAAGAATCATATTTTTTATATTTTTAATGAATTTGAATATATGTGTATTTATAAAACCAAACAAATGTTCTTATTTTTATTGCATTACAATTGAATTAGACAATAAATTTAAATGTCGTTACGGTTTACTTTAAGGAATTTAAAACAGCTCCAAATCAGCTGTTTTTCTGATTAGAAGTAACACTGCAATTGCAAATTGTTTTGATTTCATTATTTCGCTGATAACACCGTGCTTGTTTTTTCCCATTTTAATTCAAAACACTACTAGCAAAAGAGGAATATTTATGAAATCGTTTTATCAAGGATGTAATTGAAATTAAAAAGCGTCCTGATTGATAAAATAAAAACACGTAATTTCCCGTTAATTGTGATTTAAATATGAAAAATCATTTAACTCTATAGATCATTGATAGGTACCGCTAAAAATCGAATATAATATAAAAGTGGCAGTTTTTCAATCAAAAATGAAAAACTATTTTTGAACTTACCAACGATAAAAAATCGATTTCTTTCTACTTTTATATTTATTATTTATTATTATTAGCATTACAACAGAGTTAATGATTTAACTAAAAGTAAACATTAAACACATATAACAAAATAGTACTATCTAATCATAGTTTAACAATTCATAAACTTGTAGTAATTACATGAATGGTATTATAAATTAGTTGATTTCCGGCTTAACCTTTGTGCAATAACCGTAATTATTCTAAAAATAAAATATGCGGAATATATCAGAATAATAAGAAAATACATTGATTGATTTCGATTACATCCTAGATAAATATTTGAATTGAATTGAAAAACGTCAAACAAAATGCAGATTTTCATACGTATAACACCAGATCGCGTAACAAAATTAGAAATGAGACTACAAAATCAAGTTTAGTGTACAAATATTTTAAAAATCAGGCAATACAGATGTATAACCACTTATCGAATGAGATAAAAGAAGTCTCTAAGTCAACATTAGAAACAAAATTTATAAGTATTTTGAAACATTTGCTTTTTACTCCACTCAAGAGTTTTTTGACACATCTCATATTACATAGTGTAAATTAGTCACATATTAATATCACCTGTTTGTATATTTGTTTTTATTATGTGAGTTAAATAATGTATTCACTTCTATTAATAATTCCTCAATATGTTTTGTGTACTATATTTTTATGTGTGTTCTATATAATGTATTTACTTCTACACCATTTGGTTAAGAATAAAATATCTATTTATGTATCTATCATAATTGCTAAAATAAAAACTGGTTATATTTGGCATAAAATTTCCCACAGGTGGGGTGGCATTATTTAATTTACACACATCCCAAATGCTTTTCTAAAAAACCGGAAACGCTTAAAATGTTAATCTAGGTTTCTTTAGGAAATATAAAAATGAAATATTATGCTCACTTATAGGAATTTGTATCCTAAAACTTTTATAAAAGAACTAATTTGCTTGTATTGTAATTTAACGGATCTTTTTCAATTTATTGACTCTATATTGCGCCCTGAAGGGGGTTTGGACCTGCTTTGTGCAACAAAACAATAGAAAATTTACCTGACCAGTTTTGCATTTAAAGGGATGTACAAAATGTATGTGTATTTTTAAATTATTTCGAAGACGGGCGTTTTCATTGACGCCCGTTGCACCATCTATACTATACAAATGATTTTAAACTGATGTATCTATTAGCATACGTATATGACCAGTTTAGCTCGTTTAAAATATTGTCGAAATAGTATGCGACACGCTGTTAGTTATTTTAGCAGAATTGTGAATTTTCTACAATAATGATTTTAAATTGAGATGTTTTAGTTATAATACTACACATTTCTTTTCTCTATTGCTTAAATGTGTTAATAACCTTGATAATCACTGATAATGTGCTATCTGATCTTAAATTATTATACGAAACTGTTGTATTAAAATTGTTATACGTTTTTGTTATGAACGAATAAGTTTAAAAGTAAATATGTAAAGAAAGTTCAAAAAGTAACACAGGCAGTGATCGATATTTTGTTGTAAAGTGAATAAATCTCAATCAAGGCAACAATCAATATGAATAAAAGAATAGTGATCCTCGATTTTTCTAGTCAAAAATGTTACAACAGCGTTGATATACATATACATATTACTATACTGCACCTTTAATACAACATACATTTGTATAAATTGATTAAAGGCACTCTCTTTAGATATTACGTAATTTCAACTAATAAATAATGCCCTGGTGATAGTTTATAATATGTTTCTCATTAAATTATTCAGTTAAGGCCTGATTCTAATAAAAAGCGTTTTAAGTTTAAAAGAGGGGGCGAAAAATAAAATGTAAAAGAATATATTTAATCCCTGAAAACGGGGCCATGAGTCTCAATTTGCGCGACGCTTCGCATTACATTATTATATAGATATACGACATAGCCTAAGCGGCCCCTGTGGCTTTATATCTCAGATAATGTAATAATGACACGACCCTGTATCATACATTTTGTATTAACTACAAAGACGGCAGTTAAAAACTTTTCAAACTTTTTATGATCTACTTTAAAATCTTAGTAAAAGCTTTCTGCTTTATTATTATTATTCATTAAATAGCCAAATATTTCATCTTTTATGTTAATAAAATTAGTTAATTATAAAAAAAATTGATTTCCTACAAAACGCTTGTAGTTTATAATCAATTTTCATTTTTATAAACTTTTTGCTTTACTTGGAATTTCAAGTAAGCTCTAATTGGCTTAATTAACTAAATAACTACGTACGTCTAATAAAACAGTACTAATTTCAAGTAGGGAATTGTGCAGGTATATACTAAAAAAAAAATTGCAACGAGTTAAGCCATAATAGAAATGCATGTGCTTAAAATTCCTCCAATTAGTGTTACAACCTCATCCACAAATAAACTTAATTTTAGTAAAACTTGCCCAATGTGAAAATTCCTTTGAAGAAGCTCGATTTTATGGAAGTTAGCTGAATTGGCACTTTTCTAATGATTTCAAAATACGAACTTCAATTTAAACTTTAAAATTCGTCCTGTAGACAAACATACAGTTTTATCTTTCTCCGTCGTATCAGTTCTCCGTTTACCCCCACGTTTCCACAAATTGGCTTTAAAAGATAAATTTTAAATCTTAACTGGATTCTGCATTTAGAATATGGGTATCTACTATTAGTGTAAGACAGAAGATTCTTATAATACTGGTCCTGCTTTATGAGTAATACGCAATTAAATCAAACGTCATCGACAGCTAAAAAAGGAAACCTAGAACAGAAATGTTTAAATCCCAAATTGGTTTCAGGGGTTAATAGTAATAATGACGTGATAATTATGCACTTATAACGTATACAAAGCGGTAGCATTTACATATTTTATATATTTGATACTAACATGATCTAATACTGTATTTTATTTCAATGTACTAACGAGCACAGCTGCAATCACTGACGAAATGTTTATTAAAAACATGTATATATTACACGATTTACTATTCAAAGATAAGTATTTTTATTGTTTACTTTTTTATAGACCCAATTATTAAACTTTTCAAGAACTCCTTTAAACGAATAGTTTTTATTTTATTTGTCAATTAATAAAACCATGTGACAATAAAAAAAAACTTCCTTTAGTTCGAGTTGTCTTTAGTACCGTGATTTGGTAAATATAGTACTTTGCTAGTGCTTTAAACCGTTCAAGAGGAATTGCCCTTATATGTGCGACATTAAGAATATGAACTAGGATATTCGTCAAGTACAATGAAAATAATGTATAATGTTATTAACTATTTAAAAAATGTTATTACAATTAACAGTGTTAATCTTATTTGTAATGACATTTCTCTTGCTCATTCCGTCGGAGGTAAATTGTTAAACACACGCTGTGAGGTTTTCTAAAAGCGGTATAAATTGATTGATGTTTATCGATGTTTCCATTGTTTTCGATAATGTTGAACATAAACATAAAGTTATTTGAATCCTATCAAATAGATCTCAAATTGTGGACATGCCCAACGGTCATCAAAGTAACAGCTCTTCAGGAGTTCCTCAGGGATCCATCCTAGGACCATCTGTATTTTTAATCTTTGCCAATGATATAGTTCCTTGCCTCAATGACAAAAGTAAGTACGAGAACAAGTCTGTTACCCGTCACGCGGACGATACAAACATTTTAATTAGATCTAAGAAAGCTTGTGATTGGTAAGAAAAGCAGGCAAACTGCAGATTTGGTGTGATGACAACAATTTGACTATAAACCCTATAAAACAGAATTAATTGAATTTGGGAATCTACGCAGTACGGTGTGCTTCGAGACTGTTGCTAGTTTTACAATATCGAAATCAACCAAAATGCTTGGATTAACGATTAGGTCAGATCTTAATTAGTCCTTGCATATACATTAGGTTTTCATAAAACTTTTCAGTAGTTGTTAACCCCTAAATTTTCTCAAAACCTTCGTCAATCAAAATACTTTAAGGTACTATGCGTACTTCCATTCATACTGAGCCTACAATATTGCCAACTGGGAAGGAAGCTCTCACGCTGAACGAATTTTAAAAATACAAATGTGTGCTGTGAGTATAATACGCGCCCTTTCATCTAAAACACTTTGTAGGTTATATTTGAACAAATTAAAAATATTAACAGTTATTGAAATTTGCAGTTTCGCATACACTCACAAAACATCACTTATAAAGTCGGATCATGACCACAGTACTAGATATAAAAACTTACTTGACCCAGGTAAGCACAACTCTACCCTTTTTCGAATGAATATTGTGTTCGTTAGTTGCCATGATCTTTAATGCACTCCCTAAAGAATTCAAAATATTAAACAGTTCCTCTAATTTGAAAAAGAACACTATTCATTTAATAAAAATCCTTACAATTTAAAGGAATATTTTCAAGCTCAACAATCTAGTCTTAACTTTACCTTTGTTTTCTGTGTATCTCTTTGACAGCTTTCACATAACTGACATACCTCATGTATCGAAAATATTGGCAATAAACAGTATTATTATTATTAATACCTAAAATTTTGATATTAACGCTCCACACACTTAAATTGCCAGTATTTTTCAAGGTGCTCGTGATAAATAAAGTAATTTCAATTATTAATTCTTTTAAAATACCATTATTACATGGCTGGTTCAAAGGTATTAAGGATCTGTAAATTTAATATCGCAAACCATATCTGTGTTATCATCAGTTTATGTTTAGTTCACCAGGAATTTCAAAGCAGGAATGGTAATAGCTAAACTGGTGCGTAAAAAATATCCAAATGAGGTTTGTAACACCATAGTGTAATCTTGATTTTGTCTAAAATGCTAGAATTTGACAATAATGACCAACTTACCTTTGAGAATTTGTTTCAGAACCTACAGTATTTTATTGGTAGGGTTATTCGTAGATTTTACATCTGCCTTTGATGCAACCAACCAAAAGTTATTTACCAAATTTACTCCCAATGATTAAGTTGCCTCAGGGTCACTGCAGGTGATCCACAGGGATCAGTGTTCATTATTTGTAACAGTTTTTGACTATTTATTACCATATATTTTAATCTAGGTTGACAATGATAGGTTTTTAGAACATGATAGGTTAAGGATGCAATTATGTTAATTAAATATGGATAAATAGGTCAATGATTCATTCAGTCACTTCATAGGCTCTCCTTATGATTCTGAGTTGAATAGTGTTGCAAGTATTCCCTCTGTTGAATTGATTAGAATGCTGTTTTAAACTTAATTAGTAAATCACTCATTCCATATTTATGAAATCTGTGTAAAATTGAGAAAGCGTTGTCCTCTGTATTTTCCAAGCTTTTTAACGATCCAACACCTTACTTGCTACCTATTATTGAAATTTTCATTTCCAAAAATTTTAAGCGTTATTGATAGGTATAGCATGGAAATTTTATGTTATGCTCATAAAAATAAATATTTTCTGAAACGCCCACTTATGAATAACAAGACACAAATCTTGGGCGAGCTAAGACTCACATTAGTGTCATTACTTCAAAAGACATTTGAGTCAGCCGACTAGAAAAACTATTATTTGAGTCGATAAATTCAAATACTTGTTAAATTTGAATGCAGTTGGTGTTCAGCCTTTAACCTATTTCGAACAAAATTAAATAACATTTAGCCCTCCTCTCATCCCGCAGCTCCACCACCACTAGCACTCTCACCCCCGAATTTCTAAGTATAGACTTTTAAGTATTTAACATTTATGTAAAATTTAGATGCAATCGCTATTTAAATTTTTGCGTTATAGCAAAAATAGGAAGACAATCAAATTAACTCTTTTTACTACAGTCAAGTTATACAATCTAAACGTTTCGATAACACTTACAGTTATCTTCGTCAGTACTAATATCACTAATGACGAAGATAACTGTAAGTGTTATCGAAACCTTTAGATTGTGTAACTTAAATATAAAAATACACCATAAAAAAACTAAAAAGATAAGTATTTTAAATATGTGTAATAATGGTGAAAGTGTACATTTTCAAAAAACAAATTTTACAAAATTTAATTACATTATAATGACGGTTTTGAAAAATTTTAATTTAAACATAATGAAAGCATTTACAATTAAAAATTTTAAATACCAATAAAAGATCTAGTTAGATCATAACATATCCAACAAAGAATTCATATTTTTTTGTTACTACTGTAATTGTTACGGTACATTAAAAACAGAACGTATACGTTTAATCTAATTTAAAATGTTAAATCTTTGAAATGCTGCGACGACTAAACCTGTTTAATTGTAGTGCATTTCAAATTCAACATTTATTGGAACCACAAATATTTCGTCAGTTACTAAAAGATCCTACAAAGAGATTTTTTTTGGAACCTAATGAACATGTTCAAATATCTTCTATTCCTGAAGAAGCAACAACGAATTAGCTAGCTTTGAATCACTTCCACCAGGACTATACCTATAAGCTTACCAAAGGTTTATAAACTAAATTCTCTGTTAAGATCCATTGTTAGTGCAATAAGCGCTCCCACGAATAAACCTTGCGAAACACCTTACACTTTTACTATCGTCTCATATAAGAAAAACACGTCATAATATCAAGAACTTTGTACTTTTATTGAATAAATGAGTAATTTTATATAATATGTTAGAATGTGACCTTATAGTCAGTTTTGGCATTGCTTTCATAATAACTATAGTTTCCTTAAAGGAAATAGAGCTAGTAGAGTAGTGGTAACATGACTATCTTAGCATTCGGGAGGAAATAGGTTCGATTCCCGCTATCGTCTACCCTGTATGAGGTTTTTTCAGGGGGTTTACCTCATACACATGTAGCGGCATGGTCAATGCGTATACGCACACCATGTGCGGCTACTTTGGCAAATGCAGCGGTAGTATTTTCTCCCTTAGAAGTCTAACTCGGTTTCTTCCGATCCTATCCTGACCACACCCATCCTTAATCCCACCATGCATGTACACGTAATGTATGTATGTTTGCTGGGAATCCATGATTGTGGCTGAAGGAACTTGGAAACCTCAAGCAGCCCGCCCTCCCCCTTGGGAAGGGAAAGAAATACGTGGCTGTTTCCTTTTTTTTAAAGGAATCTATTGATTACATTGATCATATATTTCATAATGGACGTATTACTTATTTTCAGTGGAGTAATACATTTTATGAACAGCATGACGGTGTTTCGATTGGAACCCCTCTTAGTCCAGTGGTAGCTAGTTTTTATATGGAACAGTTTGAAAGATTAGCCCTAAAAAATTCACCCAAAGAGTTTTTAGTTTGGCATAGGCATGTTAATGATATTTTTATCATTTGGATGAATATTTAGGTTCTATAAATGGTTATTCCCGTAACAGTAATAATTTAATTAAACCTGTTAGGCACTCTTAAGGAACAGCTTTCGCTTAATGTTGGAAGAGCACTTCCTATTTTCCTAACGCACATTACGGATAAAATTAAAAAAAAAAATTAATCATGGTAATTGTTATCACACCTACAAAAAGAGAAAAGAGCATTTAAGATTACCTAAGATCTATTGTTAATTTACACACTGTAAAAGTTATCTTATTCATCTGGAAAGATATATATTGGAACCACAAATTGTAGCATTGATGCTAGACCTAAACAGCGTATGAACTGAGTATCCCTTAAATAGTTTAAATCATGGAATTTAATGTAATACTATGGAGATTTTATTAAGGTAATCTCATTATGTTGAACTACAACGAGAAACTATTGAAATATATAAAAACAACTTCCAAATAACTTCAACAGGAAGTAACACCTACGGTTAGATAAATATTGGCATCTTGTAATTAAAAAAGAAGAAATAGTACGTCTTAATATTAACTTTTGGTATGTCGAGATTTTTAGCTGTTTTTCTACAAAATAAGTACCTTACCAAGTAAATATGTTTAGTCATCACAGCTTGCAATAATTTACTATGTTTATTTAAATTGAAATTAGATTAAACGTATATATTGTTTTCAATGCATCGTAACAATTACAGTATTTAAGAAGTAACGAAAAATTATGAATTATTTGATCAATTTGTAATGGTTTGACTAGACCTTTGGTTGGTATGTTTAGTTTGTAGCTGCAAATGCTTTTACCATTTTTAAATTATACACTTTGCACCGCCTCTATAATCTGATTAAGTTTTGTTAAATTTGTTTCTTGATTGTGTCGTTTTTACTCCGTTAGAATAGGTAACTATTTATTGTTACCATAATAAAATAAACATATATTTTTGTTGTATAATATGTCTTCAAAGACGCGATGTATCAACTCATAAGGTAAGCATTTGCAAATCATTATTTGGGTAACCTTGGTAACATTGAAAAACAACGATTCAAATGTATATTTCAAGTTACTGGAAATGCGTAAAATGCAAAGTTTTGCAAAAAATCGAAGTAAAAGGTATGTTTGTAGAAAGCGGTTTTCCTGTCATTCGAAAGGGAAAACAACACAATACCAAATTTGAAAATAAGACAATTTTTTGTATCTTCGTTTTTGAAGACTTGATGCAACTTGAACTCAAAAAGAACTTGCTAGGTTCGTACAACGTTAAAAAACTAAACATTACAAACACATATCAAACACGGATTTACATTGAGGAGGAACAGCACCGATTCTGGTAATATGGAAACACATATGAATCGAATTGCCATTGATTTATTTCCACTTTAATTAAATGACTTAAGTTTTTACAACAATTTAATTTTACAAAAATGACGTTTGTTGAAGTAAACTTGTCAAAATTTGTACCCACAAAATCATAAATATAAACAACAATATTATTCCTTGTGTGATCAATGCAAAGTTTCTGGGAATGGTTTTAGACAACAAACTCACCTGGGAAAATCATATAAATGAGGTGAGAGGCAAAGCAATCAAATCATTAAATATTATTAAATGTCTAAGTGGTATATCTTGGGGAGCAGATAGTAAGACTTTGCTTCTACTATATAAAACTATGGTGTTATCCAGGTTAGAGTATGGGTCAGTCGTATACACGTTAGCATGCGAAACAAGGCTAAGATCTCTAGACACTGTCCAAAACCTAGCACTGCGTTATTCTCTTGGAGCGTTTCCAACCACACCTTCGGCTAGTCTGTCTTGTGAAGGAGGAATTATGCCATTAAAATTACGCCGACAACAAGCTTTACTTTCATACTCTATGAAAATACGTTCAAATCCAAAGCATTTTAATTATACGCAACTATTCTCTCCTTCCTATGTAGCATCCAATATAACCCAACCCTTTAGCTACAGAATTGAACAAAGCCTTAGTAAGTTAAGTTTTCGCATTCCTGACATAATGGCAGTAAAATACCCAAAAAGCCCAATTTGGCAACGGCCCCTAGTTGAAACAAGGTTAGATCTTGTTAAGATAACCCGTAATGATGTATCAAAGATTAACACAGAATTGACCAAAATTTTGAGGGAATACAAACAAGCAAGTGTTGCATATACTGATGGTTGCAAAACGAAGTAGGTGTTGGAAGGGTGGGCAATAGAAAATGAAACAAGATCTTACACACTGGAAACATGGTCCTCAGCTTTCACTGCTCAATTACACGGTATTTGGATGGCACTTAAACACTTAAAACAAATAGATACTTATGACGGCAAAAACACTTATATAGTTTGTACGGACTCACTAAGAGCTGTAAAAGCCATAGGTAATGCAGGATCAAATGACCCAATGATTTACTCCGTACATAAATGTATTAACAAAGCTAATAAAACTGTAGTGCTGATATGGATCCCAGCACACATAGGCATTAGTGGAAACACTAAAGCAGACCAAGCTGCGAAACGAGGGGCAACTGAACGAAACGTCATCTTTAAAGCATCCCATCCAGCAGATGTTAAAAATTATATTAGGGTATTAACAAAACAACAATGGCAAGGAGAATGGGAACAGCAAAAAACACAATTATACGATGTAAAACCTAAAACCAGCTTCACATGTTTTCAAACAACACGCTCAAAAAGAGATAATACCGTAATAACACGATTAAGAATGGGACACACAAGCTTAACACATGCGTACATATTAAATGGAGGTCAAAAACCTAACTGTTGCCTGTGTGGACAATACCTAACTATAAAACACATACTATTGCATTGTGTTCCACTGAAAGCTAAACAAAAAGGAATTTCAATTAAGTAAAAACATGAACTCCCTTATGAACCATACCCACGAAATTATCAAAGTAATCGAATTTTTAAAACATCATAATTTGTATAACAAAATATAGCTTACCATCTATGTGACAAACAGCAGCAAATAACCATTCGCAGTTGACGCTGCTATACAAAAAAAAAATAATAATAATAATTTACTTATATTTGAATTTTGACCACTTCCCAAACAAATTATCCAATTTTCTCTTATATATACATATATATATATATATATATATATATATATATATATATATATATATATATATATATATATTTATATATTAACTTTATTGCATAATTAAAAGGAACACTTACAGAAGTCAAAATAACTAAATATTAATACCTTAAGGTAAAATTAAACTTAAATGACAGTGCTCAAAAGTAACACATGCATTTGTACCAGTCGATGGAGATATTGGCAAAACAAAATATGATTTGATACATTTCAAACAGTTTTAACAAGCTGTATCTAAAAATTATTGTCGTCATTAAGGTATTCGTTATAGTTACAGAAAGTTGCTTTATTAGGTACTCCTTAATGGTTAGTTTGAATGTGGTCATAATGTAATTTTTGTTTCCAGGTCAACAGATGTGAAGTACATGTTGTTTAAATGTAATTAAGATTTTTACAATCATCTCGGTCTCCACATTTAGCTTCTAATGCGACCAGTTTCTTATGAATCGAAATTCTATTGGGTATACAGTGTGTCCGAGATTCAGCATGCATGTATTGCTATATTCGTTCATCATGGTAAAGTCAGATTTGGAGTAACTTTTTTTGTTTTTGAAATAATTGAAGAAAACAAAAATTGTGCGTTTTCTACTACCCCCTGTAGCTCTTTTATTTGAAGTCTGACAACATTTTGGTTTGTACATTATTATGACACTTTTAAAAGATAATTTTAAAAAAAGTACCAAAATTTATCTACAGTCATTTGTTTTTGAAATACATACACTAACCAAAGAGTATACAGAATACTCTTTGCACTAACTATTGTTTTTCATATGGACGCCATCTTGGATTTTTACATTATCGAATAGTATTTTTTATCACCTTTTCAGCGATGTATCACATGATACGATAATTTACTTCCAACTATCAAAAATTTAAAGAATATAAAATTGAAATAGTAGGCCTTGAGAAGGCATGGATTAATAAATGAAAAATTTATGCAATTAGATTCCTAATTATTGTAATTTCTAATAACTAAAATAAAAACAAAACCGATAATAGTAACTATCATAAAACATGCTCGATATGTCCCCCTCTACACTCCACACATTTTCTACATTTTCATATCATGTAATACATTGTAGAAGAGGTGTTAAAATCCACTATTCGATAATGTAAAAATCCAAATAGCGTCCAAAACAAAAGTTAGAAATGTATTAAGTTTTGTAAGTAAAAACAGGTAAATTAGCAAGGGTTTAAATTTTGATAGTTCTCGTATCATGTGATACATCGCTGAAAAGGTGATAAAAAATACTATTCGATAATGTAAAATCCAAGATGGCGTCCATATGAAAAACAATAGTTAGTGTATGTATTTCAAAACAAATGACTGTAGATAAATTTTGGTACTTTTTTTAAAATTGTCTTTTAAAAGTGTCATAATAATGTACAAATCAAAATGTTGTCAGACTTCAAATAAAAGAGCTACAGGGGGTAGTAGAAAATGCACTATTTTTGTTTTCTTCAATTATTTCAAAAACAAAAAAAGTTACTTCAAATCTGAATTTACCATGATGATAGCCATAAAATTCTCTAAAACTTTCCCCATTTAACCGACATTCTATCTTCAATATTAACGAATATAGCAATACATGTATGCTGAATCTCGGACACACTGTATATACAACTCGATTTATAAGTTCACTTAAAATTTATATTCGTCTTTCATTTTAGGTTAGAAAATGTGTCTCTTACACCGTAGCTATCGGGTTCGGTATTATAAAACGGTATCCATCGGTATAATAGGTTAGGCAAGCATGCACTGCCTTCCCATAAGCCCCACACTGTACTTGGAGGTTTGGACGGTCTATAGTAAATTTATCCCAGGCATCTTATCTCGTCGTTCCGGAAAGTACTTATCCAAAAAGAGCAGACTCTCTTGACCGTGCGTGAGGATTACTCTCCACAGGTCAGTCGCATTTTGCGTCTTTGGTAGCGCCGCTATCACCTTGGGTATGACAGTTGGGGCTTTCGCCAAATCTAAACCTCCGAGGAAGCCAAGAATGGCGCCAAATCCTAAAGTGGGCGGAGCGGGCGTTTTCTCGACTGCGGCTCTCGCCGCATTGGGTGCTTCCGCCTTATCACTACTTCTCTCTGTTGCGTGGGCATAACTAACGTCGGTTCGGTGTCGAGAGGGTGCAGAAGTCGACGGTGTACTCTTCCGCGGTAGAGGTCGAGGGAACTTCGGTCATATCCTATAGATAACGGGACGGTCCCTACCACAGTTAACGAACTTGGCTCGGTCGGTTCGGGGTACCGTAAATTGACTAGAATGGTGAACTCCAGCACACTTGACACTACGTGCCGCCATTCTATAGGAACGCTTGCGTGGGGGGAAATCTTGACACCGGTGACACTGCCCAGTTTTCCCGTCGCAAGTCCTCTACCGTGACACGGAGGCGGACGACGTACTTCACCTCCCAGATCTTCTTGTGGTCTTATTCTATCGGTAAGTGTACCAGCACAAGGGGGATCGGTCGCCCTCGCTGCTGCATCCTGTAACAGTACAGAACATTAATGTATTATAGTGTCAGCGCTGATATAACGGCATCCCCAGAATGTTTTACGGACAGGTCACGTATCCTTAGCTTAGCGCTCGCTCTTTGCCTGATATCTGTAGTACGGTGTACCATATACTTCATCAGCCTGCCTCGACACTGGAATGTGGCAGTCTGTATACGGATTTCCTCGTTGATTACGTTGCCCCCTTGTGAAGGCGATCCGCTGTCGGTCAGTTATCGGGAGAAAGCAACCCAGTTTTCCTTCTAACGAAGGATTAACGGGTACTGGTACATTACTGCTGGGTTGTCCGTAAACTCTTCCAGTGGCTGAAACGTGTTGTCCGTCGGGTACCGCGTTGGCTAGCGAATGGTCAGGGTGTTCTCCGGCCCAGTCTATGTGAATAAGTCGTCGGGGCTGGCGCAAACGGAGTGAGGATCTTCTGCGTTTCCTCCATCTACGTTGTCAGTGGTTGTTGTGACGTGGCGGTGGACTTCGATGGGGCTACTCGCTCGAGGAGAAGTCTTCTAGCGCTACTGGTCGTGTGTTATTAGACCGCCCCCTCTAATGTGCGGTCGGTGGTGCGTTGCTGCCCGCTCTGTGGGACGGCGGGCCGAGCAGCGACGGTGTCACGTCCTACGGGATTGCCGGCAATGGCGGATATTCTGAGTCTTCCTCCATCCATCGGTGGTATCGGCACAACCACTCCTCTCGGATGTATGCCGAGCCCATCGTAAACAGGGTGTGGACTCTTTTTGAGATTGACAATTAGTCTATACCTCTCTTGAAAGTACCTTTCTGTGCAAGATACGAACCTCAAGGGTAAAATTTTAGGCAATATATCTCAAAAACCGTTGACAACCAAAGCGCAATTGTATTATAAAAGTTACCTCAAAATCCAACGAGAATCTCAAAAGTTTAATACTATCCAAGGTGTTCTATCTGAAATTACGTAGTAACTTCTTCCGGTATAACTGGAAGTGATACATAATTGAAAATATTTTAGACGGGGAGGATACATTTCAAAAGATACGTGTAGAAAGTTACATTTAAAGATATAAAATGGTTTCTGACATATGCTTAATGTAGAGTAAGAAAGTATACACCTTATATACTTATTAGATAAATATCTTGCGTAGTAAAATTGCACACAAGTATCTTGTGAAAAGTTTAAGTAAATTAAAAATTATATTAAGAGTAATATTTTCAACTTCAAAGGCAAGAAAGTCTTATATCCCCTGCGTCACATAACTTCTAGGCTCTTCTAAACACCTTTACCCGTAGGCCTTTGGATCTATAATCTGACGTTGAACTTAAGTGTAATAATACTTTTATCGTAGGCGTTTATAATTCGATATCAATACTTAATAAAAGGAGTATTTAATAAATCAACTGATAATTTGATAGAGTTTATATTTGGATAAATTCGGACAAAAGCATGTTCTATAATAATCATCCTTTTTGTAATTTGAAGACGTAGGGGTTTATACTCGGGGCTATATTGCACCCAAGGAAAATTTTTGACAGTTTGCATATATATTGCAAAAATATGTGCAAGTCTATACGTTATGGAGATAGCGCGCGGTGACAGCACAAACTGTATATTTCTGTAAACACTATTGTGACTTAAAAGGATAGAATAAGAATAATCGTAGTAAGTAACAAAAGGTCGATACTGCTTGCATAAATGCGATTTGAATATCGTGTTAGTTGATCATATATCATAAAATCGTTTATAAGAATCGGTATAGAAAAGCTGGATATGTCCGCGACATAGTAATAAACAACATATAGAATTTTCAAGCGGGACATATGCAGTTAACGACTTACCGCCAAAGCACAGGCGACTTCTACCCATATAACGACACGGCTAACGGCTGCTATAATAGCGGCAGTGGGTGGAGGAGATATCCAACAATTCATTGAAGAACGCCTCTTAGGTGAATGCGTTCTTTGTAATTTATGGTTGCACTATGTTCTTGTAATATGACTTGAAGAACTTTTATTTACAGAAAAGAACATATGCATTATGTTAAATATTTTTGCTACTGCAAGGCATTCACTCGGTTACTTTTTGAGAAATATCAATAGTCCATATAAATGCTAGACACGTCTATAACTATAGTGTCTTAGGATATTCAATGTCATGTTCGATCCATTCTCTTTCTCTAGAGTACGTAAAACGTTTTAATAAACATTCCATATCCTCTATCTAAATCGATACTTGTACACATTACTTTCGTTAGACTTAAAGGAAAAACAAGCACGTTTAGACTAAAATTTTGTGGCGTCATAACTTTAAACTTTGAACAATCATAAACTGCATGCCTCTAGCTCTGTTACAAAGTCAACGCAATGCTCCAACTTTTAATTAAAGCAAACTGAACACTCTTGCTACCAGATCAAAGTCTTTTAAAATACTATTTATGAAAAATAAGAACCGCTTATATATTGTAGGTACACAGTGAAAGCTTTAATATTCACATTCCTTCCAATTTTTAACAAGTTCAAAACTAATTTTAAAATACACATTGTTGGTTATAATTTGTGAAATCAATCAAAACATAGGTAACTTTATTATAAGAAAATACATATAAAGAAGTAAAATTGTAATACATTACATATTAATAACCTTATCTTTTAGATGTGTTGTGACAGCGTCAATCAGAATATTACTAATCCTACAATGTCATGAAAGGAATTTGGAATTCTCAGAAATGCAGTGAATCATTGTCAACACTTACACGGGCATTGTTGTAACTTTAACTACACAATAAAATAAATATTGTGTTAGGTGTAAAACATTTGATTAATAAACGTTAATATTGTACAATTGTTCTCGAATTGTATAATGTGTTTAACAGTTTTTGTGTTTAAATCCACGATTTAAATACAGAAGACAAGTATGTACAATTACGAACTAGAATCGTGAAGGGTTACATTTTCATAAATGAAATTTTTATTTAGATATGATGTATCTAACAACCGAATATCTATTTTACTTAAAGTTAAAGCTCTGAAGTATATACAAGAACAAATACCAAAACTATTTTACTACTACTTAACTATAGTACTTTAAAGGTTCTTTCTATCTTTGAAACACTTAACTATATAGAAAACAGAAATATTTTAAATTATACGTTAAACTGTCGGACTTATGATATAATGTTAAGGCATCTAAGTTGCTATGTCAAAAAAATAATCAGAAACCAGCAATAAAGTAAGCCAGCATGCTCGTGAGAAAGTTGTCAAAACACTTGGTGTAGGTATTCACACTATGTATTAAGCTTGTTCGACACGGTACTATTATCGTACTATTTTCATACTATACTTGATCATACTACGCTTCATGCTAAATGCCTTGCTAGATTTCATCCAAATTTTGATTGTAGGTCCCCTTCCATGTTTCATACTACATACATCCAACTTCATGTTTACCAACTATAAACGTCAAGTGACAAATTTAGTTGAAAGTAACGTAAACATTGGCCTTTAGCACGAGTGATTTGCCACATTTTGGTAATCTGTGTCTGTCCGACGTAACGAGAAGCACGACGAAAAGTGATGTGTAAAGCAAAGCGGACAGCACAGCTGATAAATAAGACTCCTTTCATACGAGGATACTGTATGCTGGATACTGTATCTGAGATACAGTCGCTTACGAAAAGTCTGTCGATCGACTGAACAGATACTGTTGGCATACTTTTTTAGGGAGGGGTGATTGCAAGAGTTAAGTCACGAACGCATTCAGTTCAGCGGCGGCGGCTATAAACCACACAGTGATGGATATTGAGGAAGCACTTCTACTGTACGACCAAAGTGACTCCAAAAACGTACGAAGAATAGAAAATGGGTACATCCCATCGTTTCTGAACGCGAAACAAATTTTCGATCCATATTCCTGTATGTTCGTACGAATATTTCACAGAGGCGAACACTACTGACAAGCTACTGTCTACAAAGTATTGTCGTGTTAAAGATCCCATTACAAAAAACAGCCTGGCGGTATCCGAAAGTAGTAAATTCGCCGGGCGACTGGGATTTGTTGGCGACTAAAATTTAGTAGCCGGCAACTGTCTCCACAAATTATTCGTGTGAAACTTTCCATAAGCGACAATGTTAAAAGTGTATGCGAGATACAGTATCCTCGTATGAAAGGAGTCTAAGACTACAGAGCTATACGAACTGCAACCTGTGTTATATAAAGTGGACTCCCACAACAAAGTTCTTAGGAAGAATGCTCTGGAAAACATCAAGGGGCAGCTAGAAGGTAGATTTAAAGTTAACATCTGGCTTGAAGAGTTAATCAAGAAAATTAATAATTTGAGAAGTAAATTTATTGCTAATTACATACAATTAAACAAGGAAAAGGGCAGCGGAGCTGGTGTGGAAGAACCGCAGCCACAATGGTACATGTATGAGAGTTTAATGTTTTTGATACCATACATTAAACCTGACAAAAGCACTTCCAATTTATCATTAGCATCGAACAACAGCCAAAACGATGAAGTCGAGAACAACGAGGATAGTTCCGAAATTGATATGGACGTCATTACTTTTAAGCTCATAATTTTTCTTCCAACTAAAATTCACAAATTGCTTATACATATTTCTCTTGCCAAGGTACAGCTCCAACGGTATTTACATATTCAGTAAAAATATCTCTTATATTCATTGTAGCAACAGTTGGTCTACCTCTATTGCAAGTACAAGTAAATAGTTTCACTTAATATCTCTTCCGTTACACCTGGTTCTTCATTTAAAAGGAAATTTAGGGGCTCGAAAACAATGTGCCTGCCATCAATTGCACCAAGAGTGTTAGGTATGTTACACTTCAAAAATTCTCGAGAACTTCTAAGCCACTCATCTTGATCTGAGGGGACCTACAAAAGACATGAATGATAAATTTGTATATAATGAATGTAGCATTGGTATGCCTATAGTTTGATACAAGAAGCTTTTTTACATACCTTTAAGTACTTTTCTTTTAGTGAACTGTAAATGGCAGATAACAGTTCTGGTGCAAAACGCGAAATCGTAGATATGGATATTCTATTACGGTAGAAGCTTTGATAACTTTCCCATGTCGCTAAAAATCTCAAGGTTACGGTTAGCCTATTTCTTGCTGAAATCAAACTTCTCATGTTGGTGTAAGTCCGTTGTATTTTCTTTTCTTTCAAGTGAAGTAAAATGTCGAATGTTTCCTTACTGATTCTTAAATAATTTTTGAAGCTAACCTAATCCTCCACTTCAAGTTTGTTATGTACAAATGAACAGGGTCCTAGTTTTTTAGATCTCCTCTTAACAACCATTTCCGAGTCCACTGGCGTCTTTCTGGCTTGAAAATGTTTCTTACTATGTTCAGTATTTGAACAACTTTAAAAATTTTGGTCACTTGCTGTTCTTTCATATTACAAGTTGACAGAAACAAAATCACATTTGACATTGCCATTCCCATGTCATTTTTTGTTTATTTCTTGACAGGTGGCGGTTAATATGACGGAATACAGAAATCTACCATAGTATGTATTATAGCATATAGTTTAGAACGAAGTATGAAAACTAGTACCGTGTCAAATAAGCTTTATAATATATACAAGTAGTATTAAAAATACTATATGATGCTCCACATACAAGACGAAGAAAATCTTTCTCAGATGACGTTTCTTCTTTCCTGATAAATTTGATTATTTTTTCATTTACAACTTACTTGATCCATTGGTTGATGTCATCTCTAGATATCTTCGCTGGTGATGTCTGGTCGTTCTCAGATGGATCTGTTAAGATTGTCGACGTTCCGATTTGCCTTTGAAGGTTGAACCTATTGAAAGTGTTTGGTAAGGACCGAACGCTTTCAGGTGAAAAGGTTACAACAGACTTCATATCATTATAGTGCATGTCACTATCGTGTCACTATTATGCAGATCGGAGTGAAGCGATGCAGTATTACTTTGTAATTTTGGAATTAAAATGTTTATTCGTTTTTTTAGAGCTATTCATTTTGTTTAATGCAACAATTGTAAGTATTACTTAATTTAGTAATAGCTGTAATCAATCAAACATTTTAAGGAATGTAATTTTAGTATGTAAAAATACTTTATAGATGAATACGAGTTTCAGTACTAATCTTTTCATCGATTAAATGCTACCGAATTAACTAGAATGCTATAAATAATTAAGTTTAATTAATAGTATTGCCTTCTAGGGGTAAATAAAAAAAAGAATAGTCCATCTTTTTTTTGTCACTACAGTTTTCTGTAATTGTCGATAGTAATAAACAGAAAGAGATTACATGAACCAACTTTCCCAATTGCTACCAAAATTAGGCGGAAGATTATTTAAACAAAACGCACCCTTGATGCATAATTGGAGTTTAAGAGTGCACTCTGCGAAAAGAATTTTGGAGTGTCTGAATGTCAGCATTAACCTTTTCTGACTGAAACGTTGTGGCAGATACGGATATAGCCAGTGGTGCCATCTTTTAAAGATCTGTCTGCAGTAGTATCAATAAAGAATAATCTGCGACTACGTCCACTAGGAGCATAGTAGCAAAATCACATTAACTATGTAAGTCGCACAGCTTCCGAAATTTATCGCATTTGTTCGCTAGACCGCCCGCATCACTGTTATCAGCGACGGATAACGCGTAATAGCAGATAGGATTTGGTTAATTAATTGATTCGGATGCTCATGCTGAATCCCTAGTACCGGTGATACTGACCGAAACGGGGGGGCACACATTCCACCTGCAGGGTCATATTCACATAATCTTGACTTGCCATTACAACACACGCGATAGGGTTTGGGCGTCCTTTCGTTTTCGTTCGGAATTAAACTAGAGTAAAACACCACGTTTTGAACAGACGTCGTCCGAGCTTCCCCAGATAGCAAACTGGTCTTCTCAGTCCAACTGACCTTTATCATCGGGACAACAACATCGGTTTTTTGTACACAGAAATATCCAAATACCCTTCATGTCGTAATAGTTAGGTTTATTACTGGAGTGCGTTAGAATACTGAAGTTTTGTATCATGTTTCAAGTATAATGTTGGCGACAACTCATCCACATAGTTTTGTGATGGTTTAATAGTAAAAATCATTACGTAGACGAAGCAGGATTAACAGATAAAATTAAAGATATTTAATATTCTGGGTAAAGTACTAAATATTGTTATAGAATAGTATAGAATATGATTTAGCTAAACCTTTAAAACCAGTGCGATTATGTGCGCTAGTAATAACCTGAAAGCTTCGACTGCTGTGCTAATTCTTTCACCTTCAGACATCGAGCGGCTAATATGAGATTCTCAACCAGGGTAATCTTGTAGTCATCATACTACAAGCACCTCTAAGTATAAATCTATACAACAAACACGTATGTATAAATTAAAGATATTTAATATTGTTGGTAAAGTACTGAATATAGTTATAGAATAGTATAGAATATAATTTAGCTACACTTTTAAAACCAGTGCGATTATGTGCGCTAGTAATAACCTGAAAGCTTCGACTGATGTGCTAATTCTTTCACCTTCAGACATCGAGCGGCTAATATGAGATTCTCAACCACGGTAATCTTGTAGTCGTCATACTACAAACACCACTAAGTGTAAACCTATACACAAAACACGTATGTAGAAGTAATGTAATAAAGTTCTATTTTTATGTGAACCGCAAGTAGAAGAAACCTGCAGTTCTCCCCACTATTTTTTGTCACGTCACACCATCACCCATGACGTAATGAGTTACGCCCCATCCCCTCTACATGGCCCTGTCTCCTTTTACCGCCTTATTTTCCGGTACCATTTTAAACCCCTTAACCACATATTTTGGGTCCTTTTCGCACCTTTTACTCCTAATTAGGCCCCTTTTGGCAGTAATCTGAGCCTTTATTACAGCCCAGCTCCTGGAGGTTAGGTAACCGCAGGCGTTTTTCCACCTGATTGGTTCTTGCGCTCGCATACTGCCTCAGGCTACGCGCTCGAATTAGAGGACTAAATGTAGGCTCCGCCCACTTTTAGATCTTATTTATGACTGGTCATTAGACTCCGACCACCCCCACACCACAGTATATATCTGATTCCGCTACACTGCGGCCCCCATTTTCGACAGTTAGCGCTCCGTCTTATACCCATTTTCTATTAGCTGGGGCACGCTTCAGAAAGGGGTCCCTTTTCAGTTCATGACGGGAAAACTTAAAATTTAAAATAGTTGTCTAATAATGGTAACCTCACACCATCTCATAAGACACCGATAGGGTTCCAGAGCACGTTCTCAGGTCTTAGCACCTTGCCGGGGGCCTCTTGCTTGTTATGGAGGGAAAACTTAAACTTTGAAAAAATATTATAATAACGGGAGACCGCATGCTAGATCATAGGATTGCTGTAGGGCTCCTAAACTTGTCTTAGAGTCTTATCTTCTCTGCAAAGGCCCATTCTGGTTGTTTTTGGCGCCATCTACTGGGGTATTCTTGAAAAAGCTAATGGTAGTTTCCTGTAATAGAGTATGATCGTGACTCTATTTAGCGGTATATCTTGTATTGTGTTGTAAGGCGCGAAAACCTAAATTTGAGATAACGTTCCAAAACTAGGGCCCCATACCGCCTCATAGGACTGCGGTGGGATCCGCAACTTGGTCCTTACTCTCAGCCCAATTTCAGAGCCCCCTCGTTTGTTCGTGTTACCATCTGGTGGTCTATAAAAGCTAATGAATCCTCGTCTTTTCTTGTACCCTGTCTCCGCTATCTTGTTTGCACCATCTCGTTGTAGGGTCGTGACTCTACTTAGTAGCATATTTCAAAAGTAGATATAGATATCTGTATTTGTTGTGAAGAGGAAACTTGAAAATGGTATTCTAATTCTGGTGGCTTTATACCAACTCACAGTTGCTCCTACAGGATCTCCAGAGGTTTTCCTCGAGGTTAAAATCAGCTTTCACGTTACGCGGGTACAAAATCGTTGTAGTTCCAAAACTTACACAAATGATGCGAGAAGTCATGTCTAAAACAGCTGCAATGCGAACAGACAAATTACTGTTAAAGTTAAAGATTAAAATGGGATCTGGAAATTTACGGTGTTCAAAGAAAATTGTAAAAGATGGATCTGAGTAGACGCAACACCAAGCTACTCAATAGATTGACGCAACCAATAAAATATCTAGTAGTACAGACACTGTAAAACCTATAAATAAATAAACATTAGAACGAAGCAGACCCAAAACAAAATAAACTAACCGCTGCAGATACACCAAACAAGCAAGAGAAGCGGCGGAGTCTCATCTAGTGGATTTTTTTAAACTAATGGTAGATTCTTGCAATTGAAATGGATGCACAGGTCTTTAATTTGAAATGGCACTGAATTATTTGTTGTGAGCTTTCAATTTCCATGGGTGTTCGTTTGTGCAATGTAAGCGAATAAATACATCGCGCAAGATATTTATAAAAAATCACTACTTTCGATTAATTTGTCTATCAAACTCTTCGTGTGGCGCATCAGCACAGAAAGCCCATTACATATTTTCAGTTTAAAGTAACAATTACTGTTAAGGCAATTGCAGTATTTTAGGCGAAGCAAGATTCAAGTTGCAAGTTCAAGATGTTGATTGAAGACCAAATTACAACTCGCATTCGGCTATTTTCAACAAGGACTTTATGTGCCACGGTTGCACATTTGCGGTATTTTTGGTCGAAGTAAGATTTAAGTTGCTAGTCTAAAAATGTTGATTTCAGATGTTTGTTTGTTTTCAATAAGGACTTTGTGTGTCGCGGTTGTACGTTAATTCAAGACAGCATCTTAGACTTGAACTTTAAATCTATATCTAATATGTTTTGACAGAAACTGGTTGCAGAGCATCCTCTTAAATTTATTTCTAATATGTCTTAGAGCTTTAGTAATTGGGTACTAATTAAAACCTCTTTATGAATTTGCTTGAAGTTAACATCTTAGACTTTCATCATGTTTTTGTATCTAGGATAATCCGACAAACTGGTTTCAGGTCCGCATACTGATAAATCGAATAAGGTGGTTGGATTGAGATGAATTCTTGAAACTTGTTTGCTGGCAGAAGCTGATAAGCCGAATAAGGTGATCGGGTTGAAATGAATTCTTGAAACTTGTTTATAGACTTAAGGCCCTTTTGACAAAGGCTAGTTTTGCAGGTGGTAGGCATGTATACTCCATGCCAGCCGGAGAGGTACCACCACCCTTACCATGGGCTCCTTAATATTGGGTCTCCGATTTTATGAGTTCGGCAAGGGTTGCCGGTTACCTTTTCCTTCATCCTTAATCTATTCTCATCCTTATTCTTCCTTCTCGCCCTTACTGTCTTCCTATCGGATTAAAAGTCCCAAATTAAAAAATAAGATGGCTGTGGTTTCTAGGGTAATAAATTCCGGACGTAAAATCCTGCTCCATTCGGATGTCCTGGAGGGCAGGGCCCAAGCAACCACGGTCATCGAAAGTATCAACTTTTTGATTCTCTACTGCAACATCCGCGGTATCAGATCTAATCTTAATGCCAATTGTTTTAAGGCGTCCTCTTCTTCGTACATCGCTCTTTCAGTATCTGAAGTCATCCTCATGGGAATGGAGTTATACATTCCCAAAAAACAGTACCGTATAGGCCATTCACGTTCCCAACCCTGGTTCAATAAGGCTTGTGCTGATGCAATATCTTTAAAAAATAAGTATTACGTTAAATGGAAATCAAATAAATCGGTCGACAGTCATGTAGAATACGTTGGTGCTAGAAATATCTGCAAAAGTGTCATCACTAAAACTAAAAAGTTGTTCGAACAACGAAAATGCAATGAACTAGCTACATCTCCTTTAGGCAGTCGTAAATTTTGGTCTTTAGCTAAAGCCATTAGTAAAAACTTTGGAACAACTTCATTTCCCCCCCTGACATCTATTGACGGATCGGTAGTTGCTGCTTCTGTAGACAAAGCCAACGTTTTTATGGATTTGTTTGCATCAAACTCATGTCTCAATGATTCTGGAAAAGATGTGCCCCTAGTCAACTCTTCTTCATACGCTATGAAACCAATGCATTTTCGGTACAAGCTCTTGGAATCGATCATCTGTAGGGTTGATCTCAATAAGGCGACTGGCCCAGACGGTATCCCAGCTATTGTCTTAAAGAAATGTTCCCCCGAACTAGTACCAGTCCTATCTAAGCTCTATACGACCTCTATATCTTCTGGGGAATTCCCTTCATCATGGAAGTTAGCAAATGTTCAACCTATTTCCAAAAAAGGCGATAAGACCGATCCCTCAAACTACCGACCAATTGCCATCACTTCCATTTTGTTTAAAATCATGGAAAAAGTCATCAATCAGTAACTGCTCACGTTACTTGAAACTAACAAATTCCTTAGTGACCACCAATATGGGTTTAGGCAAAGTCGTTCAACAGGTGATCTTCTTTCATATGTGACCCAGTTTGGAACAATACAGTAGAGCAGTCCGGTGAAACAGTTGTAGTCGCTTTAGATATCTCAAAGGCATTCGACCAAGTTTGGCATAAGTGTTTACTTGCCAAACTCACCTCGTTTGGATTAAATGATACGCTCATCAACTGGGTTTCTAGTTTCATTGGTAAAGGACGAATACGTGTCGTAGTTGATGGCTTTTTTTCAAAAGAAGTTAGCATTAACGCGGGCGTACCACAGGGATCCGTTATAGCGCCTACACCTTCTCTGCTGTACATAAATGACCTGATTTCTTCAACAACTAACCCCATCCATTGCCTTGCTGACGATAGCACTCTTCACTGTAGTTCATCTCAGTCTATTCATAGTGATAATCCACCTTCTATGTCAAAGCTGAAATGGCAAATTCAATCAACAAAGACAATCAACGTATCCTAGAATGGGGAAGCAATAATCTAGTTAAATTTAATGCTAACAAAACTCAGTGGTGCCTTGTGTCCGCCAAAGAGATCGATTATTTCCTGTTGTAAGTATGAGTGGCTCAGTTCTTCAGTTTTCAGACTCTATTACTCTGTTGGGTACGACTATATCTTCAAATCTCTCATGGGTTGACCATCTTTTGTCAGCTACCAAAACAACTGCCCGTAAAATAGGCCTTTTGTACAGATCTAAGCAGTACTTTACCTCTCAACAACTCCTTCTGCTGTATAAGGCCCAAATTCGGCCTCATCAGGAATATAATTCTCACCTCTGGGTTAGTGCCCCCCAATACGCTCTCGATATCGTTGATCGTATTCAAAAGAGAGCGATTAGGCTTATAAATGACCCGTCCTTAACTTCTCACATACAGTCCCTTGAGCATAGAAGGATGGTTTCAGTTCTTTCTTACCTTACCTCCCGGCAACTCTTTCCGCTATAGAAGGCCTAAATTTGACCTCATCTGGAATAAAATCCTCACCTATGAGTTGGTGCTCTCCAATATGCTCTATCCACATTCTTCTGCGCTGCTTCTAAACTCTGGAATGATCTGGTTAGTTCCTGCTTTCCTCTCACTTATGATATGAAAAAATGTAAGGTAGCGGTTTATGGGCATCTTTTGCCAATTCAATATCCCTTTATCCATCCTCCTAAGTGTTCCTGAATGATTTGGCACGGTAGGCCAAACTTAGCCTGTTCAGATTCACAATTACTTAAAATAAACGAGTAAACGGTAACTTTCGAGTAACAAAGAAAAATTAATGGATCGCAGCTAAAACGTTACATAATATCAAATCACTCTCTTAAATTATCGTGTGAATAATTTAAAAAACGTTTTTACCGAAGTGACTAAATGAGGTTGTTTTGACAATTGTTCGGTGGTATTGGCACAAATCGTAGATTACACGACCTTCAGAATAGACTAGAATTTAAATAACGTTTGCATTCGTACATCATGGAAAGGATTGCTGATGCTAGTGCGTGTTATGGATTTTAATTCGTTGAAGCCAATGGCACCACTAACACCAATAACTCGAAAATTATTGCAAAAGATCGATTTCAAAAGCGAAAGGAGATGTTTATGAATTGGATGAGATGTAGGATGTTGTACAGAATCATACAACTAACCCTTAGTTCGATTACTTGAATGTAAGAATATTATCAAATTTGCTGCAAAGGAATGAACAGGATTCCATTCAGCTAAGAATCTTAGAATATAGTACGTTATTGAGGTTACAGAAAATGTTTTCCTTTAGAGCAATCCAATATGTGCAACACGGGGGGCTCTTGAGAATGATCTACTTTTAATGTGAGTGGACTGAACTTCAAGTAACGTAACATGTTTAAAACAAGGGGACAAGCTTAACTATAATACTCACCCTAGCATAATGACTGATAAGTTCATTTCTTGCATTGTTTTTGATGCATAAAAGATAATCCCAAGGTCAATAGTATAAAACATTGTATGAAAAATCGTAATAAAGAATGAAATGAATGTAACCAATTATTTTATAATTTGGTTGTTTACATACATTAACTATTGTTATGTAAATTGTTGGTAGCATCAAACGTTACCATAATTTCTCAGCTAATAATAAATTTCATAAGGCTTAGCTATAATACAGGGTTATTACAAATGATGTTCCTGATTTCGATTGCATATGTCACTGGAATATTATGTATTAAAACCATTTTGGTTGGTACCGCTGAAAAGAAAAACTCATAAAGTTTTGTTTACATTGATTTCGGTATGTATCAGTTGTTTCTTAAGTCCATTGTTGACAGTTTTGTGCAATGGCTGAATTTGAAAACATGAAAGCATTTTGTGTGCTAGATTATCACGTTAACCAATCAGTTATTAGTGTTCAACGTCACTTTAGAACCAGATTTAATAAAGATCCTCCTAGCAATCACTCTATTCGCAAGTGGTACTTGAAGTTTAAGAGAAATGGCTGAATTTGTAAAAAGAAATCAACTGGAAGGCCGTCAGTGAGCAATAAAGTTGTGGAGCAGGTAAGGGAAAGTTTTACCCGCAGTCCACAGAAATCTACTGTTAAATGCAGCAGAGAGCTCGGTATACCACAGCCAACAGTTTGGAAAATTTTACGTAAACGTACTTAATTCAAACCTTACAAACTTCAACTGCTTCAAGCATTAAAACAAAATGACAAAGTTAAAAGACTCTTTTTTTGTGAGAGCATGCAAGTCTTGATTGAGGATGAAAACTTTCTACAGCGTGTGGTCTTTAGTGATGAAGCAACGTTCCACTTATTTGGTAAAGTAAACAGACATAATGTAAGAATATGGGGCTCAGAGAACCCACACGCTAACATTGAGCACGTGCGTGATTCTCCTAAAGTTAATGTGTTTTGTGCTATTGCTTACAATAAAGTGTACGGGCCTTTCTTCTTTATTGAACAAACAATAAATGGAATGGTTTTCTTGGACATGATGACACAATTAGAGCAAGATTCCCCAGATTTCATTCTGCAATTGGATGGCGCACCTCCACATTACCACTTGGGTGTTAGGGCTGAACTTAACAATCTGCTACCTGAGAGATGGATCGGGCGCGTTGGTCCAAATGATGACGCACTCTTGAACTGACCTCCAAGATCTCCGGACATCACCCCCTGTGATTTTTTCTTGTGGGGATACATCAAGGATAAAGTGTATACACCACCATTACCACAGAGCATACTTGATGACCAGCGACGGATTGCCAATGCCATCGAAACAATCAATCAAGAAACTCTCGACAACGTATGGCGAGAGGTTGATTACAGGCTTGACATCTGTCGTGTCACAAGGGGCTCCCATATTGAACATTTGTAATTCTGAATACCTGTTATGAAACTTTTTGAGTTTTCCTTCAAATGTAACTATTTTTTATATTTGTAAAACGAATAAAACTCGATTTATGTATGCTTGAAATCATGAACATCATTTGTAATAACCCTGTATTTGAATTGATTAGTGTTTTCTATAAACAATTACCAAACAACCGATACGTTTTTTTTCTTTCTTTATCATACAAATAATAGTTTAGGTGGAAGAAAATAATATTTACATTTCCAAACATAAACAAAAAAAGTGGCATGGTATTAGTGAGTACATACACTAAAGGATTTAAAGGATTGCCTTTAAGAGGATTTTCCTTTTAAAGAGTTTTTTTGTAATTGTTCAAATTCTCGTTCATGTCTAGTTGTGTAAAGTTTATTTAAATTAATACATCTTTGTGGTTAATATCCATTACGTTTGACGATATTCAAAGACGGCAATCTATTTGTGCTATCTCAATGTGTGAATACATACTAGATCATGATAAAACTAATGCGTTGTACTCGTACAATCACTTCGCAGCATTCCATTTTAAATAATGCGCAAAATGAAAGATGAAAGCATATTTAAACATTATCTCGGAACTTTTTACTTACAAACAAGTTAAACGACTGTAAGTTTCTTAAGAAATATATTTCTATAATGTCACTGACGTATTACGATATAACTGAATAGCAAAGAGACTGCATACTTTGGTGGCATAGTTTAATTTGCAAAGCAGTGGCTTACAAAGCCGACAAAGAGAATAAAGAAATGTACTTTACAGTTAATTAAATGCGATCTTTTACCAAAATTTGCATTGCTCGACAAAATATTCTCAATGAATAAGTGCTCAACTTTTGAGATGCAAAATGTAGAAGTAACGATTAATAGATTATGTTGGCTTACATTTTTGCATTGTTAGAAAATCGTAGGATGATCAGATCATTGAAATCATGAGCGACATAAGCAGGACATAGTAATTAATTTCTCGTACACCTATATACATGTGGTTGATATAAAAATAAAGGATAATATGCAAATTAGCAACATTTTAGTTTTAAGAATTAAAAAAGCCGTGTTTTGTTTAATAAATTATTATTATAGTTTACTTTAATATTTTCATCAAATACAAATAATAGATATACATAGATACACAATTAGGTATTACAACACAAGTTTAACTAGCATTATACAAAAAAAAAGATTAAAATACGTTTGAACAAGAACTTTAAAAACATTACATCTTCAGAATTTGTGATTAAAAAATTCCTGTCCAAAATAAAAACCATTTATTAAATGTATCTGCTTAGTTTTAAGTATAAAGGTTTTAAGATCACTATTTCTCATATTGACTGGTAGATTACTGTATAAAAGCGCTCCCATGTAATCAGGATTCGACTTAAATGATTCAATACGATATTATGTAAGCGGTAATCTTCTGGTATAATTATGATTAGCATTGTGTTAGGCAACACTTTAAAAATACCTTTAAAATTTTTCGATAGTTCCAGCATAGGGGGAGTCCGGGAGATTTGAACCATGTTTCGTTGTGACATTATAAAAATCTTTTTAAAGTGATATAATAATGTTTGTATCTAGATTGCCAAAGCGGCAAATTATCGTACTACATGTTGAATACATTATGACATCGATAAGTTAAAAAACAAAAAGTTTGCATTAAATTCTTTAAATAGTAGCATTTAGCTCAAGTCCCACTATCTGTCGGGAGACCTGGCCCATCATGTAGAGAGATTTGACCATGCCACGAAAACTTAAGGAACCAATGAGAAAAATACTGTTTAAAGAGATTTTTATTGTAAACTAAAGTAAAACTATTTTTTTAAATAGAAGTTGATCAACCACACATTCAGTACAAAGAAATTGTTCCCTGTCACTCTTCGTTAAGCCAACACATATTTCATGAACGTATCTATGACAATACCAGGTTTTATCAATATCTGCTTCTTCCTCTAAAGGACCATCAGATCTATCAGCGTAAGAAACATTATCACATTCTTCCTCGCTGTCGCTTGACTGAAAGACATTTCTTTTGACGGAGTTTTTTTTGAGATTTTTTTTTGTTTTTCTATTTTTGTTCTACACTTCTGTATTTTTCTATTTAATTCCAGATTTTGGTCATATTTTCTGGAGTCTTAGTTAAGATTTTGGTTTTTCCCGGTTGACGACCCCTTCGTGTAATTTACCTCGGTGCGGCTTTCGGATATGGTTTAACCATTCCTGGCATGACGATTGTAAAAATTACCTGCCGCTCGTAAGCTGTAGATGGGATTGGCGCAGAAGTGGATTCATTTCTTATCTCCCCAGTGATTTTTAATTGTGGCTGTGTAGGCAGATCTTGCATTGACGTTCCATGAGCACGCGACTGTAGTGTAAGTGTGGGTGAAATTGCTTTGACGTATGAAGTTGAAGGTAGGTTATTCTCTGTCTGTAACTGCAGAACATAAAATATCGTCACCAAATATATCAGGATTATAGGGATGAATTCCAGATTTACAAAACCGACTCGTGATATCATCTTGACTAAAAGCTTGCGA
Organism: Vesta saturnalis; assembly: GCA_036346205.1. NCBI lineage: Eukaryota > Metazoa > Arthropoda > Insecta > Coleoptera > Lampyridae > Vesta > Vesta saturnalis. The sequence goes on along the minus strand of JARFJB010001912.1, from coordinate 1,035,258 downwards.
AATTCTTTTACAAAACCAGGAATATTATAAATTGTTACTGTTTTTGCGGAAATGGAGAGCATCCACTTACTTATGGCAGCATTGTATCTTGTTTTAAAGGAAGACTAAACTGCAATGTCTAGAGGCTGCAACCTGTTCTGTAGTGAGGTGGAAGAGTTAACAAGGTTATACCGTTTTCTCTTGCAAAATTAATTCCTTCAATGTTCACATGGCCCTCATGATTGTCTAAAATTAAAAGTGTAGGATTTTATTTAGAAGAATGAGAGTATCTTACTAAATGTTGCATGAATTTTAGGATACGTTTGCCTGTCATCCAACCACTGGGATAGGAATCCCTATATGTACCTGCCAGACCACTTGATACAAATGCTTCATTATATTTTACTCTGGGGAATATAAAAAATAGTGGTAAGGCATTACCAATCGCATTTACTGCGAAACATACGGTTACCTATCAGCTGATGTAACTTGCCCAACCTGACGAGATTTTTGGCTAGCTAACACCTTTGGGCAATCTTTCACTGTGATACATTCGGTCTCGTCACAGTCATAAATATTGTGTGGTTCGAACTTAAACTTCTTCAAATTATTGAAACAGTCACCTACATTTTTCTTATTGAAGCTGGTTGGTAGAGAGACTGATTGCTTCTGGAGTTCTTAAAAAATCTCTTAAACTTCTCTCTTCTTAAACTTAACTGGGAATTTTGTGTAAGAAATCCACGAATCCAGTATTTTCCTGCTGTTTTGTTTTCTGGCCAGCCAGTAGGTATATTTTTGGAATTAGGATGATCGGATTCATATGCAAACTTCATACCTGCTTTTCTGGTCAAACCGTAGTTCATTTTACTGCAAGTCAGCAACCAATCGACAAAATGATTTTTTTCTTCCACCGTAAAAACCTATGCATTTTTATATTGGCTTGCTTTAACTTCCATTTTAGTTAGCCTATATCTATCGCTTTTATATCTATGTAAAGTGATTCTATCTATACAATATTTGATAGTTGTTTTTCTTATGGAAATGCCGTTATCTATTTCTTAGAGAGCATTTGTTAACGCTTCTTTACTAAACGCTTCCCTGCGCGTCGAACCCTCTTTCGGTTTAGAGCGGAACGGCATTTTATACTGCAAAAGAAAAAACTAAGTAACTAAAACAAATGAAAAAACAGTATAGAGAGAGTTGATCCACTGATCATGTCTCCGTCTATAAGCTGGTTCAAATCTCCCACCCCATACCTTTTCGAATTAAAGATTTTTTTTAAAAACAGTTCCAATCATACACCAGAAGCACTTAAACCATGTAAACTACAATAGTACCACATATAATTAGTATACAAAATATTTTCATACCTTCAAGTTTTAAAAGTGTGTTAACAAAATAATAAATTTTATTCTCGTTAACTCAAGCCACCTCAAAATACGTATTACTTGATCAGAACTGAAACAGACTGACGATCGTCATGTCGCTCCAGAGGGTACTAAGGATTAAAGGCGGGAGTGCTGTAACTTGTTAATTTGGCGCTTAGCGGTAAATTTGAATAAGATATTTGAACCGGTTCAATACTCCCGCATGGTCAAATCTCTCGGACTCCCCCTACATAAAGAAGGAAAGGTTACCTTTTTCTTATAAAATTGTCTAGGATTAAAGCTCAATACACAACGAAAAGAACGCTTTTTAATAATAAACACTCTTTCAGAAGTGGAACAGTTACCCCGTTAGGACACTGCATATCGAATTGGCGATACAAAGTTTATGTTAGAAAATGCCAATTACTGACTCACTTGCTGTTTGCCTTAATCCTCTTAAACCATAACAAATACATGTTACACACATTACATCCACATGCTGTTTCCAGTTCAGTGACACGTCTAAAGTAACATCTAGCAGATTCATGAAAGGAATTTGCTGAAGGGATTTCCCACTTAATTTAATTAGGGAACACTGCTTATTGAGTAGGTAAGATTGGAGGGTTCTGGGACCTCATATTGCCAAGGCCCACAAGTTCAAGGTCCCACAATTCCAAGGTTGACACATTGGCACAATTGAAAAGTACGAAGATGATATAATTCAGAAATTAAGATCTAGAACGTGTACCTTTACTACACCCAAATTTTAACTGTGGTCATACGTCTCACACTAAACCCCTTGACATGCGAAATTAGGAAAAAAAGATATGTAAACGTATTTACTTATATGGTTTGCTTTTGATTCTGTACAAATGCAACAAGTCTCCGTTACATGTAAGTGCATTTATTCAGATATATGGATTGCTTTAGGAACAACACATTTTGATTTTGTACAAATTCAAAAGGTTCCTCCCCAAAAGCGCTCATCATAGATCCTCCCATAAGGGATTATCAGGTGGTTGACATTGGTAGATGACACAATACTATCATCGCGACCATAGCTGTGCTGAACGTGTGTTTAAGCATAAACACAGTATGATGTCCGTATCTCTGTCTGCCAGTCAGTTTGATTAACGATCGCACTACTTCGTATAATGACTTTCTGAAAACAAAAATGATAACGAGAATATATTGGTGTTTATACTTACTATCCTTTTCTCGATCACTCACAAACACCACTTGTCGAAGAGCGACATTACGAATCTGGATGAACGCGTAGATTCTTCCAGACTCTTCAGTAACCACCACATCTAAGTAGAATGAGTGGTATTATGGTCGTCAGCTGTAAAGAAGAAAAAAAGTATAAAAAAAGTTATATAAATCATTCATACCGTCCAGCGATGATGAGGAAGACAGAGTTACTCTGGACGTTTCTATCTCCCGATGCCATCGTTCTCTTCACCAAACCAAATAAGATCATGAAGCTAATGAAACAAAAAAAACTGGTTATGTTTCAATACGTAAAAGGTGTAACCGACACCATTGCAAAAGAAATGTTCCAATTCAGAATTAAGAACAACTTTTAAACCATATACCAGTAAATATACCATATACCAGTAAATATGTCGCATATTTTAGAAACAGGTTATTATATAAATACTGTTGGAATAAAATTACTTACAACGTCATGTACCTGCTTATAAGAAAGAATCACAAGGGAAACAATTGAAACTGAAGAAAGACCGTTGGCTCGGAACAAACGTGGTGGAAGACCCCGAACACCACTAACACGACACCAAGCTAGATGAACTACTTTGTTAAACGAAATTGATGTATGTCCCTGAGAACCTCCTTCTCATTCGCAGTGTCCATTTCCTTTCATTGCACCGTCTATGGTTAATACAGCAATATATATATATATATATATATATATATATATATATATATATATATATATATATATATATATATCTACATTTATTATAAAACTAAACATTTCTTAAAATTAAACGAAGATGTTTTAGTACTAAAAGCTGATAAAGGACAAGTACTGTAATATTAAATAAAGAAGAACATGTTTCTAAAGCTATGGTACATCTAAATGATTATAATACGTATAAAATATTACCGAAAAATCCTACAAAAGAAATTACTAATAATATTAACGTTTTAATTGAAAATTGGTTTAATGAAGGAAATTTACTTGAAAATGATTATAATTTAAAATGTAAACATCCAAACATTCCCCAAATTTACTTCTTACCAAAAATTCATAAAGTGAATCGTCCACAAATAATACAACAAATTTTAAACAAAAAGGAATATTCAATAAAGAATTCTATCGAATTTAAAGAAAAAATTAAAAAAAGAACTATAGAAGATGGACATTTATTTTTATCATTGGACGTTTGCTCTTTGTATACAAACATTCCAATTCCTCTAGTTATAATGATTTTAAAAGAAAAATGGAACATAATTAAAAAACACACAAAATTAAAAAAGAAACAATTTATCGACGGAGTTGAGTTTTGTTTATTAACTACATTTTTTGAGTACAACAAAAAATTTTATCAACAAACGTATGGTTGTGAAATGGGATCACTCATTTCAGCAACAATAGCAAATTTAGTGATGGAACATTTGGAAGACGTATGTTTAGAGAGATTAAGTTTTATACCCCTATTTTATTTTCGTTACGTTGATGATATTTTATTAAGTGCACCTAAGGGTAAATTTCAAGAAGTTTTGAATGTATATAATCAATTTAATACCAAATTACAATTTACAATTGATGAAACTGAAAAAGAAAATAAAATATCATTTTTGGATACATTCGTAACTAGAAAAGATAATTTAATTAATATAGACTGATTCCATAAACCTACACATAGTTGGACGTATCTAAATTGTTATTGAAATCACCCTTTAGCTAACAAAATTAATATTCATAGTAATACTGTTGAAAGATGTTTAAAAATTGCAGATCCAAATTTTCGTCCAATACATATTAAAAATATTATTAAGGCTTTTTTTGAAAACAATTATCGAGAATCTATTATTTTAAGAATAATTAAGAAAAAAATTAATTCTTTTTATAACAATGTTTCTACATCAGAAAGGACTGGAGATAAATCTTATATAAATATTCCATACACAAATAAGAAATGTTTAATATTAAAATCTTTAAAAAATTTAATCTAACTCCAGTTTTTTCAATTCAAAAATCTGCTCCTAATTTAGAATTTAATAAATACATGAGAAATCCTTATGAGAAAATTACTCTTCCAAATAGTAGAATTATATAAGAATGCATATATGCGAGTTGCTACACCAGAAAAGACTATTAGAGGTTTTTCATCAACTGGTATATTCCCATATATTCCAGTAGTCTTTTATGAGGTATGGTACAGATCAGTCAGCAGGCTAGAAGGCAAGAACTATGTTAGTCCAAAGACTAGAAGACCCCAAAAACCATATTCGCAAATCATTACGACGACCCCAAAATAAGGAAGTTTTGGAAGAAACAGCCCAAAAGAAAACTGTGAATGTGGAGAGGAAAAAATTCGGTGTCAGTTTAGTGAAACGTCCCAAAAGATCAGTTTCAAAAAAACCTAAACTTGTGACATGTCAAACAGACTCAGAGGATGAAAACTTTTAAGAAGATAGGGATAACGGAATAGAAGATGAAAGTGTACAAGAAAATGACCTATGCCTAATCTGTGGAGAATTTGGAAAGAATGGAGAATGGTGGCTACAGTGCGTTAAATGCAAAAATTGGGCACATAAAGCCTGATCAGATATTAGGAAAGAGAAGCGATACATTTGTGACTTTTATGCATAACTGTTGAAATATTAATTGTGCCCATACGCCATGATTATCCTGAATCTCTGGGGTAATGATGGCCATAATACTGTTTTTTAAATTAGAAATTAAATATTTATTTTATTTTACATGCATTTCTCAATAAACTATAATCAAGTTCATTAATGCGCTGACAGTTGCATAGTTTTGACGAGAAGTGCTCAGAGTGCCCCCGTTCCCCCGGTCTCCCCTAATAACTGTGTACGTATAGAACAAGTTATAAAAAACTTCTATTGGGCATTACTAAAAAATAAAATAAATATTAAAGGCTGATTAAACAAGGTATATGGTACTTGTTAGCCGGTGAGTACTCTTAAAAACGGTTTGGTTGGCATCACATAAAACGCATTTCCGACTAAAAAATACGCAAAACTTATTTTTAATATTATACTTAATTGGATTTTTTCGGAAGTGTTATCTGCACTATTATATTTTTCAGTTACCAAATAGTTTTTAAAAATATTTGTTTTACTAAGGGGTGGAAAGATGTTTACTTCGTATGATTCGATTTTGTTAATTAATAAAAAATAATATCAAAAAATCAACGCGCCCGCCGTTCTGCGAAATAAATAAATCTTTTGTAGCGTATATTAATTATTTATTTCCTAAGGAGTTGAACACTGTACAAATTTTAAGCTGGCATTAAATTTGGAACTCGAACCTTCACGTGTTGCAGCCAAGCATGTTTTTTTCTTTAGAAAAAATAGTTGGCATGGTGCTATACAGGGCATATTAGACAATAACAGTTGTGTAAGGTTCTCCAGAATACAGTGTATACCAAAGTTATTCATTAAGTGTGTGTATGGTCTCCGGTTGATTACTCTAATATTTTTGAAGCGGCCCTTCCCTTCGGTTTTTCGTTCTATGTGCTGGTATTTCTCTCACTTCCTTGGAGATCTGCTGTTGCGTTAATCCCCAAAATGTAAACAATATGCATTTATCAGGGGCCACAATTCTTTTTTCACGTTTGAGATCCAATTTGAGTCTGTTTTAGTAAAAATAAAAAAAAAAAATTTGCCCTAATAAAGGTATATTTTCTGGACAAAGCCTAGTATTCACTCCCCAGATCCATGTGAACCGTGTACCAAGTCTTAATGTACCTCTACCAACTTCCATATGGAGAGAATATACTTATGTGTTTTATTTTGTATTATTTACGCTTGCACAAATAGGTAACGGTGCACGCACATAAACCCTAGAAGTTTACGATTTTTTTTAAATGTGTAATAAAGTATGTCATAAAATGCATATAAATTATGTCGTAAGAATACAACCGCTAGATGCTTTGCGAGAACACTACGCTATGAATAACAACTGCATGTGAGATTGACGACGAGCCTCAAAGTCTTACTAATCTTTAAAAACTAAAACCCACACGCAAGGTCTCATGCGATTAACGTGTTGAGTATGTCGTTTTTGCATTCTTTTCAGTCCTCATTTTTCTTTTATAAACGTTTGGAAGCAGTACCTACCTATACTCAACTTCTCTTTTGTCGTTCTCATTAAGGGTGGTTTGGTGTTATTAAACAATACAGTCCCATACACACGTCTCTTATATGGACGTTTAGAACATGTTTCCCACATGTTTCTTGCAAACTGCATTTGTATATTCAACTGAACCACTACCGTACCAGCTTTTAATAGTGATAATGAAAATTAACAGCTATCGAACTGAAGCTATGTATTAAAACAGAAATGATCAAGCTCTTCTTAAGTGAACTGTTCTTTCTTTTGTCATAAAGTTAATTTTTTCTCCACATTTATAAAGATAAGTTATAATTCGCAATTAAATAATTTCATACCACATATATTGTATTTATAAAATATACAGGTTGCCTATGCGTAAACTAATCACGCTAAATTTTTACATTAGTTCTTTTGTTGTTGCTCAAAAGCCGTATTTTTTTATTTCTTCACGACTCATAGGGAATGACTAGAACAATCGTATGAAATATCGAAATTTTGTGCACATTAACCGTGTGATAGCAAATTTATGATAACTTGTCACAAATTTAAACCAGATCTACCGCGGTAAATTTTGTTACGATAAGTTGTGGACGGCGGGTTGCGTATGGCGAGTTATGTTACGGCCAGTTGTGTACGCCAAGTTCTAGACAACCCCGATAGAGGGGCAGCTTTGAGAGAAGTAAGCGAGTTATTCTATTTTGTGTATTTCTGTTTTGGGTGGTAATTTACAAAAATAAAAATCGGTAATTTCGTAACTCACTAAATTTTAGAAAGTACAATAGTGAATAATTGTGAACAGAATTATGTCTTGTTTAAAGTACACTCACTATATTATAACCACGTATGTCGTCGACCTCATCGCTGAAATGATGCATGTGTGTATAGCAAATAAATATATCGAGCTTGGACTTCAAAATAATGCCCAATGACTTACCTAAAATCTTAATATGTAGATAAAAAATAAGGTGGTTTGTCGCAAAGAAAAAGATCTGTAAAGAAATGTTCAATTAAATATTAGGATAACAAAATTCTGTCTTGTCCTAACAGAATTTCAGGTATAATTTGATGTTCTGATGAAGTACGAATAGGTATAAAATTTTATATGCGGCATGGTAGCTCTTAGTGTATAATAATGTAGGTAGCGAACCGCGAAAATTTTACTATTGTAATAAACGTTTGTCAAATCGCCATTGTTACCGCGATAGAAAATATAATTAGTGGATTTTTTTTTATATCTTGATAATACGTCGTAATTTGCTAATGTTTTCAAAAGATTTCATTTATGTATTTTATTTAACGGATGTGGGATTGTTTGTAACTGATATTTGTCTAGGGTTGTAAAACACATGTTGGGGGGTGAGTAGCAGGTGTACGCTTAAAAATGCTTACGGAAGGGGCGAAACGAGTCATTGGAATTTTTTATGCGCCGACTCTTAAAGTAAAAATGTCACTAGCTGAATAAGTAATTGTGTCGGTACAGACCGCGATCAAAAGATATCTTTGTTTGTTACTTGGAAACTCGAAAGAGAAATGTAGCGTTGTTACGGACGAATGCATATTTTTAAAATTAAGATGTCGTGCAATAATTAATATGAAACTGTTCTAACGTAAATTAGTGTTTCTTGTTTTTTATATTACTTTTGAAAAAGATGGGTTGATTGCGGGAGTAACGTTAGTTAGGTTTAAAATCGGGGAAAAGGTAGGTACAGTTAGAGTGTCAATCTAGTCAGATCGATTTTTGGTTTAATTAAATACCTTCATTGTAAACAGTTTGTCTTTAAAATAATTCTGGCGTGCACATTTTTTTTTGAATTAGCGAACACTAAGTTGTCTTTTCTTTCGGAGGTTAGTTGTAATGTGTTTTTCAAATATTAATCTATAATAACAGTCACCCTTTTTGAAGTTAAACCGCCTATGTTAACGATTTGTGTCTGGGATCAATTAGGGGAATATTCATTCTAGTGTGTGTATCTTTATGTAAATGAAAGCTCTCAGCCAATCATTTACTAGCCTATGCAACGTATTAAAAGAATCAAACATTGCCTTGCGAAGGTATCTCATTCGTACGCGGGCTAAGTAAGCGGAAATCCGCTAAAATAAAGGACAGTACTGGGCTACTTCTCTCTGGTATTTGTGCGAATTAGCATTGTTGTTTGTTGGTTATATTTATATGTGTGTAGAGGTGGCTGGTGAACGGGTACAGCATACCGCTTTGGTTACTGATTGTAAAAGTCAATTGCCAAACAGGTACACACTCCCGGGCCAGCCGATTAAACACCTCGAATTTCTATTTCTATTGTTTTTATTTATTGTATAGATGAATGTATAATCTGAGAGAGGAGCACTGTATTTTTCTAACGTACTCGAACTTATATATCGGTCACGATGTTGGTGATAAATTTATAACTTACCCTTGTAAGGCTTCGTTTTAATAAGTTATTTTTTTCAGTTTGTTTAAGTAGAATTATTTACCTGCGAGCTGATTTCTCTTTGTATGTGCTTTATTGTAATTTTGCTTATGTGTTCTGTGATTTAGTGGTTACTAAACAATTGGGTTCGTGTAAATTACTTGTCTGTTTTCTTTTGTCCTTGCCTTTACCTTATTATCATCTGTGCAATTTTACTGTTGTACTTTATATGTACCGTAATTGGCTTTATTGTTTTATGTGCTTATTTACTTAAAGACCGACATGATTGGTTTTAAAGGGCCACATGTTTGGTATCGCGACTTTTCTTATGATCCTTATTTTGATTATTTATGACCCAATTGTGCGTGTGACTGCATGTGTTTTTTTTATTGTGTTTGTGTGTAACTAGACTGCTTTTTCTTCATGATCTCTTAATGTTATAACTTTGTACCACTTTAACCTGATTTAATGGTGTTCTGTTGTATATTTAACCCTTTCTTTGTTTTTTTGTGTTATTTGATTTATTAATGTACTTGTGCTATTACTTATTTATGAATAAATTGGGTTTTATTGGTGGTTCTTTCGCACAATAGTATATTAACGGGCAGAATCACCGCTGCGCCAAGATCGTTGATTTTAATTTGAGTAGTTTCATTTTTTTTACCTGCCCCTCATGATGCAACACTTACCTCATCCAGCCTATCTAATCTAGATAGCACAACGTACCTACCATTAGACAGCAACTTCGTTTCTTCATATTTGAGGTTTGCGAGCAATTAAATATCAGACTTGTAAATAAATTCTAATGTTTTAATTATTACCAGGAAAGTCAAGGTAAGGCAGGTAATTAATTTGAGTAATAGTAACATTATTGTCAGTCAAGTCAAGATAAATCACTTAGTGATTGTTTTGTTCTTGAAGTTGCATTATTGCAAATAAGATCAAATTACGCTTTTCAAGATTGGGTACCTGGGGATCGTTACAATAAGCCTAAAATTTGCACGAGAAAATCACTGCTAGCAACACATTTTCTCCAAATGAGAAACATTGGGTAAAAAGTGTCAATTTTGTAAGTAATATGCAAAAGTAACCAATATCTCAGTATTGTGCGCTACTACGATGTAATACCTTAATAAATTTTGTTTGTCCGTTTTATTTATTCTGCACACAATAACCATTAAGTTCTTGAATATTTTCTTTAATTGCAAATTCAAAACTTGATCCAACTTTTATTTTTGGTACTATACGTGATTTTAAGTTTAATTATAACATTATATTACATATTATCTTATACCATATTTTTCCCTGACTGAAAATTCAAAATTTAATCTAACTTTTACCTTTGTTATTATATTTAATCTTAATTATAATTAATTAATCCTAAAAGAATTAAACTCGAGAGAGCTAACAAGGCCATTGTCGTTATTTATTGTTGCCCTTCAATTGAATAAAAGTGAAATACAAAAAAATAGAAACATTTGGGTTATCGCAATTCACGGCAATAATAACACAGATTTGATAAATAAATATTAAATTAAATGACAAATAACTAACTCTTACTCGGAAATCTAAATTAAAAATAATTAAAACGTTTGGTAGCTAATAAATAACAGTAAGTCCGGTAAGTAGCACGAGATCCAGGAATCGCGTAGGGTTCAATCTAATTGAAACATAATGTGATTGAAAAGTGTTTAATTGAAAAAAAAATGTATATGTATATATGTACATTTAGATATTCATACAGTACGTATAGACTCTATATTATTTATATCTTTCTTGACTCTGTCTATATTTCTACTTCTTCCTTTCTTACGCGTCGAGGAGGTAGTCAAAAAACTGTCCGGTAATACGATGATACCGTTAGTAGAGAATGCTACGTAGTCCGGGGCACGATTTGGCTAGTAACTGGTCTGCCCGCTATGGTATTACTCAAGAGAATAATAAAATTGCCTCGGATCGGCCTGGTTATAAGGGGCGGTCAAGTTCGAACAGACAAACCCCGTTGCTGACGACTGTGCAAGGAATGATTGGCGAGTCGGTATGTGGAATGTTAGAGATATGCATGGTAAAGAATTTGAAATTGCGAATGTAATGTACGAAAGGCAGCTTGGTATTCTGTGTGTATCGGAGACAACGCGCAAAGAAAGGATGCTGCGGAGATGGAGGATGGCAGCCTTGCACTATGGTAAGGAGCTGAGACTGAAGTGCATGGCGCAAAAGGAGTTGGGGCGATCGTAAGTGAAAGAGCGAAAAGATGTGTTAAACAGTACGAACTGGTATCTCCCCGCGTAATGTGGGTTAGAATGAAAGTGGAGTTTCGAAGAATTTTCATAGCGCATGATATGCACCGGTGAATGGAGAAAGAGACCAAGAGTGTGAGAACTTTTGGAATGATGTAGAGTACGTGTTGAACGTATGTAAGCGAAACGAAAGAGTGATGGTAATGGGAGATATGAACGGATGGGTGGGTGTGCAGAGAGAACATACTGAACGCGTTCTAGGAAGGTTCGGAGACCAAAGAGTCAATGAGAATGGTGAACACCTGGTGAACATATGTGTCGAGAGAAGCCTATTTGTACCTAATACATGGCTTAAACATAAAAATATGCATAAGTATACATGGCAAAGAGGTGAATCTAAAAGTATGATTGATCTGATAGTGTTTGATGAACGACTTGGAAACCTGGCGAAAGACACAATAGTAATGCGCGGATCGGAGTGTGGATCGGACGACTTTTTGGTTGTTGCGAGAGTGTGTTTAGGGCAAAAGTGGGTCTGGAGAAGGAAAGAAAACGTAGTGCGAACGCCCAGTGTTATACAAACTAGTAGATAATAGTGCGAAAATGAAATACGCTGATGCTGTGAGGAAAGAGTTGAATGTGGGTGAAACAGCGTGGAACGAACAAAGAAAAGACACTGACGTTGAAAGTGCATGGATAAGCTTGAAAAACTGTGTTATCAATAATGCGGTGCGGATATGCGGATAAGCGACTGTAGGTGGACAGAAAAATGTGCTTGGTGGAATGAATCGGCAAAAAAGGCCGTATATAAGAAAAAAGAAAAAGATGCGTACGTGGGAATGCTTGCTGCAAAAAATGAGAGTGAGAAAAAGCGATATTATGAGGTATACAGATTAAGAAACAAAGGCTGTGGACGGAGAGAAAATGCAGATTGGTTTTGAGGGAAACAAAAAACTCTTCTTAAAATGGTCAAAAATACAAAACGTGACCCAAAACAGAACGCTTCTGTAGTGATGAACCCCAGCAACGAAATAGTATGGGACTATTGTGAACTGAGGAAATGCTGGCAGGAGCATTTCGGAACGCTGACAGTAATGAGGAGAGTAAGACTGAAGGGCTAAGTCAGGAGAATGTTGAAGGAGTGGTGAATGAAAGTGAGAAGGATATTAGGATAAATGAGGTAGAGAAAACGGTAGGAAGGTTGAAAAACGGTAAAGGAGCAGGCGTATATGAGATCACTGGTCAAATGCTGAAGTATGGGGTGTAAAGCTTATACGAAGATTGTGTGAACTATTCAATGTATGTCTTAAGGGTGGAAATGTGCCGAGGGATTGGAAGAGCGCGATCATTGTACGAGTGCATAAGAGTAAGGGGAACAACAGTGATTGCAAGAACTACAAAGGAATAAGTTTGCTTAGTGTGCCTGGTAAAGTAATTGGAAGAATACTGATTGAGTACGAGAAACCACACAAACTAAGATTTGGGATGGGCTTCATGCCAGGGAGAGGAAGTGTTGATCAGATGTTTTCTCTCCAGTAGGTGATCAAAAAGTGTTTAAGTGTAAAAAGGAAGTTGTACTGTGCGTTTGAAGATCTGGAGAAAGCATACGATACAGTAAAGATCTAATGAACGGAATAAGGGCTGTATACGACGGTAGCCGGGAATGTGTTAGGATGAGAGGAGATGTGAGTGAATACTTTAATACTGAGCAAGGGGTGCGTCAAAGCTGTTTGATGTCGCCGTGGTTGTTCACTGTATACATGGATAAATGTGTTAGGCAAGCACGTTCCGATACAAAGGGTGTAATGGTTGATGGCGTAAATGTATGAGTTCTGGTGAATGCAGATGACAGAGTCTTATTAAGTGACATTGCGGATGAGGTACAAACTGTTCTGAGGAAGTTTGATGCAGACTGTGAGAGCATGGAGCTAAAGGTGAACGTGAACGAAACTAAGATGTGGTATTCAATCGAGAAAGTGGAAAGGAGAGTAGAGTATTTACTCTGGAAGATGAAATTGTGGATCAAGTGGACTAGGTGGTATATCTGAGTACAATGTTTACTACAGATGGTGCAATGGATGGCGAGATTGGACGAAGGGTCAATGCTGGAAGGAAAGCGATTGGAAGTATGTGGACGATAATGAGAAACGAAAGCATGAAGCTAGCTGCGAAACGAGCAATCTCTAATGGCGTGTTTGTCCCGCCAGTACTGTCTGGAGACACATTAAGAGAATGAACAACGCAAGATTAACGAAGCAAATATATGTGAGTGAGGTTAGATGTAAGGTCGGGACTGGGAGGCCGTGTAAAACTTGGCTAAATGCAGCAGAACGTATGATAAAAGAAAGGTAAGGAGTTTTAAAAATAACATGCCAGAGACAGTGTATGAATCTTGCGGAAGCTATGGAGGTATGCGGAGATAGGAAAGCATGGGGAAAGATTGTGAATGAAAAATAAATAAGTGGCACGGATTGTTTTGCCTACCCCGCAAGAGAATGCCGCGAAGGTTAAGTTAAGTTAGTTTTACTATTGTTTGGATTTGAGAGTTTGATTAGGCATGAATGAACATGAAAACTTCCACGCAATTATTTCAATTAGATTTAGAACTGAAAAGATATACTGGGCTTAATTTTTAACTTTTTATAGTATTTTACTTCGTTGGTTAGGCGATTAATTAAGACCGCTGCTAGGTTTTTGACACTTTAGTGCAGAAAAGGGTTTGCCAATGGTGATGCAGCATTCGTACATTTAAAATTGAGAATGGAAGTTGAAACTAACGATCAGAATCAAATACACCCCAAGACATCTATTTTTCTTCTTGCACCACACTAACGAAGTGGAAGTTCTTTACCATCTTGATCTTTTAAGGTGAAACTTTAGTCGAAATGCATAGCATTTACAATTTACTCTCTGTATATGAAGCCTTGTATTTTTTACAATTAAATTTTTGCATTAGTGCAAAATTTCATGAAACGTAATACCACTTTTTTTCAAGACCAGTTGCATGGTTTACAAATGTTAACAATACTGTTATAAAAACAGCAATCTTTTAGTTAGAAACTATTGATGTTAAATACATACATGTAAATGTATTGTTATCTCGAAAAGGTTTTTTATCCTAATACACGCAGTGCATGAAACGTAACCCGTTTTGATAGAGTAAATAAATGTACCTTTTAACTATACCTACTTAAATCGTATTAATAGAACTGCTGAATGATAAAAAATATGTGTAGGCAACATTTTTAACAACTTCAGAAAATAGTTTTAAAGATGTAGATGTCTCTTATACGGATGTGGATTTAAGATAACATGTAAGTTCAACCCACACTTTTGCGACATTATTGCCTGCACTATTGTGTAACTTGAAACATGGGCTGGGCCGTAGTAAGTCCTCAGTTCTGCTACGGCACTTTATTTATATTGCAGTCAAGAAAACTTCGAATGGCCAGTGTCATCAAATCTCGAAGACCTGAAAACATTAGGTCGTTAAAGTGGTCGTTAGCTAGTGTTTATGATGCGTATGTGCGTGTTTTCTTATCCACTAACAGCAGACACATGTACGAAGACAACTTATTGCAAATTATTCTCATTCATCACCTGATTAATTGATTTTATGCGTTAAGACTATTGGTATCAATATCTTTTATGTAATATCAGGAGGCTAAAGTATTAACTGTTACGTTACAGAAATGTAAAACTTAGATCTAACAGAATCTTCAATACTTTACTGTCTCTTACTATAAACCAAATTGTATGTAGTTATCATCACACTTTTTACACCAGTACATTGATCTTAGCAGTTATTAATTGCTTGGGATTTAATGCGCCAATTAAATGCAAAAATTATTTTCTAAGTAGCATTATAGATTATCTACAATTTTGGGTGTATAGGTTCACCACCACTGGGTTCTATAATGTTTTAAACGAGTGGTTACTTCACTGTCATTTACATTACAAACATTGATTTAAGTATAAATTTAAAGTAGGGTATGAGGTGAAATACAAATCCGATACGTTTAAACATTTAAACAAAAAGTCCCAAAAGGTCATTAAAAATTGTCATTATTGCACAGATTATTAAAAACACTGCTTTAGGTATTTCATTTTAATTGAAGATCTGTCTGCGTATTCGTTTCTTTTATTATAACACAACTATTCCATTCAAATAAATTAATGGGTAATACACATAAATTATTTAACGAAAGACAGTACAGAAATGTTATACCAGAAGTTATTGACACGATTACTGAAAAACATGATTTTGGACTACACCTCAAGTTTTAGCTTAAATTTACACGGCATACCATTGGCAACCTTGTGAGTTAATAATGTATTTAGAACCACGTTAGTAGCGCATAATCATTTAAAAGCTAGTTTACTAGGCGCAGATACAAGACATAGACTATAATAATTTCTTTCAGCATGCTCTGTGTTAAAATTTGAGTGTGTGTGTGTGTGTGTGTGTGTGTGTGTGTGTGTGTGTGTGTGGTGTGCGTGCTGTGTGTGTGTGGTGTGTGTGTGTGCGTGTGTGCGTGTGTGCTGTGTGCGTGTGTGCGTGTGTGCGATGTGCGTGTGGCGTGTGTGCGTGTGCGTGTATGCGTGTGTGCGTGTGCGTGTGTGTGCGTGTGTGCGTGTATGCGTGTGTGCGTGTGTGTCGTGTGCATGTGTGCGTGTGTGCGTGTGTGCGTGTGCGTGTGTGTGTACGTGTGTGTGCGTGTGTGTCGTGTGTCGTATGTCTTGTGTGGTGTGTCGTATGTAGCGTGTTGCGTGTCGCGTGTCGGGTGTCGCGTGTCACGTGTCGCATGTCGCGTGTCGCGCGTCGCGTGTCGCGTGTCGCGTGTCGTGTGTCGCGTGTCGTGTGTCGTGTGACGTGTGTCGGCGGGCGGGCGGGCAGGGACGGCGGGCGGGCGGGCGGGCGGGCGGGCGGGCGGGCGGGCGGGCGGGCGGGCGAGCGAGCGAGCGAGCGAGCGCGCGAGCGAGCGAGCGAGTGAGTGAGTGAGTGAGTGAGTGAGTGAGTGAGTGAGTGAGTCGGTCGGTCGGTCGGTCGGTCGGTCGGTGGGTGGGTGAGCGAGCGAGCGAGCGAGCGAGAGAGCGAGCGTGCGTGCGCGCGTGCGTGCGTGCGTGCGCGCGTGCGTGCGTGCGTGCGTGTTTGTGTGTGTGTGTGTGTGTGTGTGTGTGTGTGTGTGTGTGTGTGTGTGTGTGCGTGCGTGGGTGTATGTGTATGTGTGTGAATATGTGCGGGTGTTTAGGGCGTTTAGACCGTGCTTGCGTTGCGTGAGTTTTTTAGCGAGTGCGTGTGTTAGTCAATGTTATAACAGACTGTAGCGATTCTTCTGCGATTGTGTGACCTTTCTTCCTGTTCGCCACTCTGTATGCGACCTTAAACTATGCTACACGTGAGTTGCGTGAAACGGAGGCTGTTACCTTGCTACCATACATGTCAATGCTGCTTGATCTTTCCCACTTGAGCTGTAGACTTGCTTGTTTAATGAAAACCTTTTGATTTATCTATAGCTTTATGCAAACACGAAGAGGTGCATTGAAATAAAACAAGTGTTCCTCGGGTGGTGGGCGTCTTTAGTCCTCTCCCTTCTGTTAAGAAATTTACTCTTCGATTGCTATAATCGGTTCGCCGAACTGGTACGGTACTTGAACCAACCGTCCCAGCTACTTAAATCTTTCACACAACTTCGACTTTGTCAGATAATATCAAATAGGCGATCATGTGGAACATTTGTAATGATTCATTTTATCTTTTTTATCACTTTTCTTCTAGTTATGTTCAAATAATTGTTTTATGTTTTTCATTTGTTATTATGCTCTCAATTTTGTTATCTTCTTGTTTTATTTCATTGTTTTAATAAAATAGAGTTTGTGTAGTTTGAATTAAGTTAATTTTATTTTTGAAAACCATTTCAGTTCCTGTCAAAAATCACATTAAAGTAGAAAATATTAATTAACAAGAAAATTGTCGATAATAGGTATAGGTAATGTTATAGCCAAACGATGCATAACTAAATGCTGCATCTATTCATCCAATAATATACAGGGTGTCACATTTGAATTAACAAAGTTTTTCTACTTTGAAAATTGTTTAGTAGTTCATCAAATTTTGAACACCATGTATGCAATAAATCAATTGTCAATGAGTATTTCAAAAGTATAGTTCTTATGCTTCTGTCTACTCCAGAAGCACTTTCCATCAGTCAAAAATAAGTAAGACAAGCAGTGTTGAAAATAGGGTTACATCTTTAAAAATTTTTGAAAAAATCAAGATATCTAAGAAACAGTTGAAAAAAGGTATAGGAAACCCTTATGAGACTTATCCTAAAATTTTGTCAAGAATCCAAAAATAAAATAATATACAGGGTGTTCTATTTAGAATAAGGAAGTTAGTGGCGACTTCCGGTATAACCGGAAGTAACATGACCTTGAAAATGTTTACATATATGTCCCACTGGTATTTCGGAATAGCATATATTTCTACCAGTGGATTATTTGATACACAGGTTTCTATTTTTCGAAAATATATACTGGAAAATAACTCAAAGAACTGCTACAACATAATTACAATCAGCAATTCAAGCGATAACTGAATAATAAACATTTATATAAAAATATGGGATTTTTTTAATGGTGTACTTTAAATTATACAATCTAAACGTTTCGATAACACTTACAGTTATCTTCGTCAGTAGTAATGTTTGTTAAAAATTGTTAAAGATGTAGTAAACAATTTTGTCAAATTTGAAAAATTAAAACATAAACATAAGCCTGCTATTAGTATAACAGTTTGGGAAACATAAAGCCAACTATAAAATTTTTAGTAAAGAATAACTAGGTCATAAAATTAAATATTATTAAACTGCCTCAAAGATGACAAACCAGAACACTCTCTACGACGAAAGCTAACAATAAAATTTGCCAGCCAAAAAACACATTTAACAAAATTTAATCGAGTTATGATGTAAGTGTAAAGTTGTGAAAAACTTCAATTTCAAAATGATAGAAGCATTCACAAATCCAAACATTACATCAAATAAAATAACCCAGTTAAATCTAGCAAAGAGATATCTTTATCAATAATTGGAAGTGTTATTAACAATGAAAAGCACAATGCAGAACGTTCTTTGTAATTTTTAATTTTGATTTTAATTTCAACTACTTATGTTAAATTATAGTGCTGTGGTAATTTAACATATAATTGGTAAAGCATTTGCTTCAAGGTCTAGGAAAAACACAGCAAACAACCTAGACATACCAAAAGTTGAAAACAAATTAAAATCAAGGCGTATCATTATGCTCTTTTTTAATTATAAGATGCCAAAACCTATTTAAACGGAGATTTTAGTCTTGTCTATTAAAATTATTCGGGTGTTTATATATTTCAATAGCTTCACGTTGTAAACGAACATAATAATGGGTTTGTCTTGACAATATTTCCATATTGTCAAATTGAATGTCATGATTTAGATTATTCAGGGCATGGTCAGCCACCGCAGACCTCTCTGGTTGACCCAATCTACAAAATCTCATATGTTCTTTGCGTCTTGTATCAAAGCTACGTTTTGTGGTCCCGATGTATACTTTTCCACATGAACAAGATAACTTATACACTCCGGAAGATGATAAAGGGTTTGACACATCTTTAGGTGATCTTAAATGTTCTTTAATTTTTCTTGTAGGTTTAAAAATAGTCCTAATGCCATATTTGATTAGGATTTTTTCAATTCTATTTGTAACATTAGCTATAAAAGGAAGAAAAGCAGTACCAACATTAAGAACTGGTTTTTCTTTAAGGTTACGCCTAGAAGGTGTAATAACATTATTAATATCTGTACGTGAATATCCATTATCTTGTAAGGATTTTCTTAAATATTTATATTCATCATTCAAAAATTCAGGGTCACAAATTCGTTTTGCTCGATCTACTAAAGATTTAATTACACTAATTTTTTGACGTGGATGGTGGTTGGATAATTTATGTGTGTCGGCTTTCTGTAAACCTTAAAAGATAGTGAATTATTATTTTTAGATATTAATATGTCAAGGAATGGTAACTTCCATTAGTTTCTTTTCCATGGTAAACTGAATACTAGGATGTATACCATTTATAAAACCAAAAACTCATGCAGTGCTTCTTCTCCATGTCTCCAAATAACAAATGTGTCATCTACATATCTATACCAAACTGAAGGTTTTTTAGGTGTATTTTGTAACGTTAATGTTTCAAATTTTTCCATATAAAAATTAGCTATAACAGGACTAAGGGGACTACCCATTGCTACACCTTCAATCTGTTCATAAAATTTACTATTCCACTGAAAATAAGTTGTAGTAAGACAGTGCTGAAAAAGAATGGTTATGTCCTTTGGAAAAAGATGATCAATGTATTCAATAGTTTCTTTTAGAGGTACTTTTGTAAAAAGTGAAACAACATCAAAACTAACCATTATATCACCCTCTTCAATTTTGAAACTGCATTTTTTCAACAAAGTCGGCAGAATTTTTAATGTAATGGGGTGTTTTTCCTATATGAGGTTGTAATAACAATGTAAGATGTTTTGCGAGGTTATATGTAGGAGAACCAATTACACTAACAATAGTCCTTAAAGGAATATTCGGTTTATGAATTTTTGGTAAACCATATAGTTTTGGTGAAATAGCTTCAGAGTTAGATAGTTTCTTTTTTATTTCTTCAGGAATAGATGATAATTTAATCAGCGCTTTAGTTTTTAAAAGAAACTTTTTTGTTGGATCTTTTGGTATTTCACGATAAGTTTCTGGTCCCAACAATTGTTCTATCTTAGTGTTATAATCGTTCATATTTAATATAACAGTTGCATTACCTTTATCTGATTTTAATATTATAATACTTTCATTGCGTTTAAGATCAAGTAAAGCATGTAGTTGACGAAAGGATAAGTTGCTCTTTGGAGGTTTTGTTTTACGTAATATGTTAACGGTGTTATATCTAACTTCATTAGCAGCATCAAAAGGTAATAATCTAATGGAGTTTTCGATGTTGGAAATTATATCTTCAAAAGGTATTACTCTTGGTGTTATCGCAAAATTTCCTCCTTTAGAAAGCGCTTCAATAGCATAATCTGAAACAACATTATCAGAAAGGTTTATAACTGTTTTTTTGCAATCAATAGATGGTCTATTATTTTGTTGTTTGTATAATTTATTAAATTTTTCTTTCTGACGTTGACATGAGATGTCAAAATTTATTTTCATAGATTTATACGTTACAGAATCAATTTTATCCCAATCTTCTTTATTCAAAATAGATGAAATTTCTAAATGTAAATATAAAAGATTTTTATCGGTGTTATCCAATAACTTCCTAGTAATATGTATTTGATTACGTAGAAGAGCATTTTCAGTTCTCCTGTAAATATTATTCGCTTGCTTGTTATTAAAATTTCTTTTAATATGGATAAACTTTGGGATAATCTTTTGGTCTCGGCATCGTAATAAAAAAGTGAGTGACGATAATAATTGTGCTTTACGTTTCCTTAATTTTTCAAATTGTTTGATAGAACGATAAGTTTCCTCCCCATAAAGGACTGAAATATGAAAATGTAAACTTTCACCATTAACACTCATAATAAAATACTTATCTTTTTTGGGATTTTTTTTAATGGTGTACTTTAAATTATACAATCTAAACGTTTCGATAACACTTACAGTTATCTTCGTCAGTAGTAATGTTTGTTAAAAATTGTTAAATTTTATGACCTAGTTATTCTTTACTAAAAATTTTATAGTTGGCTTTATGTTTCCCAAACTGTTATACTAATAGCAGGCTTATGTTTATGTTTTAATTTTTCAAATTTGACAAAATTGTTTACTACATCTTTAACAATTTTTAACAAACATTACTACTGACGAAGATAACTGTAAGTGTTATCGAAACGTTTAGGTTGTATAATTTAAAGTACACCATTAAAAAAAATCCCAAAAAAGATAAGTATTTTATTATTTATATAAAAACCTTATGCAAGCCACATCATGTGTGGTAAAGTGCAAAGCAGTTTTTTTCACAGGGAAGCTTACACATAGGGCAGAGAGTTTTTGTTCTATTTTTTTTTGAGCATCTGATATATTGTCTTCTAGTGTTACCTTCCCTTGGTAAGTGTTTTTTATTGAAATCTTATGTACCAATCTTCTGGTTAAATAGATCAAACCATCCCATTAGTTTATTGTAGAATTCTGTTTGTTGTGGCAAAGATTTTCCATATTTCTTTTCTTTGAACATAGAGTTCGTTTGCACTATGAGAGTTGCTAAGAATTTCTTTTGTATTCTGTCCAGGAATCTAACGAAAGTTAAAAAACTAGTAAAAGTCATCGTGGCATATTTATTTTCTATCAAGTCCACTCGTTCTACTAACATTCCTCTTTAATTCTTGCTTCTTTCAGAGTCCTTTTTGTTTCCACATCTAAATCAAACGAACAAGCAGTTTCGAGATCGCAACCTCCCCAATTTGTTCCAAGAACTAGAACTTACCTTGAATTTATTCACGATCCCATCAGTATTGTGGTAAGAATTATCCTCCCCGTTATATATGTAATAGGTTTTTGAATATGATCTACCTTTGTTAGGATTTGCAAAATATATAAATGATAACTTTTTTCTCTAAGGATACATGAGTTGATCTGTAGAAAAATTGGGAATTCTGTTGTACTACATCACTAATGTTACTCCTAGTATCGGTGTCGGTCTCGATATAGCTATCGCTGTTGATGTCCATGTCGGTGCCAGGTCCGTGTCGGTGTCGCTATCGGTGACGGGATCGGCGTCGCATTCGGTATCCGTATCAGTATAAACTAGATAATAGGAGAAAGACAAAACCACCCGGGGATAAGCTATCAGTTGTCAGTTTAGTTCGAATGATGAGAACAGAACGCGACAATTAGTGACCTGAAGACGACAAATTTGATTTTGTCCAAACGTCATCCATACAAAGAAGATTTTTATAGTAACCGTATTATCAGCATGACACAAGACTAACGGCCCGGAAAAATTGATTACGCTGCTTATTTTAGATGTATACTCTTTACTAGAGAATGGCGCACTTAGTTCTGTAGCGGAGTATTTTATTTTAAGCAATTTCGGTTTTTTATCACGCTTGTGGCATCGGTGGTCTTTGAAATTGTTAGGATATACTAAATGATTTTGCAAAACGATAATAATCTAGCCTCATTATTTATAATTGCTCTGTAAATTAGGTTCAGGGGTAAGTTAACATCAATCAAAATCCAATTAATAGTAATCTTAATAATGTAGAAGTAATTTTAAGTAACGTAGTATGCTTTAAAATTGCTAAATTTTTGAGAAATGCCTTTTACATATATATATATATATATATATATATATATATATATATAATTATTTTTTGAACAAAGTTCATCGAATATACAAATTGTATGTAAATTAAAATTTAAAAATACATTCAGAAAAAGAATTCCTCGAGTGGGATTCGAACCCATGATCTGTTCTTTGCGTTACCAACTATGCTACCGAGCGGTCTAGGACGTTTGAACGCGGCCGTTTATCCCCTTAGTTTGTTCTCATTGTTAGTAGAGACAGCATTACATTTAGGTAATCAAGCGGCAACTATAACATTAGTATGATAACAGTTTAAATTACTGCAGACCAATGTAAGATCTTTTCATCCAGGCTAAATTTAATAATTTTCGTTAACGCGAACTAGCCTACTAGACGTTGGAAGAACAATTCCCGCCATTTACCTGTTTCTTACGATATCTCAGGATAGGAAAAAGATATCGACTTGCAGTTTTCACTGTTTTATTACTAATTTAGTATACTTTTTAAAGACCTACTTAAATTTTTATGCTTCCATTTAAAATTGTAAAGAGAAAACACAATATTGAAAAAATATTAAACAGCGCCCTCTAGCATTTATGTTATTAATCAGATTGCTTCAAATTCACAAATTTTCTATTGTTTAACAAAAGCTCTTTCAAACAACATCAAGTTTATTAAAATCGGTCAAGCAGAACCTGAATTAAAGGCATTTTTTCGTAACAAGGTTCCCACTCTCCCCCACCCCTTATTTGAAGAGATAAACTAAAACTTGTCAAATAAAAAATATGCAGAGTTTGTCGAGGAATCTGATTATAATACTTAACATGTCCCTTAATTGAGCCATTTTTTAAAAATTTTGCTTTTTAAAATTTTAACTGTCAAATACGCCTTCTAGCGGTGGACCTACAATTCTGAAAATCATTTCCAGGCGTTTCTCGAGGCCACTTTTCTGATAACATTTTTTTCTCGGACCTGTGCTATAATCCATTCCTGAGATATGGCCGACGGCCGTTCTTTGTTGGCCACCCGGTACATGATTGATTTTAAATTTATTTGCGAAAGCAACATTCATAGAAAACTATAGAAGGAATTTTTTTTTGAACAAAATTTAATTGAATATACAAATTGTATGTAAATTAAAATTTAAAAACACATACAGAAAAAGAATTCCTAGAGTGGGATTCGAACCCACGATCTGTTCTTTGCTAGAGAACTGCGTTAATAAATAAAGCATACAAATTAAGTTTAAATCGAGTGAGATTCGCTCCTTCAGAAGCATAGTTGGTAACGCAATTCTCTAGCAAAGAACAGATCGTGGGTTCGAACGAATCCCGCTCGGAGAATTCTTTTTCTGTATGTATTTTTCAATTTTAATTTACATTCAATTTGTATATTCAATGAACTTTGTTCAAAAAATAATTCCTTCTATAGTTTTCTATGATCGTTGCTTTCGCAAATAAATTTAAAATCAGTCAGGTCTATATCAGGTGTGACACCTAGCGAATTGCAGGCTCTCATGACATAAGTACAAAAAGTTGACCATGGTCATTAATAAATAAAGTTAGTGTACATCAGTACTAATATAAAAAAATACATACAAATTAAGTTTAAATCGAGTGAGATTCGCTCCCTCGGTAGCATAGTTGGTAACGCAGTTCTCTAGCAAGGAACGGATCGTGGGTTCGAATCCCACTCGAGGAATTCTTTTCTGTATGTATGTTTAAATTTTAAATCACATGCAATTTATATATATATATATATATATATATATATATTTCAACGAGTTTTGATAGCTCAACGTTGCCATAATACGTATCATGGTAGATTTAGTGGGAGTTTTGGAATATGGTTTTAATATAATCCTAAAACTCACATGTTCTTAGGGCCAAGATTTGTTTATGCTTTAAAACGTTTGTATCATTGATTTTATAGTTGAACGATGCTTAGCATCAACACAACGCCGTGTTAGACCAACTGCTCCGTTAAACGAAATTGGTGAATGGGATATTTTGGTTGATGTTAGAAAGAAGTACGCAAGCTACGTCAGTAATTTCTGGAGGAGACTTTGACTTGAAGGCACAAATTCTAAAAAGCGAGACAAAGTCTTTAGTTATCCACATACCTTCGGGACTATATGGTAAAGAGATTTCTGAAATTTGCAGAATTATTAACGCTTCTTTCGCAACATCCAATGGAATATGATATTGCAACGGGCGTAATACCCTTAGTTACTACTTTTGTTTATTTAAACCGTTCCAAAGAATAAGATAATTGGATCGATTGTCTTGTTGTACATTTATCACTCGCTATCCAAACATCAACACTACCGACACGTACTTAACATGCTATTGTAAACTATTACGCAACCTTTTTATTGTCGCCAACTTGCCTATATTTGCACTTTTTATTATTTTAATAAGGAAGGTAATTTTCTACTTCTTCCCTATCACCGTTAATTAATTCTTATTTGTAATTTTTACACTTTACAGGGCAGCGTGACTACACAATGTCACTTATGCTGAGGCGTCCATCGACCAACGACTTAACTCGGATCGCTTATTTTATGCGACTCCTTTTGACCGCTTTCTTAATGCGACTACTTTTGATCGGTCACTGTATGCGACTGTTTTTAAAACTCCACATTATTATCATGACAGCGTCATTCCCTTCCAACACATTCATGCACTTGCAAATGTCGCGTAGTTAAATATTTTAAAATTGAATGTATAGATAACTTATTGAAACAAACTCAAGCTTTTCACCTTAATATTAATTACATTCAAATACAAATAAACAATATCCATTTATTTATACAGAAAAATAATATATAAATATGTAATTTCGTATAATTTAGCGCGAAATTTTGATTTTTCTAAACCTCCCGTTACAATATGAATCAGAAAATTAACGGCTAAGACACAACGAAGAAGAAATCTGGAGAAAGGTACGACCAAGGATGGTATGAATGTATCTCCACTAGACCTCAAGACTTTTAAGGATTAGTGAAGCAAAGTAGGGCGAAGAGAACCTCCTAAATACCTCAAAATATTTAACTCATTTTCCATTTTCAGAGCTTGATGTTGCAATTATGTGTAAAAAATGTGCATTTGATGCTTTTATAATCATGAGTAATGCGTATGTTGCTGCTTATTGAAGGTTTGATGATGCGAATGATACGTCTTTTTAGCCTCCGTGAGAGGGGTAATGGTTTGTAATTATTACGAGCTATTATCTTCACTAACCTTATTGAGTGAACAACTACAATCCCCGTAGCGTGGAGGTCAGCAAAAAAGGGTCAACATACCCTTATATGACTGCTCAATAAAGGTTGCTACTGAAATTTTGAAAAACCTGCACGGTTTAACGATGGATTTCAAGAGGAAGGGAATTCATAATGGGACGGAGTTGCAATGAATTTCTGAATAGTTATCTCAGATTATGTAAACACATAATCACATTGAGAGAAACTCAACACATCAGAAGAAACCGGAAATTGGCCGAAATTTTGAAAATAGCATTTCTAAACAAACGTGAACGCACGATTATGATATATAATTTTCTCTCTATCCATCCTCCTAAGTGTTCCTGAGTGCTTTAGCACGATAGGCCAAATTTAGCCTGTTCAGGTCCACAATCAATAATATATATATATATATATATATATATATATATATATATATATATATATATATATATATATATATATATATATATAACTCACTTTCAGTTACTTGCGGAGTTCCTCAAGGATGCGTCCTTTCTTCCACACTATTTCTAATATATTGTAACGATCTTTGTAATGGCAATCTGGCGGGAAGTATCACAGCGTTTGCTGACGATACAGTACTCACATATGTAGGAGATACCTGGAATGATATACACTCTAAAATTAGCCAAGATATCAAAGATTTGAATGTATGGTTTAAGAACAACAAACTGATGCTTAACATCGATAAAACAAATGTTGTGTATTTTAATTTGTCAACAAAATTAACCACTACCCATATGCCACTTCAATTTCACAATAACTGCACTCAACAGTCATCCTGCACATGTCCATCGGTTTGTCAGGTTAAAATTCAAAAATATCTAGGGTTATTTTAGATACCAAATTAACGTGGAAATGGCACATCGATAATTTAAAGACAAAGCTATACGGCACAGCTAGAAAAATCTATACCCTAAGAAAGGTTCTAACCGCTCATGCCCTGAAAATGATCTATTATTCATATATGCATTCGCATATTAGTTACGGTGTTTCTTGTTGGGGAGCTGCAGCATACTAGATTACAATCAATTGCTAAGTTACAAAAATAGCAGTCCGTTCAATATGCAACAAACCAAGAATGACTCCATCTCTTCCATTATTCATCCAACTGAACATCTTACCACTAAAATATTTATTTCTTTTAAGGTCCTTCGACAGTTTTTAATATAAGTGACGCTCACAGTTCCCAAAGGCGGAATTCTAACGTAATTGGTACCGAAGTACAATCAAAGAGAAAAAAGATTACCAAAAGTAAATAAAACGATATTCCAAAAAGCGCAATATATCTAGGACCAAAACTGTATAATGCTCTACCTAGTTCTCTCAAAAGGTAAAACTAACAAAAACCGTTGGAAAATCTTGAAAAATGGATATTACATAACATACCTCTCTTAAACAAAATATTGCTAATTACAAAATAAATATATCTGAAACATATCTAGTTATTTTTTTTTATTTTTTTCGCTTACTACTATATTGCACCGAGTTCCAATTATAGAACAATAAATAATATAAACAGTGATTTAAATAGATTGGATAACTATACTGTAACTCTGGGCTGTATGCGTAGTGCATACAGAACCATTTCATATAAGCCTACAATATTATTTTAAGATATTAGTACTTTAAGGTATTAATTAGGGTGATAATACATATGTATATTATTATGGGAATAAAAACGTATTATTATTATTATTATATATATATATATATATATATATATATATATATATATATATATAAATGTGCATGTGTTGATTGTGGGTTTGACTGACCTGACCAGATCCAAAAGGAGTGTTGAAAAACGCACAAAAAATTATAAGCAAACTTAAATGAACTATTGTCATCAATAAAGTGCATTTTTTAATTTTTGGTTTGTCTACCGTGAAGCTGATCATACCCAAACGGATTGTCGCAAAACGTATACCAAATTGTAAACTACCAACAGAAATAGTTAAAGATATGTAAACAAACGATAACAAAACGATTATTATAAATATATGTGCATTTTGCGAATTTGGTTTGGTTCCCATGAAGCTAGCCCAAACCTAATAGACCCATACCCTATTGTAAACAAATGATGGAAGCTGAATAAACGATTTTCATACAGAACAACTTGATTTTTGTTTGGGTTGGGTCAAATTCACAGACACGAGAAAAATAGGTGGTAATAAGTATTAATGTCTGTAGACATTTTTTGTGCAATGTACTTGTTAAAATTATTATCGGAATTGTTATTTAGATAAGCATAATTGAGCTAGACCGGATATCTTTACGTAAAAGTCTACATATGAAAAGATTCCCGCACACTTAGAAACTTTTATTTATCAAACAACCACGGCTAATTACTATGAATATTAATTTTGTAATAGGACAACTATCACTTGCGTAATAAGGCAAGTCGTGTATAATTATAAACAATATACAAACTTGTGAATTCTAAATTGAATTAATTTCTAGCAATAGTAGGGGACCATTTTAAGGTGGGATTTATGGGGCGACAAAATTAATCACTTGTGCAATCGTTGTATACAAGAATGTAACAATATTCAAGAGATACTTCTCACGATATTTTCGATTTTATAATACATAATCAGGTTAGAGTAAAGGTTGTGAAAGTGTCCCCAATATGTAAATCTTCTTTTAATACACGCCCACAATTTAATTGTATTTGCAAAACCCATCATCTATTGTTTAAAGTAATATATTCTAAATTGACTGCTACTACCTGATATTTTCGTGCACTATCCGTTGCCATTAACATACTCTTTCAATTTAAATTGAAACCAATTATTTTTATAGAGGTGTTAAAGTATCTTGAACAAGCTGATTGCTCCAGTTCAATAGAGTTTATAGTAACTTAATATGTAAATTCTTAATCTGAGACCTTCCTGGATAGGTTCACGACATGCCACAACGCTTAAACATCCAGATCAGTCAATCTTTATAGACTTCTCACGCCTTTGCAGTGTCACTATTCTATTGTCACGGAAGTAACCCCAAATAACACGATCTTGAGTTGTTTAATATGAATCTCTCTTTTAGATATCAATTACTAGATTCACAGAGAAACTCTCACTTTAAATGGAGTATAGTAATTTTTCTTTTTGTAGTACTTATTGATTCCTTGAATTTTCTAGCCCTATTTGTCATTGGGTTAGTAAAAAGTGTCTGTGGGTGAATTTACAAATACGAAGGACATGGTTTAAATTTTCCAACCTAAAGCGAAAGTTATTGTAATTTTATTACTTCAGTATTCGCATATTTACAGCTTTAAACATATCTGTGTAATTGGGCTGATTACGTGATATCTAGAGAATAGAGAATTATAGCAATAGAAAAAATCTCACCTTTTAGTAAACAATTAGCAGGAGTGTAAATTTTAGAGTTAATACAAT
The DNA here is from genome assembly GCA_036346205.1 of Vesta saturnalis. Taxonomy (NCBI): domain Eukaryota; kingdom Metazoa; phylum Arthropoda; class Insecta; order Coleoptera; family Lampyridae; genus Vesta; species Vesta saturnalis. The sequence goes on along the minus strand of JARFJB010001912.1, from coordinate 1,005,931 downwards.
TAGTATTACAAAGATAATAAAACAAAATTACTTGTATTGCACTATGCACTTGCGTACAAGACATAACGGTAAGAGGACACCAAAACACTGTTTAAATCCTTGATTTATTTTTCATTAAACTAAAGTAACTAAAAAGTATGGAAATGTAAACCTTCACGATTATTACACACGTCCTCAATAAATGGAAACACCCTAAAGATATTTCCATTTACTGAAACTACGATTACTGTATTGTTACCGATACGCTTAAATTTATATAAAATATAAATAGAAAAATACACGATGTAAAAATCCAAAAGATAAATATTTTAATTAACTAAAAAGTAATGTTAAATTAAACTCAAATTGAACAAATGGGTTAAATTGTGTTAGTGAAACTATGAAAATGTAAATTTACGTGTGCGTTTTAAATTTTTTAACTTTCACACAACTGTTTCAACGTCTTAAACAATCTTGAAAGATAGTACCTACTCCTACTGACGAAGATAACTGCAAGTGTTATCGAAACGTTTAGATGGTATAACTTAAATATAAAAATACACAATTAAAAAAACCCAAAAAGATAAGTATTTTAAATAAGTGAACGATACAGTTTACAGAAAGTAGTGTGGTTATCAGATTACTTTTGTTTAGGAGTAATGTTGACTTACCGTGTGCGAAATAAATACTACGTAGTCATAACACGCAATTATGCACGTGGAAACTACGCCATAAGATGGCTTGTAGCAGGAGAGTCACACTAATATCGATTGTATGAAAGCATCAATGAAAATCATATTCCTATTTGAAAAAAAAATAATTTATTAAGATGGCATTGTGAAAATCGTGGGTATAAGAGATTGTCACCAGAGCAGGTATTATGGTTTGATATCTCGCTCGAAAAGCGACAATGTTGTTCATACTGCTAAAAGAAATAGTCAGAAATCAATCTTGCCCAAACGCTATTTCTTTGGAAAAAGTTTTGTGGTTATGAAATGTACCGTCATTTTGTTGCGCGTTGTCTTTAAATGAGAACGACACTCTACAAATAATTAACAAGAAGGTACTGTTGAATAAACGCTTTAGAATAATTTGTTGCCAAAGTTAAATACAATGTTCTAATATTCCTCCACCTGCCTCCACAAATAATATACAGTTTTTGTTACGAAACCTATCATTTTTAATATCATCTTAGGCCTTACTTTGGCTTATGGAAAGCTACGATAATTCTCGCTACCTTTCCAGTGTAAGCTATACCTTAATAATGCCCCATAAATGAAGATAATGGGATCATACATACTGGACGAACATGCTACTGGACCACCCTTTCCGATACGTCTATTATGGTAGGGTTCGTTGAAGTGATTTACCGCGGTACAATTGGAATCACAGTTGTAAATTCTACGGTAGCTTCACCAAGTGGTGTTCGAGAACAAAAGAAATCAACTACCGTTTCCCATTCACTCGAGGTGGCCGCGTCTAACTCAAGATATTGCGCAGATTGTGCGAGTTCGAGTTCAATAAAGAGGACTGGCGCAACATAGATGCCGACCAGAGATTGTCCGATGAACCGTCATCCCGACAGCAGCCTGCCAACGCCAGCACCGGTGCGACAACAACAGAAGAGGAGAATACCGAAGAAGATGCCGCTGCCAGACGTCGCCCCGTTAGTGGAGGCCCACGAACGGTTTTAACAACGTACAACGCCGCCCCCGCCCGGATATAGACTAAAGATTCCAGCCAACGATTCACCGACGGGGAGTTCAGGACCCATAAGAGGTAGCCGAAGAAAACACTGAAGGTTTGTCCGCCTACGCCGTCGCCCACTGACGTGCCCAGCTATTATAACAGTTCGTGGACAGCCCTGCAACCATGAAGCAGACAACGACCCAAGAAGATACCAGGGAGAAAGTGCCGTTGGTAATCATTCGACATAAGAACTGGGTCGCCTTTCCAAATACAACCTAAGTCACTCCAGGACAGAGACGGACTAATGAGGTGTATGAATAGATGTGGTAAGGTAGTGATGTGTCGTGCCTGTAGAACTTTCCGAGGTCGGCGTTAGCTGACCTAAAAGGGCCGGTTAGGTGGAATACTCGCCTTCCTCCGAGTGACCGTAGAAGACTTGCGGCGGGAAACTGGAATCGCTCAGTCTCAGCAGTGTCAGGGTTTCCGCCACACACAGCGTTGCTGCAAGGAGGCGGCACGCTGTGTCAAGTGCCACGGAGATCACAACTTTAGTCAATGCACTAAACTACGAACCGACCAGGCAAAGTGCGTTAACTGTGGTGGGGACCACCCCGCTAGCTACAGGGGATGCCTGAAGTTTCCTCTACCACCACAGTGGAAAAAGACGGAATTTTCAGAGAACGCCACCAATTGTGGCGCCCTCTTCAACTCGTTACCCCGCCTGTCCAACCAGCCTTAGGGTTCGACTCTGTATTGGGCTCAGTATGGAGGAGGCGCTACCTGTCATTCGCAAGGTGGTAGCGGCGCTCGCTCAGGCTAAAACTGCGATGGACCTGTGGGGAGTCACCTTCACCCACGGTTCACAGGGAACCATACGAAGGTCCACTGGGAAGACTGGTGCACCAGGATGATTATGGAGCATCGACTTTTATTAAATTCTTCATGTTCTGTTAATACCGACTAATTAGTCACACAACTAATACTTGTTTCCTTTCGTTTAAGATATCCGAGATTACAGCAGGATCAATTACACCAATCGAGCCACAGGTCACCCAACCGCAAACACCACTAGCAACAACCATCAACACAAGGACTTGAATACACACAAAACTCAACTCAATGATGTATCAGGCATACCATAAAACCACGCCAAGCATTCCACGCGCTGAAGATCACAAAGGCTCGTGAACAGTGCACCACCAAAACAACACAATACTTATATATATATATATATATATATATATATATATATATATATATATATATATATACATAAATTGTATGTAAATTCAAATTTAAAATACATACAGAAAAAGAATTCCTCGAGTAGGATTTGAACCCACGATCTGTTACTTCCTAGAGAACTGCGTTACCTACTACGCTATTGAGGGAGCAAATCTCACTCGATTTCAACTTAATTTGTATGTACTTTTTATTAGTAATGGACGTAATGGTGTACACTAATTTTTATTTATTAAACTGATCACAGTCAACTTTTTGTACTTATGTCATGTGAGCCCGTAACTCGCAAGGTTTCACACATGATAGTACCTGACTGATTTTAAATTTATTTGCGAAATAACACAAATTGTATGTCCATTAAAATAGTTATAGACAAAACGGCAAGTGTTCTCATTAGATAAGCACCTCCGGAATGCTTTCACATAACATAGCAAATGAATTACTAGAAACAGTTTAGCTGGAATCGATGTTAGAACAACGTAGACAAAAGGAATATTCGAGTTCCCCAGACTACGTTAGTGATCTATTGTTAAGAACATTTCTGCAAGGGGGTAATATAACCTATACGAATTTTCACAAATTAGAAAACAGTTCCCTCAAATCGTCCTAGCTATTTGTATTTAAAGTAACTACTAAGCTATGGGTACTCCGTGAATTTATTTAACGTTGTAGTGTTCGAGCTAAATATAATGAGTGTAATTAAGTAGACGTGAGCTAGAGAAATGTTTTGAGTGGGAAAAGTGCAAATAGAGTTTTCTTAAAGCAAACAGTAGCTAGAGACAGGGTGTTCCGTGTTTAAAAAGTTGTTTAAACCAAGAAAGTTCGGCAAGATAAGGGTAAGCTTTACATCTTTAGATGCCTTGTTAAATAAGGAATTTTTGAGACCAGTTTCATTATCGTACGAACAGTAGGTAGCTAATTGTAAGGTCTTAATTGACTAACAGTATTATCAGACAGCTGATAAAGATAACCTTATTTTGAGCGCGATAAGGTCGAACGACATCTCAAACTAAAGAGAAGGAAAAACCATATTGAAAGACACCTATCCGAAATCAGGAACCCTTACAGGGCTAAAGATAAAAACGTTTAAAGTGAACTATAAAGTGTAACTGATAAGGTAGCGCGCAGATAACGAAGCAAGATAGAGACTTCTGGTTTTTTGCGTTAAACTCAACAGTAAAAGGCGATTAAAATGAGCTATTATGCACCCCTGTAGGACAACGGGGAGGGGTAAACCAAATTAATGCGGGTTATTTTAAAAAATTCTCTATATTATTGAATTTTATTAACAATAGTGCAGTGCAACACATTTATTTTGGATATTATTTATTATTATTGATTATATTAACGGGAAGTAGTGAGTAATGAATAGGAGAGAGAGGAAGGAAGACGTCCAGCATTCAAGGGAGGAGCAGAAAGAGAAAATGGAAATCAAGAAAAGTGATATAACAAAAGAAATGGAAGAAGTGAAAGAATTTATAAAAGAAATGATGGTACAGGTGGAACAAAACACGGAGGGAATAAGAAATGTAATTAAGACAGTTAAAGAAGAAATGAAAGAAAGGGAAAGGGCGTGGCTGAGAGAAAAGGAAGAATTGATAGGGAGAATTGAAAAGTTAGAAAAAATCGCAAGAAGAAGGGAGAAGGAAAAATATTGTAATAAAGGGATGGAGAAGCAAGCAGTCAGTAAAAGACTTACTCGTGATGATGGAATAGAAATTAAGCATAACAGTGGAGTTCAAAGAAGTGACGGTGATAAACAGACAGGAAAAAAATGAGATGGCGGTGACGGATGTGGAGAGATGGAAGGAAAAGCAAAAAATTATGGCGGGGAAGAGCAAACTAAAGGATACAAGAATATATATCGGCCACGACCTGACACGGGAAGAAAGGAGAGTACAAAAAAAAATACGGAAACGGGCTGCAGAAGGAAGAGCGGGGGGGGGGAGGTATGGGTAGGATATAGAAAAATGGAGATTGATGTAGAAGGGCAAAAAAACTAATAGAAGAGGATGTGGAAAAGGGAGAAACAGGGAAACCAAACGGAAACGAAACGGAAAAATGAATAATGGAAAGAGAAAAGAGCAAGAAAGGAAGCTACAGGAAAGAGGAAAGGAAGAGATAAAAGAGTTAAAAGTACTATTCTGGAATGTGGCGGGAATAAAAAAATAAAGACCAAGAGTTTTGGCAGTTCATAAATGAGCAAGACGTGGTGGGATTACAAGAAACATGGATGGAGGGAATAGGAGCGACGGGAAGGTGAAATGCCATGGGAATTAGCATGAGAGGTGCAGCACGCGGTAAGAGAGAACAGAAAATGGAGTGCAAATAATAACGGGAGTAAAAAGAAAAAGGTTGAATCAAGAAGAAAAAAAGAATGTGCAACAGAGAAGAGGAATCGTAGAAAGGAATATAAATCAGGGAAGAACAACAATAAAAATAATGACGGTATATAGTAGAAGGATAAAAGAGACAAGGAACAACCTAGAAGAGATGATAAAAGAAAGGGAGGAGGGCATGATAATAATAGGAGGAGATTTTAACGCGAGGATAGGGGAAAAAGGGGGAAGAGAGAAAAAGAAAGGAACGGGTAAAAGGTAGACAAAGGACAAAGTGTTACACAGAGAGGGAAAAGAACTACTGGAAATGTGCAACGAAAGAGGGTGGGAAACAATGAATGGGAATAGAGAAGAAAGAGAATTGGGAGAGTACACCTCCAGAGGGACAGACGGCATTTAGGAAGGAGAGAAAAGTGATAGATAACATATACATAATGAAGCACATGGAAAATAAAGAACTAGATAAGAAATGTGGGAAAATGGTAGCGTTATTCGTAGACTTAAAGGCGGCGTTCGACAGAGTGAACCAGAAAAGCTATGGGAACACTTGAGGTAAAAAAAGTTAAAAACAAAAAAGTCTGATAGAAAAGATGGAGGAAATCTATGAGGAGCAGAGTGAGAGTGAATGGAGAGATGAGCGAAGAATTCGTAATACGTAAAGGCCTGAGACAGGGATCCCCACTAAGCCCAAACCTCTTTTCGATATATACGGGGAATCTGGAGGAGGCATTAAGATGGCAGCAAACAGGAGGATTGATGGTAAAGAAATTGAAGGTACGGTCGCTGGCGTACGTAAACGGTATAGTGTTGGTGGCGAAGCAAGAAAAAGAAATGAAGGAGATGATGAAGACCATGGAAAGGTATACGAAAAGTAGGGAGCTAGAAGTAAACACAAAAAACAAAGATACTAATATTCAGATAAGGAGGGGGAGAAGAAAAAAGGAAGAGTGGAAACGTGGAGTGGAGGAAGTTGAGCAGGTGAAGGAATTCACATACCTGGGATGTATAATGAGACAGGACAACAAGGATGGGGTCATATAAAGGAAAGAGTGAGAAAAGGGAATAAATTAATGGGACAAGTGTGGAGGGTGGGGGAAAGGTTGTTTGGACTGGACCTAGGGAAAAGTAAGCTGCTATTTGAAAAAATTAATACAAAGTGTGTTGCTATATGGGGCAGAAGTGTGGGGTTGGATGGAGAAAAAAGAGGTAGAAGGGCTGCCAGAAAAATATTGGAGATGGGTACTGGGGTTGGACAAGGAAACACCGGGGTATATTATAAGGGAGGAAGTGCAGGTAAAAAAAATAAGGGTGGAGGCCGGAAGAAGGGCAATGAAATATGAAGAAGTGAGAAAAAGAAAGGAATGTAAAATATTACAGGCATGTTGGAAAGAGATAAAGAAAGGGAGAGTGAGATAAGGACAAGAGCGGAGGGAGGAATATTATAAAAGGAACGGGTATGCGACGGAGGAAGTAGAGAGGATAAGGGTAGAGGGAGTAAGAGTAAGAGAAGACATAATAAGAAGGGACAGGGCTGTCCCAAAGCAAGAAAGTTGGGTAAAAATAAGAGAAGCAAAATATAATGAAAATGACAAAAAGCTTAAAGGAGATGTGATACCAGAGTATCTGAAAGGAAAAGGGAAGAATGGAAAGAAAAAAATGATAGCGAGGTTCAGATGCAGTCACGAAGAGTGGGGAAACAAGTATTGGAGAAAAGAGGAAGAAAGAAGATGTAGATTATGCGGGGAAGGAATGGATAATATAAGGCATATGACAAAAGAGTGTAGGGAGTTAAGGGAGGAAGTTAGGAGTGTAGAAGAAATACTTGGGCAAAAGGTAGGGGGAGCGGAATAGATGGAGGAAACACGGAAAAGGAGAAAACAACCAACGGGAGAAAGATCCATGAAAGGACATGTAAATAGTAGTAAATAGGTGAAAATAGAATAATTTGCAAAATTGTAAAGATTAGCAAATAAAGATAAACTTACTACTAAAGTATTGGCGATAGCTAAACATAAAGAAGGTTTTATAAGAAAAGATGATTCTTACAAAACTTGTTTCCTTATAAAATCGCCAGGAATACGATATGAGGTATTAGACACTGGTTTACCTCACTAATTAAAAAACCATTTTAGATCCGAGAAATCTCAATGTGGTATAACTTAAATTTTATTAAATATATGTTACAAGAGTCATTCACTTAATAATAATAATAATAATAATAATAATAATATATTTAATCAAAGACCACAGAAGTGGTATAGATGAAGCCAATACATTACTAAACATGTGACATTAAGGATATTGACAGGTTCAATAAATGTTACATGTATACATATAAACAACAACCACTATTTTGGCTACAGTAGTAGCCAATATATATATATATATATATATATATATATATATATATATACAATATTCTGTTAATATTGGTCTGAGCTGATTTTTCAATTTATGTAACGTAGCGCATTGTTTTAGGTTCAGTGGTAGCTTGTTAAATAATATAACACCTGAGGACGAAGGAACCCTTTTAGTCCTAGTTGATTTATTTAACGGCTTACGATAATCGTGTTTCGTCCTTGTACTGTATGGACGACAGTTAGATTTTGTTTCAAATTTGTGTTGGTTACAATGTACGTAAAGTATTTTACATTCCTTAATTGAAAACAAACCTTGTTAACTTTTTTTGCCAATGATTCGTAATAGAGTTTCCAATTAAGGTAATCATCAAGCTGCACACCTAAAAATTTTACATTGGTTTGATATTGTATTTGTGAGCCATTTATTTGAATATAACTAACAATACCGCTTTTTTGTTTATCTGAGCGAAATGCAAGACAATTAGTTTTAGAATAATTAGTTTGTAGTATATTGCTGACAAATCAATTTTCTAACGTCACTAAAAGAACGTTGATATTATTCACAAGATCGTGGATGTTATGGTTTGAAATTAGCGCAGAAGTCTGAAATTTTTTAAACGGTATTTGATAAGCACGGAAATGCCCAACTTTGCCTTAATTTAACGGTTTCCAAGTTCACCATAGATACACTCGAATTTATATTAACGATAGGAAATCTATGTTAATTACTAAATACAAATCTAACATGTGCAATTAGCTAAGCTTCAACACATTATCTCTACTTAGCAACCATTATAATAATTTCTCCTCAAATCTTAGTCTTCACAAAAGTTACCTAAAAAGTTTATTCTACTTTATTTTAAGGCTTTCTAACAAAATTTTGTTTTATAATTATTACAAATCTATAGCCCTTTCCATTCATGTGATCCGATCAAATTAGTCTTCCACCTGGCTATTATACATTCAATACGTTCCCCGCGTCGCTCCAGAATTTCTTGCATTCCTGGCAGTTCTCTCCATTTACCGGTGCGTATCATGCAATGAAAGTGATTTTTTGATATTCCACTTGTAATTCTGTTTCAACTCCAGACTATCATCACCTCTCTCTATAACACCCTTTCCACTATCTTTTGCCTCTGATGCACACAGAATGTCAAGGTGAGTTTCATTCATTAAATATGTAATTTCAAACTTTTACCATACATACCCTATACCTCCAACATTCCACTTATAAGCTCGCCATTTCGATTTTAGGCCGTTTTTAGCAACTAGACCTGTCTGTTTCAACCGTGGCCAGAGAAGAGAACCCTAGGTAAACATACAAGGTTTGTAACTGAATAGCAGGTATACCGGTTACTAGCCAAGTCGTATCCTGCTCGGTGTTACATTCCCTACTAACGGTATCGTCCTACTGCCGGTTAGTGTTAGCGTAAGTTAGCCTACTTACACGCGACCGCATTTCCGATTACCGCAAAATTGCAAAACGTAATTCTATACAAGATGCGATCCTTGCTCGCAAGAAACTACCATGGATCCAGCAAATAGTTAGGTGTGCTACGGCTACTAGGGGCCTTGTGCGATACTCTGGCATACCTGAAGCACCAGAATTAATTTGAATTGTTGTAACAACAAATAAATCAACTATAATCAATTATAATAAGAAACCTTTTCAACTTTACTTTTCAATGTATTAACGTGTATTAATACACGTTATCGATATATTTAGTTCGTAAAGAAAATGTTAATAAACACGTTACAATCTTACTGTTAGACATATGTTAATAAAACGTTTCTTTACAACCGGTATTGTCACCAAGAGAAATTCAATTACAAATTTAAAAACCTTTTTAATTCATTTTTACTTTATTTTCTAAATAACTCAATGTAATAATTAGTATCAATAATTTCCTTTAAATTAAATGTTAATCATTTTATACGCGCTTCATTTTCATCCCCTCACTAACTAGTCAAGTAAACTATGCGCTAAGTTACAATAATGTACGACAAATAACCACAAAGAGACTTTTTTAAATGTTAAACACATTCACTAAGATGTTTCCTAGTTAAAAGGAGTGACGGGACGTTACTTACGTCAATTATCACTTATTAGAAATATAAGTAGAAGGGGTGTTAGCGACTATTATTGTATAGTTATTGTTATTATTACTGTATCAACGATTATCGCTGTGTTAGCAAGAATAGATTGTAAATGAATAAAGTACCAGTTCATGTAAGATGTTCAAATCACTGTAAGAATTTTATTTTCTGTATTATACTATTTTTTGCTTATTTATATTTGTTTATTACCATGTACTAACAAAAACATCTCGCTCCTACCTTTCCTTTTTACCCAGTAAAGATCTTGGTTAAAAGTCACATCCCTCTCGTTATGCTGGATATCTGAGTTACCCCAAAATTTAAAGTCCCGAGATGTGACAAATGGTGGAGTACGCCGTGCTATTATTATTTTATTTTATTTATTTTTCCATACAGCAACGTAAAACAGACAAATGGAGCATGTGCCGGACTATTATCTTTTTTTGTAAATTTTTTACCAACCTAATTTTTTATTCTCATTATTTTAAGATAAACCGCTGTAATGAAGTGCCAGATTAATCTTATTTAGTTTCTAACAGCGAATTTCCTGTTTTTTTTATAATGTACAAGTAAATTAAAACAATTATGGAAAATATGAAAATGTAAACTTTCACCATTAACACTCATAATAAAATACTTATCTTTTTGGGATTTTTAATGGTGTCTAAATTATACAATCTAAACGTTTCGATAACATTAAGTATCTTGTCAGTAAGTTAGTTAAAATTGTTAAATGTAGTAAACAATTTTGTCAAATTTGAAAAATTCAAACCAATTTGACAAAATTGTTTACATCTTTAACAATTTTAACTAACATTATACTGACGAAGATAACTAGTATCAAACGTTAGATTGTATAATTTAAAGTACATTAAAATCCCAAAAAAGATAAGTATTTTATTAATTATGGAAAATAATTGTGCCGTAATTTCGTTATTAGTGATATTCATTCTTTTAAATGCAACCATTATTACATGATTATTTCTAAATTTTACGAAATATTAAAACCTTAATTTTATAATTATTTTATCGGATGTCGTCCACAGCAATCAGTATAACATTATTTTGTATTGCACTCATGGCTTTAATTTATTCATTTTTTATACTAAATTTATAATTTCTTATAACATTTGATATAGCACATTTACAGATAATGATAAAAATAAATTCTGTTAATTACAAATTTTAAATTCTCTATTTCTCAGTCAAGTACCCCAAATCATCCTTATCATACGAGAAGTACAGCATTAGACCGCATCAAACCACAATATTACCAAATATTGCTTGTGAAAATAATCCAAGCAACACTGATATTTTTATTCTTTCTAAAAAATTAAGTAGCGCTCCTTCTAATACTCCTGTACCTGATAGTGATACACAAATTCTTGAAACCATTGATTTCTTCGAAAGAATTAACCTAATAAATCTAACGACATGTGACAGTATTACAATAAGGCATTGACTGTATTTGTTATTTGCGAATATGTGTTTACTGGATATTTGCTGCATGTTATTCTACTGAAACACTATTTGGCACAATAATAAAGTTTAAAATACAAGATATTTTTATCTTGACGTTACCTGTGACTTACGCGCGGTTTCTGCACCACACCTTAAGCTGCGTCTTAGCTAAGCTAGAACCGAGGCTAAAGTCAGCCCTGGCCAAAGCTTGCGTCCATAGTTCGGTGCTCGTTTTTTATTTAAAATATATCAACTCCCAAACGAATCAATTATACCGCCGAAGAAAAGAGAACCTTAGCTACGCTAATTGAAAAACATAAAAATGTTCTTCAGAATAAGAAAACAAACGCAAAGCCTGGAGGACCATATTTAACACAACAAACCTCATATACAGAGATTCTGCTTGATTGAGAAAGCAATGAAGCAACATGAAGCAGCAGCCTCTCAAGAATTTTGTCACGGAAAATGCAGCAAAATACAAAACAGGGGTCTCAGTGAAAGTGTGTCCACTTCAAACGATGAATTGGTCACGGCAATCACCAATAAGAAAACCGTCCAAGGACTGACTGTACAATCCAGTCGACGGCGACCAAATTGGAGAGTATTTGGGTAAAAAATTTAAATATTTGTTTGTTGTTTGCATTTACTTAATTTCTTCCAACATTAACAAGCTCAAATTGCATCTGTAAACATAATTTGTATTTTTGCTTACAGAGTCTGCTGTCTTATTAGAAGACTGAAACTGAAACTCCACCTACGATAGTAAGCAAGAAGGAACGCCCCAGAAAGCGATTAAGGGTGGGACTAAATACAACTGATCTGGTAAAAATGGAGGTCCTAAATTTGCAAAAAAAATCAATACAATAGGACATGGACCATAAGAAGGAGCAGCACCAATTAGACGTGAAGAGGCGAAAATTAGACTTCGACCACCCAAAGCAATGCATGAAATCGAACTGGAGGCAAAAAAGGCATAATTTAATAAATGCAACAAATAATACCTCCCTCCCCCCTTTATCCCTGTATTTGAAATTATTTTACCAATAAAACATTTTAAATCAGATGAAGTAATTATTATACTTTAAAATAAGACTAAACTTAAAAAATAATATGTAGTAGGAATTTATATACAAGTAATTTTGCAACGTTTACAATCGGTACTATAATTAAAAAATGTTAAAAGTAGTGTATGACAAGGATAGACATTATATGAATTATTATGTTACATGCAAAAAAACAACTTAAATCTAATTGATGGTTGATGCTAATTCTATAATAACTAACGCCTATTAAAATATGCCTGTATCAGTCTCTTCTGGAGTCAAATGCTAATGTTCATTACCATGAGAAATGTTTGGAATATCACCATTTACAATGTGTTGTAACACATGTTGCATTACTTCATTCTCTACTGTATGTTATGGCTCTCCTCTTAGTTGAGCAATATCATGCAGAACAGCAGTAGCAACAATGGCACACAATATTGTTTCCAGCTTCAACCTGTAACCATAGGCCATAATTGAATCAAATTTACGATAGTTATCAGATGGTCATCTTTAGCATAAACTCGTAAAGTAATCAGAAGTTGGTTCATTGGATAAATCGAGTTATTCCTAGAAAATAATTAAAAATTATTATTAGAAGAAACTTAATAAAATTCTTACATTTCAATTGTTATATTCAAGGTGCCCTTCTATTTGTTGCAGTAAATATAAAACACTTGGTTTTGTTAACCTAAATCTAGTAAAAAACTCTGCATGCGAATAGTGATTAAAGCCATAAAAGCGCACGTCAACCACATCAATATCATTTACGTCTATGTTCATATTTAATGATTATGATTTTTAAAATAACCCAAATTTTATTGATAAGTACAGAGCGTATATTACGTTATGCAAGTTATGTTTGATTTGTTAGGTTATGATTTTCAACTGAAGTCTTTAAAATCGAGATCCTAATTTTAACCAGAGTTTGAGACGTAGTCAGTTCTTATCTGGGCTGGAGTAACTGTTACAGCCAAAGTAAATAATCAGCTATTATGTATACTATCCAGACATTATGTATACTATGCGCTAAATAGTACGGTTGCAATCGTTATTGGGTCGTTGTAGTTAGTAGCTAGTTTTGTGTTGTTAATGTTAAGCACGCAAATTGTTGATTGCTGTTAAAATGCCCGACAATATGAGAATTCCTTTTACTGAACAAGTAAGTAAAAATCAGTTGTTTATAATCGATCAGTATCCGTCGCTGATACTGAAAGTGAAAGAGGCCAAGAACAGGACCATTAAGAGGACATACTGAGGCACTCTCAGTCACAGGGGTCAGTTGAAAGGGCCAACCAAGATGTTGAAAAAATGCTTTGTACTTGGTTAGAATCCAACAATACCACAGAATGATTTGAAGGGCTACGCAAAAAATGCTTTGTACTTGGTTAGAATCCAACAATACCACAAAATGATTTGAAGGGCTACGCTTCGTCCAGTTTATGAAAAACAGAGCTTATCACTCAGAAATAAATCGCAGCCCTTAGGAAGCAATGTTTGACTGCAAAGCTAAAATAGGAATAAACCTTCATCTAGATTCAATGAATAACGTTAATGCAAAAGAAGATCTAGAGATGGTATTGAATGAAAGCGATAAAAATGACGAAGTTGATGTTGATGGTATGCAAGTTGAAGACGAGCCAAGCTGATAAAGCTGCCCACACTGAAGGAGACGCTCAAATTGATAACCAAACGGAAGACGTAACCCAATCATAGAAGAAAGTCACATCAAACAGTATTTTTAAAAACGAGACTCATATTAATATGGATTTGGATATCATGTCAGAAGAAGCTATTTTGGTATCAAAAAAAGTACAGGCCATCCAAGATATAAGGATGTCAGCAAAAGAACCTCTGCAAAAACAGGCAGATAAGATGTTGGATCTGTCATCAATGAAATATCCTGTTGCTAATGTAGGTGATAATATCGTGGTAAAAATACCAGATGTAGACCGGGCTAAAGCCGACGATAGAAACAGTATTGCTGTCATAATGTCAATTGAGGAAGAAGGGATGTATCATATCGGCTCGGGACAAAGCATGGAATATTAAATCAAGTCTACGCAAGAAATTAATTTACTCATTGCAAGGAGAAATTCATTTCAGTGAGCGAAGTTCCTGACGAGCATGTATCAATGCGGAAATGTGCAAGAAATGAATCTCATCTAGGTGACCAGGAATTCCAACACTGCAATTACATTGGCGGTTGCATTTCCAATCGATGCAAGTGTAAGATATGCAACGTCTTGTGTAACTCAAAAGTGCCACAAAAGTCTTCCTTGTAAAAATAAGTGAGGACATATTTTTTTACTTTGAAATACAAAAGACTGATCTAAAGGCATTTCTTTTTTAATACCTGCATCTTATGTTCATAGTGAGTATATTCTACGTTTTGAATATTCTTCGTGGTAAAATACATTATGTAATAAGTATGAATGTTTTATGCTAATAACAAGGTTATGAAAACTTTGTTCAAATATTTTGAGTTGTTAAAACGTTAAACATTGAGAAAAATCGTTTCATTTGATTAGTTCTCCCAAACCTAATGGTTTTTATACATAACCAAGAAAGCAAACTGATTGAGTATTTCATATAGATAATATGTATAATGGCTGGATGAAGTAATTAATAAAGCTTCAGTAATCACTTTGATCAAACTCAGTTAGATAGTATGTATAATGGCTCGATTAAATGATAAATAATGCCTAGTTAATCACTTTAACCAAATTCGTTAGTTATTATTCATAAATGGGATGGAGAAACCGGGCGTTAGTAGTAACCTTTCCTTATAATTAACCATTTTCAAAAACATAGTAGTAGATTTCGCGTTATGTTTTGGTTTCACCTTTTTCGATTAGCAGATAAAAACATTGGCCGTTTTTTTGTACGACTAGAAATTAACAGATTAGGGGAGAGTGGAGGAATGCCGCCATAGGAGGTAATACCGCCACCCTTTAAATTTCTGATTGTCTATGGTTTACAAACATATTGCATGTCCCGACATCTAGTGGTAATTGTTTTTATTGCGAAGTGACATTTTGGTGCTCTTTCGTCAAGTAGTGTAAAATTTTATGAAAATAGTTTGTTTCATCTAATTATTCCATTTACGTTTATCAAAGGTAAGTTATTCTAATCTTATAATATTTTCACTTTAAGGTGATCATTTAGAAGCTGAGCGTTTTAAGAGTCTTTCGCATACATTTCATCACATTCTTGTTGCCAGTGGCGGGATTCCCGGATGTTAGTAACTATTAGTACAACTGTAGGTATATGCACCTAGTTTCAAGACTTCATTTATGTTCAGATGGTTAGAAATCAAGAAAGAACAACAGAAAAAGCTAAATGGACTAGTGCGGCCTTAGATTCGGCAATAAAAGTCGTAGAATCTGGCATGTCTCTGAAAAGATCTGCGATATCATTTTGTATCCCAAGAAGCACTTTGAGAGATAGGATGAGAACTAGAAGCATTCAGGCAAATCCCATGGGCCGCAAACCAATTTTCAGTGTTGAACAGGGGAAAGAAATGGCTGATCTGATCACGTATTACGTTTACAAAAATGTTTTACGGATTAACCCCTGTAGTACTTAGACGTTTAGCATACGAATATGCGCAAAGAAATAAAATAATATAGGTTCAATAATACGAATCAACTTGCAGGATTCACCTGCTTAGAGGGTTTTCGAAGAAGAAATCCGCAGCTTAGTCTACGAAAACCAGCTTGAGCAGAATAACTGCATTTAATGCAACAGAAGTTAAAAAATGTTATGACAATTTAGAAACTGTTATGAGCAAATTCAGCTTTCCGTCGTCAAGAATTTTTAATGTCGACGAAACAGGCATCACAACGGTGTAAAAACCAGGAAAAATTCTGGGACCTGAATGCCAGAAACAGGTGGGATCTACGACTAGTTGGGAGCGAGGAAAAAATATAACAGTGTGCTCTGCAATGAATGCTGCGGGAACCTTCGTTCCTCCTTTATTTATATATCCTCGTAAAAGAATGACAACTTTCGTGGAGAAAGGTGGACCAGAAGGTGCCGTTTATAGATGTATTGACAACGGGTGGATGAATGAAGAAATCTTCTTTTTTTGACTCCAGCATTTTTGGCAATTCACAAAACCTCAATTAAATGATCCAGTACTTTTAATATTAGACAATCACTGCAGCCACACTTCGTTAAGAATATTTGAATTCTGTAAGACAAACTATATCACTGTGGTTTCAATTCCCACACTTCACATAGACTCCAACCTCTGGATATATCGTTTCATTGAAATCGGTTTTTAATAGAGAAAGCGATTTGTTCATGAAAACGAATATTCACAAAAAAATTACCCCCTACGACATAACATCCATATTCAATAAGGTTTACATGACAGTGGCGGCCACCATGGACAAAAGTGTGTCCGGATTTAGGTCGTCAGGGATATATCCTTTGGACCCTCACAGCTTTTGTGAGGATGACTTTGCACTAACCCTTAACCCGGATCAACAACCTGAGTTGATAATAAGAGAAGACCTGCTTGAATTAAATCATCCACAGTCTACCTATCAACAACCTTCTGAAAATTCACCAACCGACGATGTAATAACTAGGGATCCAGCTGCTCGCCCAAATTCTCCCATTCCATCGACTTCGAAAGAGATGATGTTCAGCGTCCAAGATCTCTCACCAGTGCCGTCTTCAACATCCAAGATGCAAGAAAAACAACAGAATAGAAAGAAGCAGCATTACGAAATAATAACTTCCACTCCTAATATGGATTTATACCTGCAACTGGAGCAGCAAAAACTGGAGAAAATGAGAAAGTCCAATTTGCGTAAGAGTAAAATAAAGTCACCCGCTGCAGCTCCACACAAAAAGAAAATAATGAAGAAGTCTGGACGACGAAACCTTACGTTGGAATCTTCTGAATCGGAGTCAACAGAAGATGCCACGAATCTCTGCGACGATGATGAGCAGGATGATTTGGGACCTAATCTATACTATAAACCGGATGCTGATGAAAATATCTGCATCATCTGCAGTGAATTTGGAAAAGCAAATGAGTTATGGTGTGTCTCCTGTTTCAAGTGGGCACATGCAGCTTGCAGTGGAACGGAGACGGGAAAAATGTATATTTGTGATTATTACCAATAATCATATTGCTCTACACCATGTTACCTTAAATATTGCTCAATAAACCTTATGCATAAATTATTTTCTTTACTCATCTTACTGGCGTAATTACTCCTCATGGGTGAGGTAATTCCGCCACTCGTACTTTTGTTGGAATATTTTTTTAAAGACTGATTTCTAGAACAACCGTCGATTTTCTTTAAGTATACCGTAGAAAAGTTATTAAACCACGTAACTCAATGAAATCAAAAAGATAAAACAATTTTTTAAAGATTAAATCAACATTTTTCCTTACGGCGGCGCTATTCCCCCACTCTCCCCTACATGTATACAGGGTTTTCCACGGTAGGCGTTCGTTAGAAGTTTATGTGGTTAGAAACAATTTAGAAATCTGAATTTTTGGACTTAAGGGTTATTTAAGATTTTCTTTCATTCTAAAATATTTTCAAGGTCATGTTACTTCCGGTTATACCGGAAGTCGCCACTAACTTCCTTATTTTAAATGGAACACCCGGTATATTATTTTATTTTTGGATTCTTGACAAAATTTTAGGATAAGTCTTATAAGGGTTTCCTATACCTTTTTTCAACTGTTTCTTAGTTAATTTGAAAGATGTAACCCTATTTTCAACACTGCTTGTCTTACTTATTTTTGACTGATGGAAAGTGCTTCTGGAGTAGACAGAAGCATAAGAACTATACTTTTGAAATACTCATTGACAATTGATTTATTGCATACATGGTGTTCAAAATTTGATGAACTATTAAACAATTTTCATAGTTGAAAAACTTTGTTAATTCAAACGTGATACCCTGTGTATTATTGGATGAATGGATGCAGCATTTAGTTATGCATCGTTTGGCTATAACGTTACCTATACCTATTATCGACAATTTTCTTGTTAATTAATATTTTCTACTTTAATGTGATTTTTGACAGAAACTGAAATGTTTTTCAAAAATAAAATGAACTTAATTCAAACTACACAAATTCTATTTTATTAAAACAATGAAATAAAACAAGAAGATAACAAAATTGAGAGCATAATAACAAATGAAAAACATAAAACAATTATTTGAACATAACTAGAAGAAAAGTGATAAAAAAGATAAAATGAATCATTACAAATGTTCCACATGACCGCCAATTTGATTTAAGCATTTTATAACACGTATAACTCCGTATTTTTTATAAAAGCCGATAAAATTCCAAAACTGCAATCTAGTGAGCTTTGATTTTGATACGCATTAAAACATTGTTGTTGATTTAATGTTAAATCAGTACAATTTAAGTGATTTTGTAATTTTTTAAGTATTTTTTTTAAGTACTGTTTATAATGGAATGTATTCAAGAATATTCTAACAATGATTTATTAAATTTGTTTTACACGCATGGTCAATGTGGACGAATTGTTAGGCGAACATGCAGGTTGTTTAACGAACGGTATCCACACCTACCATTAATGACACCTGGAAAATTTCCAAGAATTGAAGCTCGATTTATTGCAACTGGAAGTATAAGGGCAACTCGAACGCATTTAAAGCCAGTAATAGATAATGAGGTTAACGAGGTGAACGTGTTAGCACGACGAGTTAACTTTTGTGAATTTATTCTTGTACAAATGACCGAATATCCGAGATTTCTTTACAACATTATTTGGACCGATGAATCAAAATTCAATAGAGAAGGAATTTTCAATCGCCGAAATAATCACTACTGGGCACAAGATAATCCTCATGTAACAAGAGAACGTAATCACCAGTTCCAATTTAGTTTTAACGTTTTTTGTTTAGTTATGGATAATAAAGTGGCATATCAAGTGTACGATGAAAATTTGAATGGGGCGAGATATCTTGAAATTCTCCGTGGATTTGTTATGGATTTTCCAAATACTCTACATGCATGTGACAGGGTAAACAGTTGGTATCAGATGGATGGTGCTCCCGCACATTCCACTATAGCTGTACACCAACAGTTTGAAGATCGGTGGATTGGCCCACAAGGACCTTGGAACTGGCCACCGAGATCATCCAATTTGACGCCCCTGGACTTTTACCTCTGGGGTCGTATAAAAGAATTAGTGTAATTTAGGCCAGTTCAAACTAGAGAGGAATTGCTAAATCGTGTTCACAATGCATTCAATAGTATGTGTCCACACGAAATTCGGTGATCTATTTCGCAAGTAGTATATGATGGAGTTATAAAATGCTTAAATCAAATTGGCGGTCATTTGGAACATTTGTAATGATTCATTTTATCTTTTTAATCACTTTTCTTCTAGTTATGTTCAAATAATTGTTTTATGTTTTTCATTTGTTATTATGCTCTCAATTTTGTTATCTTCTTGTTTTATTTCATTGTTTTAATAAAATAGAATTTGTGTAGTTTGAATTAAGTTCATTTTATTTTTGAAAAACATTTCAGTTTCTGTCAAAAATCACATTAAAGTAGAAAATATTAATTAACAAGAAAATTGTCGATAATAGGTATAGGTAATGTTATAGGCAAACGATGCATAACTAAATGCTGCATCTATTCATCCAATAATACACAGGGTGTCACATTTGAATTAACAAAGTTTTTCAACTTTGAAAATTGTTTAATAGTTCATCAAATTTTGAACACCATGTATGCAATAAATCAATTGTCAATGAGTATTTCAAAAGTATAGTTCTTATGCTTCTGTCTACTCCAGAAGCACTTTCCATCAGTCAAATATAGGTAAGACAAGCAGTGTTGAAAATAGGGTTACATCTTTCAAAATTTTGGAAAAAATCAAGATATCTAAGAAACAGTTGAAAAAGGGTATAGGAAAGCCTTATAAGACATCCTAAAATTTTGTCAATAATCCAAAAATAAAATAATATACAGGGTGTTCTATTTAAAATAAGGAAGTTAGTGGCGACTTCCTGTATAACCGGAAGTGACATGACCTTGAAAATATTTTAGAATGAAAGAGAATCTTAAATAACCCTTAAGTCCAAAAATTCAGATTTCTAAATTGTTTCTAACCACATAAACTTCTAACGAACGCCTACCGTGGAAAACCCTGTATACGTTACTTGCTTTTTTTGTAAGTATTTACATTTTTTTTTATTCCTACAGATTGATGAATTATGAAATAAACAGTAAAAGATGGGCCTAAATTCTCATGTACATAATAAAGAATGCATATAAACAAAGGAAAAAGGAAGTGTCTTATGTAATGCATTATGGCTACCAAAAATTCAGACAAAGCACGCTTATTTCACTGTTATCAGTCAATATCAAAACATGTCCTCTTTTTTACTAATTAGTAACGTTGTTTGCGATTAATCTAACAATTTGTATGAAGAACTTAGATGATATCACAACGCCGAATACTACAGGTTATTTTGTCGGAACGACAAGTTTCAGTAATAAATAGTGGTAATTTAGAGGTAGTGAAATTGTTGAGTTTTAATATATACAATCTTTTGCTATCATAAGACGGGCCTATTAATTTGATGTATATTCATTGGCTTCCTGTTCATTTTTATCTGTCATGCCTCTTACACAGTTTAGTACTGTGAATTACATTCAATCTAACATGGGAATTCTTAATTCATTAATGGTATAAATGCTAACTGGTATAAGCTGTTACATTCATACAGGACAGATGTTAGTTAACTGTATACTTTACAGAAAAGTACATTATTTGTTAATAATTCTTTGCTTCTCATTAATATTTGTATCATGAGAAAAGGTCATGTCTTGCTTATTTCAACATTAAAACACGACCACTATAAAAAATTATAAGAAATTAATTGAAAGTTTTGTTTTTCTATTGTATTAACATTAATTTATTTTTCAGCCCCCCATTATGTAATGGAATGAAGAGTACAGTAGAAAATACTTCATTGAACAACCAGTTGTGTCAATAATGTTCTTTAGATCTAGTTAATAGGTAATTAAGACTAAAGTACTCATAAACCTCTAAATTCTTGGTAATTCATTTTTTAGACAAAGTTCCCAATTTATAGATTGTTTTTCGGAAATGTATCAATTAGTTGTTTGGTAGATCGTTCATAGAAAAATATTGTGTGAAGGGTTCAATGAGCGTGAGAGAACATTAGGTAGATTCTTAAAATTGTCAACCTTAACGGACACACCATATTGTAATCCATTATGCGTTTTAGAATTTTTTAGGAACAGCCCGTGACAATAAGTAATATTTATTCAAGTGCACAAGTAAACGTCTTCTAGTTTATGACTAATTTAAGCTGTATTTCGCATTGGTATAAGTTTTTATGTAATGTTTACTGATCCCTTGCTAAGGTAAAACTTGTATATTATTTTAGTTTACTCGATGTGCCCAGTTATGTTATAAATAAAGGAAAATTAATAAAATTGTGATTATCATACTAAAAGAAGCTTAAGTGTGCGACATGGTCCTTCGATCCGGATTTCAGTTAACAATAAAAAACGTTGTAATAATCACTGCACGGTGAATACTTGTTTCATCACAAATTCGGACGAAAATAACGAAAGTTTAGTGAAAGTGTACTTTAGATTACTATTATGGATAATAAACACATGACAAGGTGAGCTAATCCCTTATATCCTTTTTGTGTGGTTGTGAATTACGGCTGTTAACAAATAAACGTGGAAGTTGTAAAAACTTATTGATTGATTCAATAAAACCAAATCGGAAAATGACTTCACGAAAACACAACTATTTAAATCAATTGCAAATCCGTCTTGATCATCTTCACAAATCTCTCGACGAATTCAACAAGGTATGAAAACAAATCGAAGCAAATGACGACAGTGATACTCAAAAACAACACTTTATTGAACATGAAATGGGTCTAGACTACAACACCCAATGACCACAAAGCCCAACTTCACAAAATGACCACAACCTCCATCTTTATAGACTTACCGCAACACAAGACCACAACGTCAAATTTTAATGTTGACCAAAAATCCTCTTGATCACAACACCCAACTTTGAGAATGATCACAATCTTCAACTTGACCATAATACTAAACGACGCATGTATTGAAAATCAGTCTACGACACCTTATCAATATCGTACTTGACCATAACCCCGAACTATACACAGGGAGATTTTTTCATTATTTGTATGAGGATCTCGGAAACCATAATAGTTACACATTTGCTTAAATGGGGAAAGATTTGTTTCTTTAGAAGATTAATTCAGATACGCTTTTGTCGATTTAAGAAAATCATGACTTACTAGATATTTGTAAACAAGTAAAATGCTCCAAAATCATTTCAGTGCTTTAATTATTTTATTTCTAAAGACAGACAACAATTGTTTAAATACAATTTGTAGATAATTTTTTGCCGAATAACGTCACGGTACTATTTTTTTTTAATTTTGCTTAGCAGTTTGAAGTTATGAAGCAATGTTGAATTTTTTTAAATGAAAACCATAGTTGGCTATAACATATTTTAATAGTGCATTTTTTTCTGATTGTAATGATGTATCACTTATTTTAATAAATAAAAGCACAATATACATTTTTCTATTATTAGGTTTAACAAAATTATATCTTGCCATGGAAAACAAATGTAAAGCAACTGAAATGTTGGTTATCTTTATATTCGACAGTTCATTCGTTAGTATAATTCTTATCGGTTTTGTCAGTCTGGAGTTGCTTTAGAAAATTAATTATGGTATACGCAAATTTCGAGAAACTTGATATGATCGAATGTTACATCATTTCTAACAAAAACAGTCTACGAGCGGCCGAGCGCTATTTTTTATTGTATCTTGATCGCCCTCATCCATCTTTAGATACCTTCAAGAATTTATACAACAATTTAAAAGAGTTTCGGAGTTTTGTGAAGCCCAGAAATAGGGGTAATATTGATGAAAACGTACAGATAAATGTTCCAGCTTGTGTTAATCAAAATCCATCTACATCAACACGGAAAATTCCGCAAGACGCTGCAATCTCACAACACACAGTAGTGAGAAATTTAGAAAAACATAAATACCATCCTTATAAATATTCAGTTGGACAAACTTTGCCCCTGGTGATGATGAATTATTGTAATTTGTTCATAAATATGTGCCATGAAAATAACAACTTTCCGATGCAGATCTTATGGACCGACGAAACACATTTTACAATCGCCATAATGAACACTCGAGGGCCCAAGCAAATCCTCACCGTTTACAAGAAACATGACGTCAGATTAAGTTTGGCTTCAATTTATGGTGCGATGTTATTGGTTCGCAGCTTGTTGGCCATTTAGTTTTAATGGTCTTTAATTAGAAATGGATATTTACAATTTACAGTTAGTATTAAGTACACATTTACACTTGCAAGTTGCAATGTTAATTGTTAATTTAACTTAACACATAGTTGTTATACAATTATAAGGATAAGGACATTTATCTAAATTATTAGAAGTATACATTACATAATTACATTTTATTATCTAATTTTATTTTAAAATTAATAGCATCTCAAATATATCATCACCTAATCTATTCCTACGAGGAGTTAAAATTAGTCCACCCATACTAAATATCCTTTCAACGGGGGCAGATGAAGGAAGTATAGAATTATATTTTAAAAAGATTTCTTTTATAGCAGGGTACATATTTAATTGCTCATAGTTAGTGCTTGTGTCTTTAAAATAATTTGTGCATTCTGAATCAAATGTTGTTTGCGATTGAGTATTTATTTTAAAAATCAAAGAATTCGTCCGTGGCAGAGGATTTTTTCAGTAAGTGTGAACTGAATTTCTGATTCTGAATTATTAAGATTTTCTTGAAATCCGGAATTGTTAAGTTCACACAATAATTGCGTTTGACAGAATGCTGTTTCATTTTTAAAGGGGTAATTTTAACCACCATAATTTAAATTTTGGGTCAGAAATTGTGGATAACAGGTATGGTCGACTACTAGAATTTTTAATATCCATTATATTAGAGAAACGTCTTGTAAAGCCGTTCAATAAACATTCTCTTAATTTAGAACAAAATGTCAGTTTTGTCATTGCTTCTAAGCTAGCTTCAATTTTGAAAAGTGTTGGCAAAACAGTACCTAACTGATAAGTTTTTTCATCTTGTAAAATATCTATTGCAACGGCTATAGGTTTTGTAACAGAAATATATTCGTTTAAAAACACAAAATCTGACAGTTGGAACACGTCTAATTTTAATAACTTACAAACATCACTTAATTTTGCTTCAATATTAATTAGTTTAACACATGCGTCATA
This sequence comes from Vesta saturnalis, assembly GCA_036346205.1. Classification (NCBI taxonomy): domain Eukaryota; kingdom Metazoa; phylum Arthropoda; class Insecta; order Coleoptera; family Lampyridae; genus Vesta; species Vesta saturnalis. The sequence goes on along the minus strand of JARFJB010001912.1, from coordinate 981,374 downwards.
CATGTAATTCCAACGAGTAGGACAAGGAACTTTCAATTTGACACCGCAAACATTTTCTAACTGATCCGACGCCTTAGTTGACCTACTCACTAAATTCCATAAAGAATAAGCTTTCCCAAAAACAGTATCGTACATTTTTTTATACCTTATGTTTTCAAATGCTTTAGCTGCATCTATCGTAATTACAAGGCTGAGTGTATGCGAACAACACTTAAAATGTTCGGGCAAAAGCACGTAAGTACTGGCAGTATCAAAAGCAGGTAATGATTCAACATCTACATCATTTTGATTTTGCAACTCTGTTAATTCGCTATCGCTGCTCTTATTACATATAGAAGCAGTAAATACGTTAAAAGCTTTATTAAAGTTGCTTGCGTTATCTGTTACCGTTCCTGAAATTTTACCGAGATTTAATTTGTATTCGTTATGAATTTCACTTATTAATTCCGCAATTCTGTCAAATGTGTGTGCAAATTTAAATCGCCTACAGCTTAATACAAAAGAGTTACGTTGGAAGCTATTACTATCGATAAAGTGTGCAGTCATACCAAGATAACTTTTTTTATTGGTGCTCCAAACATCTGCAGTTGTACAGACGTATTTGGTTTTATTTAATTCTTCTATTACAGCACCAATAACTGCTGATTTCTCTTCTTCTAATTTACTCTTGAGCGTTTTTCGGTCACAAGGTTTTTTGCCAGAAAGTCCTTCTACTAACCTAATAAATGCGGGTTTTCGACTGCACAAATAGGCCTCATCTCTTCAATTATGTAATCTAAGACGAGTTTGTTAACCGAGTTCTTTGTGGTAGAACTGGTAGATCGTTGAAAAATGTTAGTCTTGTTGAAATTCTTCATTGATAAAATTTCGGTTTTACTTTTTTTTGTTGTCTTTTCTGCATCGAATTTGCTAAATGTTACTGGATGCTTTCTCTAGAAAAAAAGGAGAAAGTGTATGTTAATTTATAAAATTCAGATTGAAGTCACTTCAAGTTTCAGTCAAAATTTAGATAACACCAATTTTGAAAGCGACTGAATCCCATCTTTTTATGAATACAGGTATCATAAACATTTAAAAAAGTTTTTTGATGCATTAGGGACTTTAAGAAATAAATCTCAACCTTTTGTAAACGTTCTTTTACACACGAGAAACTAAGTATTTTGCAACAAAAAATACTTTACGTAATTCATATAGAATTTAATAAGAAAAATTAAGTCTACAAATCACGTTTTGATATATCAGATGATGTATTTCGTAAGAATCCAATAAATGATACTAAAATTCTGCCAAAAACTATATTAATACATACCTTCATATGCCGAAAAAAAAATTCCTGTTGAAGTCACATGACCTTGTATTTGTGCGGAACAATTTAGACACTGGGTCACTATCTTGTTGTCACATTTTGATAAAATTTTATAAAATTTACCGCTTAAGATTGGCGGAACTTCCATTAATTCAGCTTCGTCACTCATTGTTGATCTAACTAACAATTAACAAATGTGCTTTACTTAAAGTCGTATTCTTAAGAACTGAAGACAAGATTGTTGTTTTTCTATACCTCCTTTTGTTCGATTAAATTAGCAACAGGGAATTCCAGTTCCACTTAACTTAAGTACCTACTTTAATGGATGGATGACCCCATTGTCATTACTCATTAAGTCATTAGATTAGCACTTAGCTGTCATTACCTGCCTTTGTAGCTTTGGGAAACAAAAACAACCGACGGAAATATTAACAAAGGAAATGAATAGTTCTATTATTGGTTATTTCGGAATTTAACATGCCTCAGGCAATAGGTAATTGTGTAAATGTGTATGTATCTCTGTGGGGTACGGATGTAACGGTCGTAACGGAGCACAATCTATTTTTAAATATAAAGCTCTGTTGCCTCAAGCCAGTTAAAATTTCACAAAATACCCTTAAAATACATTTTAAAATATTCTAATGGATCTTTGGATTCAAGTACTAAAGATCTGTTAAAATGTGATCTAGATCCAGATACTAGATCCTAGCAGAGCAAAGTATCTAGATCCAGAGCATAGATCCGTTTAGTGGATCTAGATCCTGGATCTAGATCACTTTGATCTAGATCCTACCCAACACTGCATATAAGTACGGTATCCAGCCGCTTTCTAGAAGATAAACGACCGTTTTCTTCAAAAAATTTGGTACGTAGGTGCATGCAGGTTAACTTAAACTACATTTTAAAAATATTTGGAAATATGCAGTCTATTTGAAAAGGGCGTGCTTATCAAAGTTATATATTTGTAAATACAACATCCTACCTTTCCAAAATATGTAAAGTTTCACTGCTCTAAACGAGATACGACAAACCTAGACAGCCGTGTATTAAATATTAATACAAGTTAATTCTGTGGAATAATAAATAGTCTTTATAATGAAGTTTTTGTTTCTGGTAAAATAACTTTTCTAATGTTTAGCATTATACCGAATAATTTTATATACCACCCTACACATAAAAGTATTTTTGCGAATTTCCATGGTAATTAGAGAGACAATTCAAAATTTTAAAAGGTATTATTGCATTAAAAGTCATTTTTTTGTTAGATAGGGCTGCTGCACATTTTCAACGATCTGTGAAACGTTATCTTGTTAAAAAAATGTCTAAGCAAATGGACAAAAAGAGGTGGCCCAATTAACTAGCCGGTCAGATTTCCCAAGCTAACTTCGATTGATTTTTTTCCGAGGATGCAGTTTTGAAGAAAGAATTAGACTCTCCGTTCAATAGGATGGTGGCCATATTAAACAATTATTATAAGTTCCTTTATTTATTTAAGGCATTTTATGTTTTTTTGTAATTACATTGTTGTTTGTTTTATAGCATTATTGTGTCTTTAATTAGTGTAACAAGCTTAAATTAGACAGATCACTAAATAATTAAATTTAGCCTACTATTGAAAGTTACTTAACCCAACATTTGCAATTTACATAATTTCCTGAGGAAATTATGTAAATAGAAGAATTACATTACTCAGACTTATGGTGGTGTGGTCCGAAATTCCTACAACATCCATCATTCTGGCCGGAGCCACTTTCAACACTGGTATGCGAACAAGAACGCAAGGCGGCAATCGCATATATCAGAAGTGCTCGTCGTGCAACGGCTTATTGTTCACGCTTTGCTCACAATTGTAAACAAAATTCGTCAAACCCAAAACGTGGTCAGTTAACAAATAAACATAGTTAAAATTTCATTATCGAAAATTTGCCAAGGTGCGGCATTTACTCAAGGAGTGGAAAACGTGCAAGGGCAAAGAAATTAACATAAGAAGCAGAATAATTTCGAAACGACCATGTATTAACAGTGACGGTCTTCTGTGCGTTGATAGCAGGCTATGTCAATTGCAACTGCCCTTTAAACAAAAATACCCACAATCCTTCCAGGTAGATATCGGTTAACTACGATAGTCATTAACTACGAACCCTTAGGTGATATTCATGGCGTCATCCAATTTCTGCCGGCAGACATTTCAGTGTGGTATTCGCCTCTAGGCACAAAGAACTCTATAAAACTACTCAAAAGCTGCATGCAATGCTGTCGAGTCAACCCCCCATCCACCGAACACGTATTTGGTAATTTACCAGCGCCTAGGCTTCGAATATCACTACCGTTCAGTAACTGTGGCGTCAATTATTGCGGACATTGCTACGTGTGTCAACGACGAAGAAGACGAGTGATCCCGAGAAAGTATATGTAGGAGTGTTTGTGTGATTTTCTACCCATTTCACGCACCTCGAACTTGTACGACTATTATTGACGGACTTGTTTCGAAGCGCTTTCAAGCGGCTCATTGTACGGGTAAGAAACGTAGCTAACCTCTATTTTGATAACGGATCGTAGTTCGCCGGAGTCAAAAATGATATGGAACAGATATTCATATTGTTAAAGTCAAACAGGTATCAAGATAAGTCTTAAAGAGTAGTCACATAAAGTAACAAACACTGTCACTTCATTTCCTCTTATTCATCTCACCTTGGTAAGTTATGGGAAGGAGCAGCGAAGCAGAACTTAAAACGCGTTGTTGGGGGAAAACAAATTAAGGCTTGACTAAATTCCCGTCGTTTTACGACATTGTTGAATCATACCTACAGTTAAACCGTATTAATCGTATTCCATTTCCTAATAGGAGATTCTCTTGCCGATTTTCCGAGACCTTGGCTATTGTAAAAAACACTATTTCTGTTAACCCATTAGAAGCGAATTCAGCTCATACGTCAAGGCGTCTGAAACCGTTGTCAAGAGATGTTTTATTCCAATTGCAACGACGACCAAAAGTAACGTGTCATACTGAAACTGATTTGACCCCTGATGCCATGGTGATCATCAAGGAAGCAATTTCCCTCTATGGTAATGGAAGCACGGACGCGTAGTTAACGCTCATCCTGGAACCGACAACCTATGTAGGGTAACATCATTTCGGACGGCAAGAGTTCAAAGAGTAACTGTTATGAAACTGTGGAGACTTTCGGTTCCTGTACCAGCGGATAAAGAATATAGGAAGTGTAATGATGTAGTGTAAATAGTGCAAATGGGCAATTTAGTATGTCATAAGTATATTGAAAGTTGATCGGTCCTGTCAAAGGTGGCGACATTTTTAGTTCCAATTAGGAATTCAGATAAGAAAAAATCATAAAAATTTTAATTCATAGCACAGGCTCAATCTATAAATTGCTTTTCGGTAATGTATAATTCAGTTGTTAGGTAGACCGTTCGTAGAAAAATATTATACGAAGGGTTTTATGAGCATGAGAGAACAATAGGTGAGTTGTTAAGGTTGTCAATCTTGACGGATACACCGCATTGGAAAACATTATGCATTTTTAGAAATTTTTTGGAATAACCAACCTGTAACAATAAGTAATATTTATTCAAGTGCACAAGCAACCTTCTTGTGGTTTATGACTAATTTACGCTGTACTGATGATACAAATGTTGTTGTTAGGTTTACTTTACTAGAAATTATAAAACAGCGAAGGGCAAAGTTAGATCTTTAGTTTACCCGGTGTACTCAGTTATATTGTAAATAATGGAAAATTAATAAAATTGCGGTTATCATACTTATATAATATGAGAATTATCTTCTATTTGCATTGCAAATACAAACTAATAATTTTAAACTTTATTCTTAAAAAAACAATAATCTACGTCAAACAGACGTTTAAAATTTGATGTCAGATAGAGGTTACATTTTGATACCCGATTTGACCATGTTTCCGATGAAATACAAAGTTGGTACAAATGGTGACTTTTTGATCCTCACAGATTTAACGAATTGATATATCGAACTTTTGTTCGGCGAAAACTTAAGTTTGCGACAAATACTGTTATGGACTAATTTATGTCATTGCTTATTTTTTCTTTGTATACTTTGTGTACTATGTACTGTGGAAACACTTCCTTATATATATTTTTTTTCATCAATTATAAGTTCTCATTATTTTATTTTTAAGTATTTTATAAATACGTAATTAATCAGACCAATAATGTTGCAGGATTGAAACTAATAATTAATTATTTACATTGAAAAAAAATTACGTTATTCTTTTAATGGCCCCGAAAATGTCTAGTTGTACCAACTTAAAACTATAACATAGGAAACATTTGGTTCATTTTCAAACAAACGTGGTTAGTATTGAAACCTACAACATTACTCTGTTCAAATAGAAATCTATTTTCTTTTTTCAAAACATTTGAAATTGGAACTTTTTTGGATTAGTAACTAATCCTTTTGTTAGTTTTGGTTCCTGAAATTTGGTTCGCAATGGTTATTGCCTTTAGGTTTGGCACGTTTGCGTTGTAAATGTATGTATAACGAGTGTTTTAATCTTGGCTGTATTTAAGATAATTTCATATGTTCAACGCAACTGTTTAATACAGTGCATAAATATATTTATATTTGTCCACGTATATTATAGTTGTATAATATTGTATCTTGAGTATTGCTCAAATTACCCTTACAACAATGCACAACATTATGTATAGCTATATGCCGTATCTGCAATTTTGAACAAATTTTATGAATTATTCACACCGATACCTGATACCTGATTATATATTAAGCAATATTCTAACAATAATTTGTAAGGCGATTCGAGAAATCATAACCAACATGTGGAGCATTTGAGCATTAAAATTAAATAATGCCAGAATTGCAACTACATAAGTGTGTGTGGCGTGAAGTTTTTTAAGAGTAATCTTTAATTACAAAAATAAATGCAGGGAAATCAATATATATGGAAGGAATTAAAATATTCAAAAAATTAGTTTTCAAAACATTGTTAAATTACTAACAGTAAAACAAAGAAATGTAAAAACTGATACATCCTTGAATTTATGAAATTTGGTAGGGTGGTAAAATGCATATATACCAAGCAAACACCTAGCAACTCTTTCAGTTTAAATCTGTTATTTTTTGGCATTTCTAATTTCAAAAGTACATATCACGGCTTATACAGGGTTTACTCCAATAACCGGTCAATAAATAAAATAGATTTTGTACGGACCATTTTTGTGTTGTTTAGTTGCAAACCAAACCGGAATGTAAATGAGTATGTTACGGTTTTTTTAATTATATTTTGAAAAGCTGTCATTACGAAGGCTATATTGGAAATAATTCGTTTAGAAAATTAATTCAAAATATTACCTACACTAAGCATCTCATGTACCTCAAATAATATATTGTGGCGTATAGGGACAAGATTCGTCATTTGCTATCCTGTTTTAAAATTTTCATCAAGTAACTTTTCAGTGTTACAAAATTGCTTGGGATTGTGGGCCGGTAGTGTCAAGTTAGAACATAAATTGTTGTTGATCAACTTCATACTCTCCCTGAATGCTAACGACCATGGATTATACATACGTTGAGGCTTTCTTTATGAATTTTGCATTTCTTTGCGACTATGTATGAACTTGATCTGTGCCAATATTGAAGCATTTCTTACGCTGAGGACACTTTCAAGCCACGAATTATCTTAAAGGCTAAGTTACTATGGAATTCGCTGAAGCTAGAAATTGAACCTTTATCTAAATAAGTTAAAGCTTTATTCGTAACGCCCCAGTAGCTTTGTGAGTTAAGTGGTCCTAAGGAGATTTATGATTTAGACAAGGGTTCAAATCAAATCTCGATTCAACCTGTTATCAAGATGGTGAATTATGGCAGCCGTCGTATAGATGGGGACAGCCCTTCCAATGAATAAAATTTTTGAAGACGATGACGACATTATGGAAAGGTTGCAAAAAATATGCGAAGAGAGTAGAGAAAGTGCCTGAAATAGCTCAATAAACCAGTCCTAAGTGTGTGTGAGTGTGTGAGTATGTGAATGTGTGAGCGTGTGAGTGTGGAAGTGTGTGAGTGTGTGAGTTTGGTAGTGTGTGGTGAGTTTGAGTATGTGAGTGTGTGAGTGTGTGTGTGAGTGTGTGAGTGTGTGGTGTGTGAGTGTGTGAGTGTGTGGAGTGTGTGAGTGTGTGGTGAGTGTAGTGTGAGCGTGTGAGTGTGGAAGTGTGTGTGTGTGAGTGTGTGAGGTGTGAGTGTATGTGAGGTGTGTGGTGTGTGTGTGGTGTGAGTGTGGTGTGTGGTGTGTGGTGGTGTGTGAGTGTGTGAGTGTGTGGTGAGTGTGTGAGTGTGTGGTGTGTGAGTGTGGAGTGTGAGTGTGTGTGTGTGTGTGAGTGTGTGAGTGTGAAGTGTGTGGTGTGTGTGTGTGTGTGAGTGTGTGAGTGTGTGAGTGTGTGAGTGTGTGTGTGTGTGAGTGTGTGAGTGTGTGTGTGTGTGAGTGTGAGTGTGTGAGTGTGGAGTGTGTGAGTGTGTGAGGTGTGAGTGGAGTGTGTGAGTGTGTGAGTGTGTGAGTGGTGGTGTAGTGTGTGAGTGTGTGGGTGTGTGTGAGTGTGATGTGTGTGTGTGTGTGGTGTGTGAGTGTGTGAGTGTGTGAGTGTGGGTGTGTGAGTGTGTGTGGTGTGTGTGTGTGAGTGTGTGGTGTGAGTGTGTGAGTGTGAGGTGTGAGTGTGGTGTGTGGTATGTGTGGTGTGTGAGTGTGTGAGTGTGTGGTGTGGTGTGTGTGTGAGTGTGTGTTAGCGTTTTAGTGTGTGAGTGTGTGAGTGTGTGAGTGTGTGTGTGTGTGGTGTGTGTGTGTGTGTGTGTGTGTGTGTGAGTGTGTGAGTGTGTGAGTGTGTGTGTGTGAGTGTGTGTGTGTGTGTGTGTGTGGGTGTGTGTGAGGTGTGGTGTGTGAGTGTGTGAGTGTGTGGTGTGTGAGTGTGTGGAGTGTGTGAGTGTGTGGAGTGTGTGTGTGAGTGTGTGTGTGTGGTGTGTGGTGTGTGAGTGTGTGGGGTGTGTGTGTGTGTGGTGTGTGGTGTGTGGTGTGTGAGTGTGTGAGTGTGTGAGTGTGTGAGTGTGTGAGTGTGTGGTGTGTGTGTGTGAGTGGGTGTGTGAGTGTGTGAGTGTGTGAGTGTGGTGTGTGGTGTGTGGAGTGTGAGTGTGTGAGTGTGTGAGTGTGTGAGTGTGTGAGTGTGTGAGTGTGTGAGTGTGTGAGTGTGTGAGTGTGTGTGGTGTGAGTGTGGAGTGTGTGAGTGTGTGGAGTGTGTGAGTGTGTGAGTGTGTGAGTGTGTGAGTGTGTGAGTGTGTGAGGTGTGTGAGTGTGAGTGGAGTGTGAGGTGTGTGAGTGTGTGAGTGTGGTGTGTGTGTGAGTGTGTGAGTGTGTGAGGTGTGAGTGTGTGAGTGTGTGAGGTGTGGTGTGTGAGTGGTGTGTGAGTGTGTGAGTGTGTGTGTGTGTGAGTGTGTGAGGTGTGTGAGTGTGTGAGTGTGTGTGTGTGTGAGTGTGTGAGTGTGTGAGTGTGTGTGGGTGTGTGTGAGTGTGTGTGTGTGAGTGTGTGAGTGTGGAGTGTGGTGTGAGTGTGTGAGTGTGTGAGTGTGTGAGTGTGTGGGTGTGTGTGTGTGAGTGTGAGTGTGTGAGTGTGTGGTGTGTGAGGTGTGTGAGTGTGGGTGTGTGATGTGTGGGTGTGTGAGTGGTGGGTGTGGTGTGTGTGAGTGTGTGGGTGTGTGAGTGTGTGAGTGTGTGAGTGTGTGAGTGTGTGAGTGTGTGAGTGTGTGAGTGTGTGAGTGTGTGGTGTGTGAGTGTGTGAGTGTGTGAGTGTGTGGGTGTGTGGTGTGTGAGTGTGTGATGTGGTGTGTGTGTGTGTGTGTGTGAGTGTGTGAGTGTGTGAGTGTGTGGTGTGTGAGTGTGTGAGTGTGTGGGAGTGTGAGTGTGTGAGGTGGTGTGTGGTGTGTGTGTGAGGTGTGTGAGTGTGTGAGTGTGTGGAGTGTGTGAGTGTGGTGGTGTGGAGTGTGTGAGGTGTGAGGTGTGTGAGTGTGTGAGTGTGTGAGTGTGTGAGGTGTGTGAGTGTGTGTGTGAGTGTGTGAGTGTGTGAGTGTGTGAGTGTGGAGTGTGTGAGTGTGTGGTGAGTGTGTGAGTGTGTGAGTGTGGAGTGTGAGTGTGTGTGTGTGAGTGTGAGTGTGTGAGTGTAAGTGTGTGACTGTGTGAGTGTAAGTGTGTGACTGTGTGAGTGTGAGTGTGTGAGTGTGTGAGTGTGTGAGGTGTGTGAGTGTGTGAGGTGTAGTGGTGTGTGTGTGAGTGTGTGAGGTGTGTGTGTGTGGAGTGTGAGTGTGGAGTGTGGTGTGGGAGTGTGGGTGAGGTGTGTGGTGTGAGTGTGGTGAGTGTGAGTGTGGAGTGTGTGAGTGTGAGTGGAGGTGTGAGTGTGTGTGAGTGTGTGAGTGTGAGTGTGAGGTGTGTGGAGTGTGTGAGTGTGAGGTGTGTGTGTGTGAGTGTGGTGTGTGTGTGTGATGTGTGAGTGTGTGAGTGTGTGGAGTGTGTGAGTGTGAGTGTGTGAGTGTGTGAGTGTGTGAGTGTGTGGAGGTGTGTGTGTGAGTGTGTGAGGTGTGTGAGTGTGTGTGTGATGTGTGTGAGGTGTGTGAGTGTGTGAGGTGTGAGTGTGTGAGGTGGAGTGTGTGAGTGTGGAGTGTGAGTGTGTGGAGTGTGGGTGTGAGTGTGTGAGTGTGGTGTGGAGTGTGTGTGAGGTGTGAGTGTGTGAGTGTGTGGTGTGTGTGTGAGTGTGTGGTGTGTGGTGTGTGGTGTGGAGTGTGGGAGTGTGTGAGTGTGTGAGTGTGTGGGTGTGAGGTGTGAGTGTGGAGGTGTGAGTGTGTGAGTGTGAGTGTGTGAGTGTGTGAGTGTGGAGTGTGAGTGTGGAGGTGTGAGTGTGTGGTGTGTGAGTGTGGAGTGTGGTGTGTGAGGTGGAGTGTGTGAGGGTGTGGGTGTGGTGTGTGAGGTGGAGTGTGAGGTGTGAGTGTGTGGTGTGGGAGGTGTGGAGTGTGTGGGAGGTGTGGTGTGTGAGTGTGTGGTGGGAGTGTGAGTGTGTGGGTGTGTGAGTGTGTGAGTGTGGTGGTGTGTGAGTGTGTGAGTGTGTGAGTGTGTGAGTGTGTGTGTGTGAGTGTGGGTGTGAGGTGTGGGTGTGTGAGTGTGTGAGTGTGTGAGTGTGTGAGTGTGGTGAGTGTGTGAGTGTGTGGGTGTGGGAGTGTGTGGTGTGAGGTGGTGAGTGTGTGAGTGTGAGTGTGTGAGTGTGTGGTGTGTGTGGGTGTGTGAGTGTGTGAGTGTGGTGTGTGGGTGTGAGTGTGTGAGTGTGTGGAGGTGTGGGTGAGTGTGGGGTGAGTGTGGTGTGTGATGTGTGGTGTGGTGTGGAGTGTGTGAGTGTGTGGGTGTGTGGTGTGTGGAGTGTGTGAGTGTGTGGTGTGTGGTGTGTGAGTGTGTGGTGTGTGTGTGAGGGTGTGTGAGTGTGTGAGTGTGTGAGTGTGTGAGTGTGTGAGTGTGTGGGTGTGTGAGTGTGTGGTGTGTGGGGTGTGGAGTGTGGGTGTGTGGGTGTGTGGTGTGTGGTGTGTGAGTGTGGGGTGTGGGTGTGGTGTGGGTGTGTGGGTGTGTGTGTGTGTGGTGTGTGGGGTGTGAGGTGTGGGTGGTGTGGTGGGTGTGTGGTGTGTGAGTGTGAGGTGTGGTGTGTGAGGTGTGGGGTGTGTGAGTGTGGAGTGTGTGGGTGTGGTGTGTGGGTGTGTGGGTGTGAGTGTGGTGTGTGGGGGTGTGGGTGTGTGTGGGGTGTGTGGTGTGTGGGGTGTGAGTGTGGTGGGTGTGGTGTGTGGTGGTGGTGTGGGTGTGTGAGTGTGTGGTGTGTGGGTGTGAGGTGTGTGGTGTGTGGTGGGTGTGTGAGGTGTGGGGGTGTGAGTGTGTGGTGTGGTGTGGGGTGTGAGTGTGTGGGTGTGGTGTGTGGTGTGTGGGGGTGTGTGAGGTGTGTGGTGTGTGTGTGTGAGTGTGTGGTGTGTGGGGTGGGTGTGAGTGTGTGTGTGGTGTGTGAGTGTGTGAGTGTGTGAGTGTGAGTGTGGGGTGTGTGGTGTGTGAGGTGTGAGTGTGTGGTGTGAGGTGTGTGAGTGTGTGTGTGTGTGAGTGTGTGAGGTGTGAGTGTGTGGTGGGTGAGTGTGGAGTGTGTGGTGTGTGGTGGAGTGTGTGGAGTGTGTGGTGTGTGTGTGAGTGTGTGGTGTGTGAGTGTGTGGGGTGTGAGTGTGTGGTGTGGGTGTGTGGGTGGTGAGGTGGTGTGAGTGTGTGAGTGTGTGAGTGTGGTGTGTGGGTGTGAGTGTGGAGTGTGTGGTGTGAGGTGTGGTGTGTGTGGTGTGTGTGGTGTGTGGGGTGTGTGTGGTGTGTGAGTGTGTGGTGGTGGTGTGAGTGTGTGAGTGTGTGGGTGTGTGAGTGTGTGGGTGTGGTGGTGTGTGAGTGTGTGAGTGTGTGGTGTGTGAGTGTGTGTGGGTGTGTGGTGTGGAGTGTGAGTGTGTGTGTGTGGTGTGTGAGTGTGAGTGTGTGTGTGTGGTGTGGGTGTGTGGGTGTGGTGTGTGGTGTGAGTGTGTGAGGTGTGTGGTGTGTGGTGTGTGGTGTGTGGGGTGTGAGTGTGTGGGTGTGTGGGTGTGTGAGTGTGTGAGGTGTGGGTGTGTGAGTGTGTGAGTGTGTGGTGTGGTGATGTGGTGTGAGTGTGTGAGTGTGTGGTGTGGTGGGGGGGGGGGGGGGGGTGTGTGTGGGTGTGTGTGGTGTGTGGTGTGTGGTGTGTGGGTGTGTGGGTGTGGGTGTGTGGTGTGTGTGTGTGGTGTGTGGTGTGTGAGTGTGTGGTGTGTGGTGTGTGGGTGTGTGGTGTGTGGAGTGTGTGATGTGTGTGTGTGTGGTGTGTGAGGTGTGAGTGTGTGTGTGTGTGGTGTGATGTGTGTGTGAGTGTGTGAGTGTGTGGTGTGTGAGTGTGTGTGAGTGTGTGTGTGTGGGTGTGAGTGTGGTGTGTGTGTGTGAGTGTGTGGTGGTGTGTGGTGTGTGGTGTGGGTGTGTGTGTGTGTGTGAGTGTGTGGTGTGGGTGTGTGTGGGTGTGTGAGTGTGTGAGTGTGTGTGTGTGTGTGGTGTGGTGGTGTGAGTGTGTGGTGTGTGGTGTGTGTGGTGTGTGAGTGTGTGAGGTGTGGTGGTGTGAGTGTGGGTGTGGAGTGGTGAGTGTGTAGTGGTGTGTGGTGTGAGTGTGTGAGTGTGTGGGTGGAGTGTGAGTGTGGGTGTGTGAGTGTGTGTGTGTGAGTGTGTGGGTGTGTGAGTGTGTGGTGTGGGTGTGTGGTGTGTGAGTGTGAGTGTGTGAGGTGTGAGTGTGTGAGTGTGTGAGTGTGGTGTGAGTGTGTGAGTGTGGTGAGTGTGAGTGTGTGGGTGTGTGTGGTGTGAGTGTGTGAGTGTGTGTGTGGTGAGTGTGAGTGTGTGAGTGTGTGAGTGTGTGTGTGGTGTGAGTGTGTGAGTGTGTGAGTGTGTGAGTGTGAGTGTGTGAGTGTGTGGGTGTGTGTGTGTGTGGGTGTGGTGGTGGGTGTGAGTGTGTGAGTGTGTGGGTGTGGTGTGAGTGTGTGGGTGTGTGAGTGTGTGTGTGTGAGTGTGTGAGTGTGTGGAGTGTGTGAGTGTGTGGTGTGTGAGTGAGTGTGAGGTGTGTGAGTGTGTGGAGTGTGGGTGTGTGAGTGTGTGGTGAGTGTGGGTGTGTGTGTGAGTGTGTGGGTGTGGTGTGGAGTGTGTGGTGTGAGTGTGTGAGTGTGTGAGTGTGGAGTGTGTGAGTGTGAGTGTGTGAGGTGTGGTGTGAGTGTGTGAGGTGTGTGTGGTGTGTGAGTGTGAGTGTGTGGTGTGTGAGTGTGAGTGTGTGTGAGTGTGTGAGTGTGTGATGTGTGAGTGTGTGAGTGGTGTGGAGTGTGTGGGTGTGTGTGTGAGTGTGTGTGAGTGTGGTGAGGTGTGTGAGTGGTGTGAGTGTGTGAGTGTGTGGTGTGGTGGTGTGTGAGTGTGTGTGTGAGTGTGGTGTGAGTGTGGTGTGTGAGGTGTGAGTGTGAGTGTGTGAGTGTGTGAGTGTGAGTGAGTGTGTGAGGTGGTGAGTGGTGAGTGTGTGAGGTGTGTGAGTGTGAGTGTGGAGGTGTGAGTGTGTGAGTGTGGGTGTGAGTGTGTGTGTGTGTGGTGTGTGAGGTGTGTGTGTGGAGTGTGTGGAGTGTGAGTGTGTGATGTGTGAGTGTGTGAGTGTGGGGTGAGTGTGTGTGGAGTGTGTGAGTGTGTGTGTGTGAGTGTGTGGAGTGTGTGGAGGTGTGAGTGTGAGTGTGTGAGTGTGTGAGTGTGTGAGTGTGTGAGGTGTGTGAGTGTGTGAGTGTGTGAGTGTGTGAGTGTGAGTGTGTGAGTGTGGGTGTGTGAGGTGTGTGAGTGTGTGAGTGTGTGTGAGGTGTGTATGAGTGTGTGTGTGAGTGTGTGAGTGTGTGTGTGAGTGTGTGGTGTGTGAGTGTGTGAGTGTGTGAGTGTGTGAGTGTGTGAGTGGTGAGTGTGTGAGTGTGTGAGTGTGTGAGTGTGTGAGTGTGGAGTGTGTGAGTGTGTGGTGTGTGTGAGTGTGTGAGTGTGAGTGTGTGAGTGTGAGTGTGAGTGTGTGAGTGTGGAGTGTGTGGGTGTGTGAGTGTGTGAGTGTGTGAGTGTGTGTGAGGTGGAGAGTGTGAGTGTGTGGAGTGTGTGAGTGTGTGAGTGTGTGAGTGTGGTGAGTGTGAGTGTGTGAGGTGTGGAGGTGTGAGTGTGTGGAGGTGTGAGGTGAGTGTGTGAGTGGTGGAGTGTGTGGGTGTGTGTGTGAGGGGTGTGTGAGTGTGTGAGTGTGTGAGTGTGAGTGTGTGAGTGTGGAGTGTGGGTGTGTGGAGGTGGGTGTGAGTGTGTGGAGTGTGAGTGTGGAGTGGGAGGTGTGTGAGGTGTGTGAGTGTGTGGTGTGAGTGTGGGGTGTGTGGGTGTGTGTGTGAGTGTGAGTGTGTGAGTGTGTGAGTGTGGAGTGTGTGAGTGGATGTGTGAGTGTGGGGGTGGGTGTGTGGTGTGTGAGGTGTGAGTGTGAGTGGAGTGTGAGGTGTGAGGTGGGTGTGAGTGTGAGTGTGTGAGTGTGTGAGTGTGGAGTGTGGTGGAGGTGTGAGTGGAGTGTGAGGTGTGTGGGTGTGTGTGGAGGTGTGAGTGTGGGTGTGGGTGTGGGTGTGTGGTGTGGAGGTGAGTGTGGTGGGTGGTGTGTGAGGTGAGTGTGTGAGTGTGTGAGTGTGTGAGTGTGTGGGGTGTGTGAGGTGTGGTGTGTGGTGTGGGGTGTGTGGGTGTGAGTGTGGGGTGTGTGTGGGGTGGAGTGTGTGGTGTGTGGTGTGAGGTGGTGTGTGAGTGGGTGTGGGGGTGTGTGGTGTGTGAGTGTGTGGTGGGAGTGTGTGAGGTGTGTGTGGTGGAGTGTGTGGGTGTGTGGTGTGTGGTGTGGGTGTGTGGGGTGTGGTGGTGTGTGGAGTGTGTGAGTGTGGTGTGGGTGTGGGAGTGTGAGTGTGTGAGTGTGGAGTGTGTGAGTGTGTGAGTGTGAGTGTGGGTGTGGAGTGTGTGAGTGTGTGAGTGTGGGGTGGTGTGTGAGTGTGTGTGAGTGGAGTGTGGGTGTGTGGGTGTGGTGTGTGTGTGTGTGGTGTGGTGGTGTGTGGGTGTGTGGGGTGTGTGGGGTGTGAGTGTGTGAGTGTGGGGTGTGGTGTGTGAGTGTGTGGGTGTGGAGTGTGGTGTGGAGTGTGTGGTGTGGGTGTGTGTGAGTGTGGAGTGTGTGAGGTGTGGGTGGGGTGAGTGTGTGAGTGTGGTGGTGTGAGGTGTGGTGTGAGTGTGTGAGTGGGTGTGTGTGTGTGAGTGTGTGAGTGTGTGTGTGTGTGGAGTGTGTGAGTGTGGAGTGTGAGTGGTGTGAGTGTGTGAGTGTGTGAGTGTGTGTGTGAGTGTGTGAGTGTGTGAGGTGTGAGTGTGTGAGTGTGTGGTGAGTGGTGTGTGAGGGGGTGTGTGTGTGAGTGTGTGAGTGTGAGTGTGAGGTGTGGGGTGAGGTGTGAGTGTGTGTGTGTGTGTGTGTGTGTGAGGTGTGTGAGTGTGTGTGAGTGTGTGGGAGTGTGTGAGTGTGTGAGGTGGGTGTGTGGGTGTGAGGTGGAGTGTGAGGTGTGGAGTGTGTGAGTGTGTGGGTGTGTGGTGTGTGGGTGTGAGTGTGGAGTGTGTGGAGTGTGGAGTGTGTGGTGTGTGGAGTGTGGAGGTGTGGAGTGTGTGAGTGTGTGAGTGTGTGGGTGTGAGTGTGAGTGTGTGGTGTGTGGAGTGTGTGGTGTGTGGGTGTGAGGTGTGTGGTGTGGAGGGGTGTGAGTGTGTGGAGTGTGGAGTGTGGAGGTGTGTGTGAGTGTGGGGGTGTGAGTGTGGGTGTGGGTGAGTGTGTGTGAGGTGGAGTGTGTGAGTGTGTGGGTGTGTGGTGTGTGTGGGTGGAGTGTGAGTGTGTGAGTGTGTGTGAGTGTGTGAGTGTGAGTGTGTGAGTGTGTGGAGTGTGGGTGGAGTGTGTGGTGTGTGGTGTGTGGAGTGTGTGTGAGTGTGGAGGTGTGGAGTGTGGTGTGGTGTGTGGTGTGGAGTGTGGGAGTGTGTGTGAGGTGGTGGAGTGTGTGAGGTGTGAGTGTGTGGGTGTGTGAGTGTGGTGTGGAGTGTGTGGAGTGTGTGGTGGAGTGTGAGTGTGGAGTGTGGGTGTGAGTGTGTGGGTGTGTGGGTGGAGGGTGTGAGGTGTGGAGTGTGAGTGGGGAGTGTGTGAGGTGTGTGTGGTGGAGTGTGGAGGGTGTGGAGGTGGAGTGTGAGGTGTGGGAGGGGAGGTGAGTGTGTGAGTGTGGAGGTGTGGGAGGTGTGAGGTGTGTGGGAGGTGGGTGTGGGTGTGTGAGTGGGGTGGAGTGTGAGGTGTGAGGTGTGGAGTGTGGGGTGTGTGAGTGTGTGTGTGGGGTGAGTGGTGAGTGTGAGTGTGTGGAGTGTGGGAGTGTGGGTGAGTGGGAGTGTGTGAGGTGGGAGTGTGTGAGTGTGGGTGTGAGTGTGTGTGAGTGTGTGTGTGTGTGAGTGTGAGTGTGTGTGTGAGTGTGTGAGTGTGTGAGTGCGTGAGTCTGTGAGTGTGAGTGTGTGAGGTGTGTGGTGTGGGTGTGGAGTGTGTGAGTGTGTGAGTGTGAGTGTGAGTGTGTGAGTGTGAGTGTGTGAGTGTGTGAGTGTGTGAGTGTGTGGTGTGTGGAGTGTGTGAGTGTGAGTGTGTGAGTGTGTGAGTGTGTGAGGTGTGTGGAGTGTGTGGTGTGTGAGTGTGTGAGTGTGTGTGGAGGTGGTGTGAGTGTGAGTGTGTGAGTGTGTGGTGTGGAGGTGGAGTGTGTGGGGTGTGAGTGTGGGTGAGTGTGTGAGTGTGTGAGTGTGAGTGTGAGTGGTGAGTGTGTGGGTGAGTGTGTGAGTGTGTGGTGTGTGAGGTGGTGTGTGTGTGGTGTGAGTGTGTGAGTGTGTGGTGTGTGAGTGTGTGGGGTGTGTGAGGTGAGTGTGTGTGGAGTGTGGGAGGTGTGAGGTGTGAGTGTGTGAGTGTGAGGTGGTGTGAGTGTGTGAGTGTGAGTGTGTGAGTGTGTGGTGTGAGGTGTGAGGTGTGTGAGTGTGTGAGTGTGTGAGTGTGTGGGGTGTGTGGTGTGTGAGGTGTGGTGTGGAGTGTGTGAGTGGGTGTGAGTGTGTGTGTGGTGTGTGTGAGTGTGTGAGGTGTGTGAGTGTGTGGGTGTGAGTGTGGGTGTGGTGTGTGGTGTGTGGTGTGTGAGGTGTGAGTGTGTGAGTGTGTGAGTTTGTGAGTGTGTGAGTGTGTGATTGTGTGGTGTGTGTGTGTGAGTGTGTGTGTGTGAGTGTGTGAGTGTGTGAGTGTGTGAGTGTGTGAGTGTGAGTGTGTGAGTGTGTGGGTGTGGAGTGTGTGAGTGTGTGAGTGTGTGAGTGTGGTGTGTGGTGTGTGAGTGTGGAGTGTGGTGGTGTGTGAGTGTGTGAGTGTGTGAGTGTGTGTGTGTGTGAGTGTGTGAGTGTGTGGTGTGTGTGGTGTGTGAGTGTGTGAGTGTGTGAGGTGGAGTGTGAGTGTGAGTGTGTGAGGTGTGGGTGTGGGTGTGAGTGTGTGAGTGTGTGGTGTGGAGTGTGTGAGTGTGTGTGGTGTGGAGTGTGTGAGTGTGTGAGTGTGAGTGGTGAGTGTGTGGTGTGGTGTGTGTGTGAGTGTGTGAGTGTGTGAGTGTGGTGTGAGTGTGTGAGTGTGTGAGTGTGTGGGTGTGTGTGAGTGTGTGAGTGTGAGTGTGTGAGTGTGTGAGTGTGTGTGTGAGTGTGTGAGTGTGTGGAGTGTGGGGGGGGGGGGGGGGGGGAGTGTGGAGTGTGGTGTGGAGGTGGGGTGTGAGTGTGGAGTGTGTGGTGTGGGTGTGGTGTGTGGTGTGGAGTGTGGGGTGAGTGTGAGTGTGTGGTGTGTGGGTGTGGTGGAGGTGTGGTGTGAGTGTGAGGTGGGTGTGTGAGGTGGGGTGTGTGAGGTGGGGTGTGTGAGTGTGTGGTGTGTGAGTGTGTGGTGTGTGAGTGGAGGTGTGGTGGTGGGTGTGGAGTGTGAGTGTGTGTGGGTGGAGGTGTGTGTGTGGTGTGGGGAGTGAGTGTGTGAGTGTGAGGTGTGAGTGTGTGAGTGAGGTGTGGTGTGTGGTGTGTGAGTGTGGAGGTGTGAGTGTGGAGTGGTGAGGGGTGTGTGTGAGGTGAGGTGTGAGGTGTGTGTGTGTGTGTGTGTGAGTGTGAGGTGTGGATGTGTGAGTGTGGTGTGGTGTGTGAGGAGTGTGAGTGTGTGAGTGTGTGGGTGGAGTGTGTGAGGTGTGGTGTGGAGTGTGTGAGTGTGTGAGTGTGAGTGTGTGAGTGTGTGAGTGGAGGTGTGAGTGTGGGGGGTGTGTGAGTGTGTGTGTGTGAGGTGGAGGTGTGAGTGTGTGAGTGTGTGGTGAGTGTGAGTGTGTGGTGTGGAGTGTGTGAGTGTGTGTGGTGTGAGTGTGTGAGTGGAGTGTGGGTATGTGGGTGTGTGGTGTGGGGTGGAGTGTGTGTGTGGGTGTGTGTGTGAGGTGGAGTGTGGAGTGTGGGTGGTGTGAGTGTGTGGTGTGGGTGTGTGAGTGTGAGTGTGGGAGTGTGAGTGGAGTGGATGTGGGGTGTGGTGTGGGTGTGAGTGTGTGTGTGTGTGTGAGTTGAGTGTGTGGTGTGTGAGTGTGTGAGTGTTGAGTGGTGAGTGTGTGAGTGTGTGAGTGTGTGAGTGTGAGTGTGGAGTGTGTGATGTGGTGTGGTGTGTGAGTGTGGGTGAGTGTGTGTGTGAGGTGTGAGTGTGTGTGGAGTGTGTGAGTGTGTGAGGTGTGAGTGTGTGGTGGTGGTGTGGTGAGAGTGTGAGGTGTGAGTGTGTGAGTGTGTGTGAGGTGTGTGGTGTGAGTGTGTGAGGTGGTGTGAGTGTGTGAGGTGGGAGTGTGTGAGTGTGGAGTGAGTGTGTGGGTGTGGTGTGGAGTGTGTGAGTGTGGATGTGGGTGGGTGTGTGAGTGTGGAGTGTGGGATGGAGGTGTGTGTGAGGTGAGTGTGTGAGTGTGGGTGTGAGTGTGGGTGTGTGGTGTGAGGTGTGGGGTGAGTGTGTGTGATGTGGAGGTGTGTGTGTGATGTGAGTGTGGAGTGTGTGAGTGTGAGTGTGTGGGAGTGGTGAGTGTGTGATGTGTGATGTGTGAGTGTGGGTGAGGTGAGTGTGAGTGTGTGAGTGTGTGGTGTGTGAGTGTGAGTGTGTGAGTGTGGGTGAGTGTGTGTGTGAGTGTGTGAGTGTGAGTGAGTGTGGAGTGTGTGAGTGTGTGAGTGTGTGTGAGTGTGTGGAGTGTGTGAGTGTGATGTGAGTGTGAGAGTGTGAGTGTGTGAGTGTGTGAGGTGTGAGTGTGTGAGTGGGTGTGAGTGTGTGAGTGTGTGTGTGTGAGGTGTGAGTGAGTGTGTGAGGTGTGTGAGTGTGTGAGTGTGAGAATGTGTGAGTGTGTGTGTGAGTGTGTGAGTGTGTGGTGAGTGTGTGAGTGTGTGAGTGTGTGAGTGTGAGTGTGTGAGTAGTGTGGAGTGTGTGAGTGTGGAGTGTGGAGTGTGAGGTGTGAGGTGTGTGAGTGTGTGAGTGTGTGAGTGTGAGTGTGTGAGTGTGTGAGTGTGTGAGTGTGTGAGGTGTGTGTGAGTGTGTGAGTGTGTGGGTGTGTGTGAGTGTGTGTGTGTGTGTGTGTGAGTGTGGATGTGGAGTGTGTGAGTGTAGCGTGTGTGTGTGTGCGTGTGTGCGTGTGTGAGTGTGTGTATGTGCGTGTGTGCGTGTGTGCGTGTATGTGTATGCGTGAGTGGGTGGGTAGTGCGTGCGTGTTGGTGTGGTGTATGTGCGTGCGTGTGCTTGCGTGTCGCGTGATAGCGTGCGTGTGGGTGTGCGTGTGGGTGTTCGTGTGTGTTTGTGTGAGCGTGTGGGTACCGGAAACTACCGAATCTGTACCCAGTTACAACTGAAGGGAGCCTTCGATATGCTAAATAACAAATTCTATGGTCACAACATTAAAGCTTTGGAGGGGAAACTACATCTTTCGAAATTGAATATACATTCATTGGGGCTTCCTTTACGATTTTTATTTCTGTGCAATATTCTATGAACTCGATCTGTGCCAGTATTGCAGCATTTTTTACCCTGAGAAGGACACTTTCAAGCTTAGTATGGACGACACGAATTGTTTTAATGGTAAAGTTACTATGGATTTCGCCGGTGCTAGAAATTGAACCTTTATCTAAATAAGTTAAAGCTTTATTCGCAACGCCCCTGTAGCTTCGGGAGTTAAGTGGCTTGCACTTAAGGAGATTTGCGGTTTAGACCGTCCGTATTCGCGAGCGTGCTAGCGTGCGTGCGTGTGGTTACCAGAAACTACAAAAACTATACCTAGTTTCAACTGTAGGGAGCCTTCGATATGCACAATAACAGATTCAATCGACACAACATTAAAGTGTACTTGTAAAAGCCGTTTCAAATGAGCCGATTGGGGATTTCTGGTTTCTATGTTGGAATTGAAAATAGTTGCGGATGTCTATTTGGATCAGGTTGGCTGAAATATTCAACGTTTTAAAAACAACTTGCCGGGGAAGAACTAGAATAGGAGTCTATTGAAGCGCCACAAAGGTGCTATCGTATATCGTGTGTCAGCGAACATAAACAAAGCACAGACAAGTGTTTGCAGCGATATACAGCGTATGTATATAACTACCTTGAGGCTAACGTCTATGGTGAACCAGGAAAGTGAAAGTGTATTAATAGGCGTAGCATAAAATGCCCTGAAATAATTACTAACCGTTCGAAAAGTGTAACCACCATTATGGTATGTATGTTATTTATCAGAGCGAATATCTCTAAAATAAGTGAGCCCAAAAGGTATCCGTGCTGTAATAAATCATGCCATCGTATTGAATGCAGGTTTTATCGCGCATGGTTGGATGGATGCAAGTACGTTTCAGGACTAGTTTAAGTGCAGCTTCCTACCCCATTCTAAAACGCTTAAGGGCAAAAAAGGTTCTCATAGGTGACAACATGGGGTCACGTTTTAATGACACCGTTATCCGCCCGTGTGAATCAAATGGCGTCTCATTTGGGTGTATTGTAACTCATTCGATATACAATTGGTAGCCACTTGACGGGATGCTTCAAACCAATGAAAACGGAATGTAGAGCAATCCTAACCAATTATGAGTCACAGTCGTTAAACAGGACTACAAAAGAATATGTTCCTCACGCTCCTTAGGGAAACACTAAAAAAAATGGACTCGGTGTCCGCGAAGCATAAATCCGGCTACGCATAAATTTGTCATCAAACAAAACCTAATAAATAGATTTGAATATGCACACATCTATCACAAGTTATACATTAGGTACATGTAAAACGATACGAAAGCGAATCAAAACGAGCGCTGTGCAGCAAAAAGACACGGCTGGCAGCCGAACCAGGAAAAAGTGTTGATTCGGTGGATTTCTGCAGTTCAGAAGAAGACGTAGAAGAAATTTCGGCGGCGGTTTCACATGATGAGGCACAAAGAAGCTGTAACTAAAGAAGCTCATAGGCTTAGTAGGAAATTCAGACACGTTCTTCCTAATGTTAGGAAAGCCTAATTACAAATATGTCTACCTAGTGAAAGAACAATTTGCTACAATGGAATTTGCGGTTTCCGGGCTCAAATTAGTGAACGCGAGTCACAATTTCTTTCGCCTTGGGAAGCAGCGATATATTTACAGTGCCACTTGGGGTATTCTGCCTCAACTATAATTTGTAAGTGCTGGAATTGTTTCCAAACGGAGTAGATATTTTAGACGTTTAATGTTCTACTGTTATTTTTTTGTAATAAACAGTTTAAATGTATGTTATCAAGTGATCAAAGTAACCCCACAACATAAAGCCTGGCATGAAACATAAATGGCTTTGTCGATTTCAGTTTAAAGTAGTCCTACTTGAAGTATGATTTGAAATTGGTCAAAGTCATCCCACTTTACGGTACAACATATTGTTGAAGAATGTGAAATATGTCACCACAGGCTTCGGAATGGCCTGCGACACTAAAAAAATAGTGAATTGCTAAAGTTTTCCATGGTTCGCATTAGTCTTCGAAGCAGCTGATTTTCCGTCAACGTAAATCGTCTGGTCGTTAGGAAAAATAGTTCAATTTTTGTTAAAATCTATTACTTCCTTTATTACATGTAAAACCAAAAAAAAAAAAATTTCAGAAGAATATTTAGGATGTGGCTGGCTTGCACTGTTAAGTTGATGTTTTTCATGTTGGGCCAATCAAGTTTTACCTGCTTATTATTTATTTTTTTACCGGAGGTACTTTAATTTAAAACGCTTATGACGTAAATCGCTCTTCTGGATTTACCGCACACTTACCTTCTAACTCAATTGCCATAGGTAAGAACGACAAAGATATATAATCTCAAGAACAATATTAATTTAAGCGCTAATCCGTTTACAAAACTAACCGTTTTACCGACTATAGCGAACAGGTATTTAAAGCTCTGCATCATTTAATAGCCTTCTATTTGTAATGTTATTAATCATATATTTAATGTTTCTTCTTCTGTAGCTCAAAAACTGTTCAAATGAAATAGTTTCCCATAACCACATGAATTAACAATAAAAAAGCCAGTTTAATTTATTTGCATTTAATGTCGTTCCTTAATACATCTCTTACCGTTCTTAGTAGAATCTATATACGTATATAAATTTCTATGCTTAAAACTAAATATATGAATGCAGTCAAAATTACCAATTTTAATATCACGAGAACTTTCGACATGATGTACATACATATTATTAAGAATACAGCCAAACCTTAAATAGAATAAATATTATTAAAATATAAAATTATTGGTCTAAATCTTACCAAATAAATTCATATTTCCCTCAGTTAATATACCAAATACCAAATTGAGTATAAGTAATATGGAAATATTACGTAAATTTGTTAGCTGAAACAATATAATTAATTCATTAAAATGCCTATAGTTCTATTGTTTATGTGCACGTTTGATTTGCTTCGATGATAAGTTTTTGGATCAAAATGTACTTAACACTTAACCAATTTGGACACATCTAAGCATATATCAAGTAATTACAGTGGTTATTGAAAAAATATCAAGATATGATCCATCAGAAGATTAAAGATCTGAATTTAAACAGATAATCCATTTATGAGAACTTTAATATCTCGTTATTTCTTTAATTTCTTTAATTTAAAAAAAAAGACTATTTGCGCAAAGTAATCGTAGTTCCAAAAAAACAAATTGTCTTGGATAAATTCACAAAAAAATTTAAAGCGGGGTGACGTATTGTGTAACACTAGATCCAATAACGCCAATAAAATACAGGTAGTATATTTAAGAGCATAAAAATATTGAAGGTGGAAGAAATCTCTCTGAAGAGATAGAATCACTTTTACGCGTAATAAGGAACATTGTCTTCTCCAGTTTTCAACTGACGTTAGAACTTTCTAAATACCTTATTGAGACTGAAGTGTGAAAAAATACACTTGCATAGGAATTTTTTACGACGTAATTTTGTTTATTCAAATGGATTAAATTCATATCGATTAATAACAAATATTATACACATGTAGATCTCTCAGTATTTGTGTTACTGAGTACAGTTACAGTTATATGTTTAAGATTGATTTTGTTATTGCGTGTCGTCCAATAAATAAAATGTTAAATAAACAAGGATCATATAAACAGTACTAAAAACATTATTCTACTGCAAATCATTTTAGAAACAATAATATTGTTTCCTAATTTATAATATTAGATTCATGTAGTTAATTTTTTGATTTCAGACAAAAAATGAAATTTAATTTCAAGCTAACCTTTTTAGGATGAAATTATACAAGTTATTCCGAGTTTAGCCGAGGAATATGTTATGGATCTAATAAAATAACAATCTTTCTTAATAAACCCTTGGGACACAAAATAAAGAAACTTTATTTAATATGATTTTAATTTCGTTTGTTAACATATTTCTAAATTTACTATTTACCTGATATTTTACAATTTCTGTTTTATAGATCTACTTTATGCATTTAAGTATAACGTAAATAAATTTCCATGCTTAGAACGGCATAAATGAAAACAGTTTCAGTTACTAATTTAAACAGTATAACAAGCTTTGACACTAAATACATTAACATTATAAAGGATAAAGTTAAACCTTAAAAACATAAAAATTAGGTACAAATAAATTACTATTGTAAAACTTACCAAATAAATTTAACATCTTTTCTTCACCACCAAGTAATATATAAATTATTGTTTGAAATATGTTAATAACTAAAATAAATTATTATTAAAAATAATAAATACTTCAATACATTAACTATTTACCTATAAATTTTGACGGAATGATGTAGAGTCACAATTTTGACATTCACCGTTTAGTAGTTGTTTGTACATTACGCATTTATACGGAGAGGGAGCTGGTGTCGATTTTACATAGCGAAAAAAAACGTGTTACTTTTATTAAGGTTTTATTAAGGTTATCGAGATTTACAATATTTTTGTGTACTGTTTGTTAGTGTGCTCTGATTATTTTTGATTTTTCTCCTCATATATTTTAAAGGTTGAAGGGTGATCCAGATTGATTGAAGCGATCCGCTTACTTCAAAAAAGCTATTCTCCACTTGTCTCATTTAGTGATCCCAACTATTTTCAGTGGTGTACATACTGATTGGGCGGGAAATTCAAAGTTGATGATATACCAACAATAAATACAGCAAAATTTTAAATGATATAAATAGTCTGTATTTCTTGATTGTTGAACTACCTCCATCTTAATGTTATTATTAAAAATGCCAATAAGTAAATGGAATGTTTTTATTTCAGTTTAGTTTTAAATTTGACTGATGACGGAGACAGATTATAGGCTCCGAAAGCTTATAATAGGTGCTGAAAACGTTATTTTCTAAGTATAAATTTACTCTACGCTTAATATTCTCGAAGACGGCTGCTAACTGTTGTGGGGTTATTGCATTAACGGCGTTCACTATGGCATTCTGTAGGTCCTCAACCGTATGCAAACGATTTGCATACACAACATTTTTAAAACTATTCGCACTTTATTTTTCTTGTAAGCGGAACTTTATATTTATTTAGTTACCAGATAAATCAATCAAGCAAGTACAGTTTTTGTCTTGAAAAAGACAGATTTTATGTGAATTACAGGAACGATAAAAAGACAAATAAACCGACAAGAACAGAAGGAAGCAAATTATGACAGTTTATACAGACGTATTTACGCACGCTCATGACCCCAGCGGATGAAAGTTTTGGTAAAAAATTTACACATTCCAGTGTTAGAATACATTTTTGATAACAATATGGCCATAGCGGAGTTACAAACCCTACAATCAATCTGGATCACCCGACATAAAAAAAGGGTCAGGTATGTAGCATTAAACGTTAATTATGTAATGCTGCATGGATTAATATATAGGTACGGTATTTTTGTATGTTGAAACACAACAACATAAATAGGTAAATATATGTGATACTCTATTTTTAAGTATTCAACATATCAAATTTAGTAACTATGAAATTAAACGTGTTAATTTCAAGAATTTGAAACTTATAAAAATACAGCGTTATGTATGAAATGCAGTGGATTAAGATGGATAACTTCATACCATTAATAGAGAACTTAAGACTAGAGCTTCCGGAAGCAATGACTTATTCAAAGTCACTGAAACCCAATAAACTAGCCAGGAAACAAACCAGATGACTGTTTCGTTCACCTTTTTAATGTGAAGGAACACAGAGATATATCGACCTAACAATAATGAACTCAGATGGGGGGTGATTTAGTTGAGAGATAAATCGGATGTGGAGTCATTGTCTGTTAATAGTTGGTCAAGGTTGTTGTTTGCTTTTTGATAAAAATATCAAGTCACCTTACATTTTGGTTGACGTGTATACCACAGCGTTTATTGTTAAGTGGCTTGCGTCCTGACTAAATAAGTAATGATACATTCCAAGTTCAAGTTAACAGCACTAGCATAGCTGGGATTATAAACATATCTCTTAAAAAAAGAGTTCAGGTGCAGTGCAAACGGTACCCAGTGAAAGTTCACGTTAAGGGAACCTGACACTCAAAAATTAAAAAAAAATTGACTCTTCTTATTAGCTATTTTAAAACTACAACTAATACTGAACAAATTGGTAGAAAATTGTCATTCAGAACAGTAGAAGTATACAACATTTTATCCTAAAGTGGCACCTACCATAGTTGTTGAGCGTGGGGTCCGGGCGCTGCAACAAAACTCCAAAGCAAAAATAACAAAACTTATCTTTTTCACATGATTTTCTCTTTAGACAGTTCACAGCCAACTAAATACAACATATTTCATTTTTAGCTGTCAAATAAATCGATTCTTTGTTAAAAAAGTCGATTCATATAGTTGATTGAGTAGAAAACTGAAAAACCATGTTTTTCTATACATTTGACACATTTCCTTTTAAACTACACGCACGAACTTGATAAAATTTTTTTTAGGTGTTTACAAGTAGTTGATAAACACACTGAATACATGAATTTAAAAAATATTGACTACAACTTCAGAAAAAAAATTGTCAAACTTTTTTTCCAATTTTTCCATTATTATGTAATATAAAAATTATTTCTATTGTTCTAAATTCATTATAAAAAAACTCTGTATTCCATAGTTGCAACAATCATCGCTAAACATGCTCAAACAATTTGAGAGCAATTGGGTGTATGGTTTAGAAAAAATGGGTCTTATCCAAAATTTTATCTAAAAAAATATCAGATTAGTAACGAGTTCGGGGATCAACTATACCCTACTAATCAAAGTTTATTGAAAAATAACTAACTTAAGCGTTAGTAGTATCTAAATAAGAGTACAAGGTTACATTTCTAGAGTACTCAAGGAAATACTTTGGAAATAAATAGGGTTTGTGTAAACTGTCGCATCAAGCACATATGTTGAAATTGGACACATTTATTAATCTCGCACCAATTATAAATATGACATGGTAACTATGATCAATCCGGTAATTTATTATTTATTTATAATTCATACGTGGAGCTGTAATTTTTTCATTCGCGTAAAGTCAAAAATCAAATCGATTGGTTTAATGTCAACGAAGATGAAGATATAGCTTCTGAGCAGTAATATGAATCACTATCACGTAATGAAGGTGTATGCTACAACTGTGAAGCGGTTAAAGGTTATGGTGGAATTTTAAAAGATTTAAAGATGTAAACAATCGAACGAAATGTCTAAAACATAAAATTTACTAAGTTTCTTTTAAAAATTTGTATAAAATATTAGCTGTCGCCGATGCTGGTCAGGATGATATTTACAACGGCATTGAACATGTAATGTATAAAATGCTAAATATAACACTAATTCGCACAATACACTTTAGATGGGGAATTATGTATCATAGCCCAGCTTCATTGCTTCATAAATACAAACAATGCTTCTAGACGATGTAACAGTGCAATAGCTACTAGTCTGTTACACCAATTAATAAACTTCCGATCGAATTGGCCATGGTATAAAATTAGAGATATTCAGGTACTAATCCTTTAGACACTGAATCTAAAAACCGCGATATTAGCTACAGGGTAATGAGGGGCCCCTGTTTTGTTTGTGTAAAGATGTTAAACAAATTAAACTTAACAGAAATTTATTGGTAACAATAAAGTTGGTATTTACAACAAAGATTATTGTAAAATATCTAGGAGGAAACCAAATCACCAACATTCTAAGTCATCTCCTTGGCCAAAAAATGAAATCTGGTTCCAATATTCGACGGTTTGTTAGCAGCCGCTGGTTTAGCAGGTGGGTCATTGGGATGGTCAATCGCTATAGGTTGCCATAGAAAAACGAGCCTTGAATTACAAATTTAGAAATTGAAAGCGGACCAGGCACGCATTGGGATTGAGACACAGGCGAGACAAGCGCAAGTATGGTCTTACGATAGTTTCGGTATCCTTCGACAAACAATTGTGGTGATCAACTACTTTCGGGCAAGAATAAGAATTAAGTACAATTATTTGCCTAAAATCAGTCAATTAACAACCAAACTAGTATCACATGCATAGTCACCATTTCGGCAACATTCAGTATAAAAGGTATTGATGACACAGCAACTCATGATTTCTATCCCTCAATCGAACTCCCGTGTAACAAAGACTACGTAATCGCAGTAGTTGAATTTTACCGCTGCAATACCATAGGAAATATTCAAGTAGGAAGTGGTAAGTTTTATTGTATTGAATAGCATCGTAATAAAAGTTCCTTATACGAATTGAAAGAACAGAGCGCCAATGCAAACAGTCAAATACCGATACACTCGTTTCTGAGATCAAATAACAATACGATCAAGTGTGAGTTTAGCTGTGAGTTTGATTACATTTCAATGCATGCTCGATTTTGAATCGATGATATTGAAACCCAATATTTTACATAATCCGCTTTAGATATAGAAATAATTAAGCACACAAACATACAAATAGGATCTCATCACGGGATGCTACTCTAACGGAAAACCCTCTAAAGTTCCAAACAAAATAGACGTTTTCGTTCCATCTGGGTACTGCTTAGATAAAACCCCTAGTAATCCCCAATATGTTGAAGTATACACCGGCAAATTTTCAGAAATAATAAGGGAGAACTTATCGATTTTGAAGAAAGTGGGTCTTTTACATTCCGAACAAAGTGAAAGCGTATGTTTTAAGAATTGCCAAGGCCCAGTTCCATGTTTCCTGCATACTATTATAAGAGTAGTTCTCACGAATCGACTTACTCTCAATCTAAACGGGCTGGTACGTTAACGCGGGCACAATAATGTTCCTTGGAATTCGTGAGTTTGAAAACATTGGGAATGGCACTCATTAAACGTCATTCAGGACGTACATTTTTTTAAATAATAATAATCACAATAATGTTTATTATCCACAATTAATGGACAAAATAGATACACAAAGGAAAATATAATGATATATGATAGGACCTTTTTTACATGTAAGCGAGGTGAAATTACACTTAGACACATTTAAGTTGAGGTTGCTAGCCACATTGAGCTGGTTTTAAAAAAATAAGCAATATCTGATAAAGTTAATTGGTATAGATACGTTAAGGTCATCGGAAAACATAAACCTACGTGATCTAATCGTGTCTAAACTAGTAGTGGTCCTATATTCAATGCTTCAGTACTCCTGGTGTAATGAGTAATATTTGATACTTAATACAGTTATACGTTACTCTTTCCATTGGCTTAGTTAAGATGAGAAAAGCTTTAAAAGAGTTTAGCTACATCTCAGTGCATAAAGTTTGCCCAACAGCAATTGATGGTCAACTCGGTCAACTGATTTTAAGAAATCGAATTCGGTATTCACACATATTTCGCATACGGGATCTGTGTATTAATACAGAGCCAAGATGTGATAACCGACACATACTACTCTTTCCTGTATATGTAAGACAAACTCGAGTGGAGGCTAGCAGAAGTAACTTTGTAACCTAACAAACCACTATGCACCATTTCTCCTCTAGGAAATGCCTACAGTTGGGATGGTCACGTAAATCGCTATAAGTAGAATATACGAAAAGCAACAAGGAAAAGCATTTTGTTAACAGTACACCCATAGAGCACATTTTTGAACATATACAAGGTTGTCGTAAATATCAGACAAGAGTTGATACTGATTCATGTTAGAAGCAATACAGATTGCGATAAAGGAACCGCAGATGATGTGGTAATAACGTAAATTAAAATCCAATGGATGTTTCCACACGTGACATTTAGTGATAGTGCCAAACTGAACTTCCTCGAATGAATTAATGCGGATGTAATCATTACCATCCGACTCCGTGTATGGCAACTATAAGAATTGCCCGGGTTGAAGCAGACACGGTCGAATATATTGTCTATCAAAGCTTCCACTCACTATAGAGACTTCGAAAGGATATTGTCGCTTTTCAACGTAGAAATAAATATTCAAAGACGGGGAGAGCTGCAATTTCAATCAGGTTAAAAGCCACAATCTAAAATTGCGGAAAGTTATTTATAGGATGTGATGCATTTAAATTTTAACGTAGAAAAGCATATCAGATCTAGTTAAACTTTCGACGAGACTACTATGCACTGTTTTACTATTTACATTTCAAAATTCGCCCAATCTTTGAAATGGACTACTGAAAACAAAACGATCCACTAAAAATTTAACAGTAGTTGTCAGCAGGAAATGTAGTCGTTAGATGCATTCGAAGTTGGAGTTGTTGCTAATTGATTCACTCTATATGATGCAATAGTACCATATACTCTACTTACTGAGGAATTAAAAAGGTATAATGTATTATGGTAGAATGAATGATTGTAAAAGAGGTTACTGTAGAATATACAAAGTGCTTTGTTTTAAAACGTACATAGTTTTAGCTTATCTAGCATACGTTATGAAAGTGGTGATCCAACAGTAACAGCCTATCTAAAATCTATCCGGAGAGTAAAGATAGTTACTTTCAATCTATAATATAAGCCACATCTAACTGTGGAAAAACAGACAATAAATGAAACAGTCTTAGATTCATGTACACTCTATTCGAAATCCTTAAATCAGTACTTGACTGATAATTCAGATGTTGTGGATCCGAGCGTTGGAAAACCCAATTCTTTGCTTATCTTTTACAATATTGTTTGTGAGAGGCATATTATTTCGTATTTTTGATTAGGAAGGCATAGTGCCATTGACTGATAACTTATTGGGGACTATGCTAATGTTATCGTACCCTTCGAACATGATGATTTGAATTTGAAGCACATCTATAAAAACGACATCAGTGCCACAAGTATGCAATTATTTTTAGACATGTGCTCAAAATGATGGCATATGGATTTATGGTAACAAACAAAGATGCGGAGGTATTTGACGATAAGGAGAGCCAATATTTAACCGTCATAGATAAAATGTATAACTCAGTACCCTCTCCCCGGGGTATATTGGTCTGTGTGGTGTGGCGTTTATGGAAACCATGTGGTTTCTAGTCCAAAGTGAAGTGCATGTTTAAGCATAATGCTGGATAAAATGTAATCACCCCGACTACTTTTACTTTTTCCCATATTCCAAGTTAACCTAACGGTCATCCTGGCCCCGACCCTTGTTTATATTAATCTAATATAATATATTAATTAATACTGAGGTACAAGGGATTAGGAATCTTTTACGAATCGTTACGTATCGAGTCGCTCACACGAATTTTGTTAAAAACAATTTACCTTTTTCGCCCACTAAAAATTCCTTACCATTTATGTAATATAACAAATAACATTTGTATTTTGTATTTGTATTTTTACGCATGCTGGAAACCATTCCATGGAACATTCGATTCTATACTCGAAATTACAGTAACGGTAATGACATTTTTTGGAACTATTCGAGAACTTGCATGTCACTGTTGCTATGTGGGTTGCATATCGTCAGATACGTTAGGATGGTGAATCGGATTTATTCGTATATTCCATTGTAATGTTTTCACAAAACTTATTTGAAACATATTGGATAATTAATATTTACTCTGTAATTATACTGGAGTCTACCTTAAACATATGTTGTATGTTTTATCCTTCAATTTTTAAACGTACAAACTTTAAACAGATATATAGTTTAAACTTTAAGGGTAAGTAAGGTTATAATAATAGGTTAATAATATTTTAGATATGGTACCGATCATTATCTAGTGTTACAAACCACACAATAAATAGTGCCTGGGTCGAAAATATGTAGAGTTTGGAATTTCCAAAAAAAAAGTGAATTATTGGTTGTTGCCAAAGTTGTGGTAAACATATATTAATCCAAAAAGGATTTTCATGTCTACAAGTAATTACACTCGTCTAAGTTGAACCGAAAACAATTAATATCTGAGGTATAATTGAGATGTGGTGGTGTAATTAGTCTGTAGAAAGAACCAGTGACACAGATGCTGTAAATAATTCGTTGTATTAACCTCTTTGTGCCCAATTTTTCTAAAAATGTTTGAAAAAAAATTTTATTGTGTTAAAATGCTTATAATGGTACTTGTAGTAGTTCTTTATAGAAATTTTTCATAATTATTGATTATTTCCAAAGATAATGCTTTGTATCATATATGATACAATGGGTATTAAAATATAAATAAAACAAGATTTTTGGATAATTAGTAATATCAGCGTTTATTGTGAATTTATGTAAAATATGCTATGCTTGATAAGGCATTTGATATATACAGGGTGGCGCATTAGTGTGACAAAGTCCCATATCTCCTATATTTAAAGAGATACAAAAAAAAATTAAATACAAAAGTTGTAAGATATGTTCTGGTGCATATTCCAAAAATATTTTTAATTATACAGGGTAGATCATAAAAGCTTAGAAGTAATTTTAAATTTTTTTTAAATAGAAAACCCTATATATTATTACATATTTAGATTCTACATACAATTTTAGACACATTTTATGTATAATGTCCTATACCTAAGTCTAACCGTTTTTGACAAATTTCAAATTTTTGTCAAAAATGACGTTTGCAGGCCAAAACATAGGTGGAAATCTTTTCTAAACGAAGCCTTTATCAATTAGTTATGGTTGGTTTCCTTGAAATGGGGACCACTCTAATGGGCTGTATTGATATTTTTGTAATACATTCATACAGGGTGATCAAAATGGACAATAAAAGTAGATTCAAAAACCTATAGTCATTTTTTTAATGGAAACCCCTATTTTTTAATTCTATCTTATTTAGCATTAAAAATAAGGGTGACTTTGTATAAGAGTGTATATTCCAAAAATTGTAGTTTTGAAATAATGACAATTTAACATTTTTTATTGTAAAAAGGCTATACGGCTTTCAAGTTTTGTTGTTAGTTGGCCGTGACGGCGGGGCGTGGCATATCAAAATAGATAATCAGAAACGTCATTATTTATTGTCAGTTGATAATTTGTGTGATGCATTAGTGTATTTTATAGCAAATTGATTTAAAACTTGAATTAAAATTGTAAATAATGTATTTTTCGCAAGCCGAGATGGTTGATATGATTTTTGTTTTGGGAGCTAGTAATAAGAATACGCTCTTAGCAAGAAGACTGGATCAACAACGGTTTCCAGAGAGACGGCAACCTGAAAGAAGGGCATTTGAAAAACTTTTGGAGCGTTTTAAAAGAACTGGCAATGTGTTATATGAAAAAAATACTAGGGAAAAACGTGCACAGACTGAGGAAAATCAATTAAATGTACTATTAACAGTTACCGAAAATCCATATATTGGAGCAGGTTGGTGTTGAACGACGTACGGTACAGCGGATATTAAAGTCTAAAAAATGCACCTCTATCACATTCAACTGCTTCAAGAGTTGGTTCCCGAAGATTATCAAAGACGACTGGAATTTTGTCAATGGGCTCAAAACAAAATAAACCAACAAAGAAATTTAGTTCATTTGATTTTATTTACAGATGAGGCCACATTTCACAGAAACGGAAGTGTAAACAGACACAATTTTCATTACTATTCTACCGAAAATCCACATTTTGTAAGATATACTTCTCAAACTAGATGGTCTTTAAATGTTTGGGGAGGTGTTGTCGGCAATCATGTAATTGGACCATATTTTTTTGATGAACGAGTAACAGGGGAAGTATACTTAGACTTTCTGCAAAACCATCTACCTAATTTGTTGCGTCAAGTGCCACAGGATACGCAACAAGAAATGTGGTTTCTTCATGATGGAGCCCCAGTACATCATACAGGTCCGATAATAACTTTTTTAAATGCTAGATATCCAGAATGTTGGACTGGGAGGGGAGGGCCTGTTGCTTGGCCTCAGATCTTACTAAAATGGACTTTAGCATATGGGGGTACGTCAAAGAGCAAGTTTATAAAATACCGCCTACAACAAAGGAAGACATGAAGATTAGGATTAGAAACTGTTTTCAAAACATTAGTGTTGAAATGTGTAGAAATTTAAGCAGCGAATTTGAGAGACGTATTGCATTGTGTATTCAAGAAAGAGGC
This sequence comes from Vesta saturnalis, assembly GCA_036346205.1. Classification (NCBI taxonomy): domain Eukaryota; kingdom Metazoa; phylum Arthropoda; class Insecta; order Coleoptera; family Lampyridae; genus Vesta; species Vesta saturnalis. The sequence goes on along the minus strand of JARFJB010001912.1, from coordinate 947,419 downwards.
GGACATTTCGAACAACTTATTAGGTAGTATTGACGTGTTTCTAGTACTTTTATCTGTATAATTAGTTACAGGTTTAGCTACATTGGAGGTGTTAAGTTTATGATTAGGATTAGGCCATAATTTGTTGAATCAAAAAAATATTCTTTATTTTAAGTTCGTTTAATAAAATAATTATTTATATCGGGTTCAATAAATTGTAGTATTTCGTTCTGAAGTGCTCGATTTTTTTTTTGTTTCGCCGCGCCTCGCAGTCACGGCCAACTAACAACAAAACTTGAAAGCCGTATAGCCTTTTTACATTAAAAAAATGTTAAATTGTCATTATTTCAAAAACTACAATTTTTTGGAATATACACTCTTATACAAAGTCACCCTTATTTTTAATGCTAAATAAGATAGAATTAAAAAATTGGGGTTTCCATTAAAAAAAAATAACTTTATAGGTTTTTGAATCTACTTTTATTGTCCATTTTGATCACCCTGTATGAATGTATTACAAAAATATCAATACAGCCCATTAGAGTAGGTCCCCATTTCCAAGGAAACCAACCATAACTAATTGATAAAGGCTTCGTTTAGAAAAGATTTCCACCTATGTTTTGGCCTGCAAACGTCATTTTTGACAAAAAATTTGAAATTTGTCAAAAACGGTTAGACTTAGGTATAGGACATTATACATAAAATGTGTCTAAAATTGTATGTAGAATCTAAATATGTAATAATATATAGGGTTTTCTATTTAAAAAAAAATTTAAAATTACTTCTAAGCTTTTATGATCTACCCTGTATAATTAAAAATGTTTTTGGAATATGCACCAGAACATATCTTACAACTTTTGTATTTAATTTTTTTTTGTATCTCTTTAAATAAAGGAGATATGGGGCTTTGTCACACTAATGTGACACCCTGTATGTACATATTTACATGTGGGATTCTACAAAACAATTTCGTTCCTTTTGTAAACATAAATGTACATTACATTTTGTACATTTCGTAAAAGATAGCCGCTTACAGCAGTGATATTTGCTTTTGTCTTCAACAGTGCAATATTATCCCTTATGATATCAAATGAGGGAATTGGTGCTGTTAGACCTCGCTTTTTCTTCTTTTCATGTTCCACTCCTACTTTATCACCTCCATTACTCGTCGATGGTCTTCCACGTTTCCTATTTGGATTTTTATTTTGCAAGCATAAGCTTTATGCTATATTGGCTTTGAAATTCAACTGGTCTTGAATGCCCTTTTCTGCTAATTTAACTTTTTTGCAGTCTTTTTTGTACCAGTTCCATGCCTTGATAACCATCATATCAACGAAATGGTAAAAGAAACGCATGTAATACTTCTTAGAACGCACATTCGTCCGATAATAGGATATTTGACATCAAGAAAATTTACACCGCCCATAAACTGATTATACATATTTACTGCAAAAGGTTTTTGTATTGGCACCTTCTTTTCTTCTTTTCTGTCCCACCTTTCGGTTACAAGAAGAGGCTCTGCACTAGAGAAAGTCGTAACCAAACTAACTGCACTATTATCATACCATTTAATTGCACGGATTTTGATGTCTTCAACTGTTGCTTCCACTTCTTCATAGCATCATCTGCCCTTTTTTTTCATTTCTTTATCGCTGGTGAACTGTAACCCTGGAAACCTGCATACTTTTGTTGTTCCTATGGCACCTATAGCTCTATTGTGTAATTCTACAAATAAAAGAAGCAACGCAAGCCAGTTGTCGAAATATAGTAAGTAATTGTTGTCATAGGGCAGTATATTTGATAACAGGAGAACTATATCAGAACTTGCCCCAATATCGATGACCAGGTTTAGGCAAAATTTTACCGATATATATATATATATATATATATATATATATATATATATATATATATATATATATATATATATATCAAAATTATATATGGTTCCAAATACATCACACAATGCAAAAATGTTGTAGCCCCATTTATGGGGCTTTTTGGGGTTGTTCGTTTTTAGAGCAGATTTGCCTTTGAACGGTACAATTTGTTCATCCACGCAAAACATCTGCCCTTGCTTAGGTATAGTCTGACATTTTGAAACGAGACTCAAAAAGGGAACGTATTTTATATAAGCGATCCCAATTGTCTTCATTTCTATCGGGCATGTTGGCATTATTGTTGAAGTGTAGGTATCGCCTGATTTCTTCATAACGGTTTCTACTCATGTCAGCCACCGGTGGCAATCTAAACTCACGAGACCAATAATTACGTGTTCGATGTAAATCGAACAGTGACATGTACATAGTAACATCAATAAACTGCGTTAATTCAGCAACCGTCACGTTCAGTGATTTATTTGGATTGCTTTGGACACAGTATAGGTTGGACTGGTCTACAATGTGTTTCATTAAATCTTGGTCAAAAAATATTTGAAAATAGGCGACAGGTTCCCAAACATCCTCGTCTTCATCTTCAACCTCTTGGTAATCTGGCGTTGCTCTCGGTGAATATCTTGCAACGGGAGTCCAAGTAGGACGCTTGTTAGCATTATTATTTGCGCTATTTCTACACAATTGGGCAAGGGGAATATCGTCAGAACTATCGCTGTCGTAATCAAAATCAGATTCTAATTCGATGTCAGTCCCAGCATTAGAATCTCACTTCCTTCGGGGGGTGAAACAAAGGCATGCAGGAATTTTCCCTTTCTATTTTTGTTAATTTTCATTGGCATCTGAATAATAATTTTAAAAAACGAAATTAGTGTATATAAGCAGACGTTTGCTTTGAGTGCCCACTGTATCAAATATGATATATTCCTCAAATTTATACCATATTGCTTGTTTTTTGAATAAAAGTAAAAATAATTGACTAAAAATGTAAGTAAGGCTCTACTTAACAAGGAAAATAATAATTACATACCTTCGTTTGCGGATTACTTTAATATTTCAAGGTAAAACTCACAGAGTAACTAAACAGCACCATGCATTAACCTAGCATTCAAAGGCGCGGGAAAAATGACTGTAAATTCTATTATTTCGGATCAAAACCATTACTGACATTATAGTTAGTACTTACTAATGACACAAAGACGGCAGCAGAGTTGAAAACTAGCTTCAGAAGTATGGGAGATTCAAAAATACGGTAGGTATCAAATATGATACGTTGGGCACAAAGAGGTTAAACAATTTGACGATTGTCCGATTGTATATATATATATATATATATATATATATATATATATATATATATATATATATATATATATATATATATATATATAGAGGATAGCTTGGTTTACTTTCCCAAACTAACTTGTGCAGAACCTAATCTTTTAATACACGTTTTATCAGATATCGTTTCATTATAGTATATATTCACTTTTATGCCTGTTGAGTAAGTAATATACAGTTAAGCAGAATTAATTTACATACTTTTAATTTCATTCGTTAATATATTCCCATATTTAATTATTTGTCTAGTTGTTCTTTTATTATTCTGTTATATAGATTTGTTTCATAAAGTATGGTTACTAAAATACGCATAAATTCCTATTGTTAGAAATACGGGACAGAGCACAATCAATAATCTATCATGATGTACAGAAATATTGCGAGGAATAGGATTACATTGGAACCTTGAAAAAATCAAAATTAATTAAAAATAATTTTTTCAAAACTTACCAGATAAAGTAGGCATTTTCTTTAGTTATTGTGGTATTACGCAAATTATACTTTATGTAAACATTAAAGGCAATACGTTGTAAATTTACTTGCTAGAGTAAAATCAAAATCGGAAGACACCAGCGCAGAAACGCATTTTTAAACTAGATAAAGATGCAGTAATGATTGGAAAATGACACGGATATTAGTACTGTGCGCTCTAAAAACGTTACTTCCCAGCTGATCGTTTGCCAACTTTTGTTAATAACCTCTTTGTTTTTCCGGCGTATCAAATTTGTTTATTACTTATTCTACAAAACAGTTTTTTTTTAAATTATCCGCTGCCTGTATTGAATTTATAATATAAGTAAGTTACTTGAATTATTAATTTCATGTTATATTAATGTAATCAAATCTAGTTCTTTATATAATGTGCGATGCAAGTACATCTCATAATGCTCAAGTACCTCAAGCAAGAAAACGCCATGTGTTATCTGAAGACGCTCGCAAGATTGTGTGGAACAATTACAAAAACTTTAAAAGTATCAATTCAGGTAAAAAGCAGTTGGATAAACGTTTTATTTTGTAATATTCCAAGGAATTTATAACCTCATTAAAGATGACGAAACAGTTGGATATTCGGAAAAGAAAACGTCATTTAGAAGTTTACTTTTAAAAATGAGCTTCAGGTAAGTTTACTGATTAATTTTTAATCATATCTTATCTTGGGCTTTGTGTAGGTGGAAAAAAACATCCGGTCGTCGTAAGATTATAATAGAACGACATGAAATACGTTCTTTGCATTGTGCATATATACGTTCGATCACTAATTATCGGAAAGCAGGACGACCAGTTATATACACATGTTTATTTAATTTTATAACGTAAATATGTTGCTATTTATCATTATTTGAGGTGGTGAAATGGGCTTTATAAATAATGCTCTGCTAATGTTTAAATCTGGCTAAAAATCAGGAGATTAATTGTTATTGGCAAATGTATTTTAAAAAAACTAGATTTTGTAACTATGACAATAAAATATTATTTTACTTTATGATTAATGACAAAAATTTTACTTCTAAAATTGTATTCTTGAACAACAAACGCGAAGTAACCTAACCTAAACTTTTATTTTTTCAAACGTATATTTTTTTGTTGAGCTTTACACTCTGACGTCACTTTTTTTGCGCAGCTTGGTGTCTTCCGATGTTGATTTTACTCTAAAAGAAAATAATTTAGTAATTAAATAAATTAATATTAAATTGTAAAATACTTTTACCTTCAAATTTTGAATATATTTTATGACTTTTGAAGTTTGGCATATAACATTTAGTAAATGTTCGTATGCCCACTTGATATCTTCTTTTATTTATATTATTCATAATGCTGTTTTTTACTAAATACACAAATACACGAATACATGTATTTTTAGCTGTCTTTTTATTATAGATTTTTTTTTAAATAAAACATACAAGTCCTTCTTGTTACTGAATTATAAAGAAGAAGACAGTTTCACCTTACCATGCAGTATTTCGTGCGAATTAGGCCATTACGTGGCAATTAACCCGCGGTTTATTTTTTATGCACCTACATCTCAAATACATCTTGCGGTTTAAATGAAAATACAGGGTGCCCCAGTACAAACTAACACGTTTTAAACGAGATTATTGACTAAACGAAAGAAGATAGAAAGGTACGGTTTCGACCAATGAGCTTCAAATTTCCAAAGGTTTTTCCCCAATCACATTAAAAAATTTTCACAGTTATACAGGGCGAGGGAACATAATTGCCTATGTTCAACTAAAAATTACTTGACTTATTTAAACAGAACACCCCATATATTTTTAACCCAATCGAAAGATTAGTTCTTTAGCTTTTTAAAAATGTCAAACGTGTGATTTAGTTTTTACAAATAAAGAAGATACGCGAATTTTTGTGAGTGCGTGCGCGTTTTCTGAAATAAGTAGAAGTTATCAAAATCTTTAAAAATATATGTATTTATTGCTAATTGAAATATTGTGGCATTAATTAAGAAAAAAATATGGCAACTAAATTTTATAGAAATTGTTGAATATGACCTCCTTGGTATGTGCGGTTTTGAAATTTAACTTGTAAGTGCAAAAAAGAAGTTTGTAGCAGTTCTTGTGGAATTCCATCGATAACATTTTTGATGTTATCTTTTGACTCATTAATGTTTTGAGGAATAGGGCTATAACACCTATCCTTAACATAACCCCATAAAAAAAGATCAGGTACAGGCAATTCAGGAAAGTTCGGCGCCCACTCGATCGGTCCATCTATCCTATCCATTTGGTCCCAAATACCATACTTACAGATTGGTTTGCTACTAACGAAAAATGACAAATCTGTATGACCATTAACTGTTTTTACAGGCCCATACATTTTGTTTTTGGAAATAGCACACCAGACACTTACTTTTGGAGCGTCTCGCTCATATTCGTTAAAAGTTCTGCGCTTCTCACTACCGTAGATACGGTAGTTATGTTTGTTTACTTTTCCATTTAAATGAAAAGTAACCTCTCCAGACATACTCATATTAATATCAGGTTCTGTTCTAAAAAGATCTTGTAAAGTTTCACACATAATTAGCCTTTTCCCAAAGTCTCCCTCTGTAATTTTATGAAACGTGCGTATCTTGCAAGGAATTAATTGTAAAACTTTCAAACATTTCTGTACTTCACTTAATTATTAAATTTGCTACTTTTCTAATAGAAATTTGATTATTATTTTCATTTATAGTTAAGAGACGATCGAGGCAATTTGGATTATTTTGATTTTTTAATGCCTTCTTTTTTTTAAGTGAACCAATTTCTTACAATGTCTGATACCATATTAATATGGAATTTCTAGGCGGAGGACGTTTTTCAAATTGTAATGGGAATCTTCTCCTTCTGGTTGTTATCGAAGACGCCCCTTTTAAGTTCATTGACCTTTTCAAGGCAAAGTTTATTGATATCTAGTCGTGCCATATTACAATTCTTAGAAATCTAAAATTAGAATCAAAGTTCACTGACCTTCCCAAGTCTAAAGTTATATTAAAATTCTTCTAAAAATAGAATCAGTTCGCGGGAAAGGGAGAGTCCAAAGTCCATTGACCTCGTCAAAGTAAAAGTTCATTGAACTCTAGGCGTGTCATATTACAATCCTTAGAAATCTAAAAGTAGAATCAAAGTTCACTGACCGTTCCAAGTCCAAATTGCATTGACCTCTTCAAAGTCAAAGTTCATTAACCTCTAGGCATGTTATTACAATTATTAGAAATTTAAAAGTAGAATCAAAGTTCACTGATCTTTCCAAGACCAAAGTTCAGAGACCTCGAAGGTGTCATTACAATTCTTAGAAATTTAAAAATAGAACAATTTCTTGAAAACCTATAAAGTTTATTGACCTTTAAAAGTGGGCCAAGGATAAGAGACATGAACTCTAAAAATGCTATTTTGTAAATAACTTCTACCAAAGATTCTTCATTTCTCCTTAAAAATATTTCAAAGTGCCATATTTGTTTACAGATTCACTAATAGTATGCGAAAATGATTTCGCCTTTGAAGATCTCATACCATTTAGCTGTCTATGCTGATTTTATGAGTAATTCGTAAATTACTTGCAGACTCTATTGTTAACAGATTGTTTAATGTACGGATATTGATTATTATTATGCTTTTCCTTTTTTTTGGTAAAGATTATTCCATAGTCCAAAAAATTATTTCTTATTAATTTTAAAAGATGTTGAGCATTATCAAATATGTATTCTTTATGGTTATTGGCACTCATAAACCAAAATTTATTACAATTAACATCAAGACTTCTACATAACATTCGATTGATTCTCTCTAAATCACTAACAATCGCACAAATACAAAATTATTCACTCTAAACATATTGGATAACAACAAACATCACCACTTTATCCATGTTTCTAAAAAAATAAAAATAAATTGGCTGCTTCATTGTTAACTCTCTCATCATAACTTAAGAGTTTTGCCATTTACGGTAATGTAGGCATAGAGTTCGCTTATCTTTCAGTGATATAACGTACACCCTATCCTGTTTATTGAGATGCGTGTTTATTATTGCAATGAAACAAAAAACTCCAGGTTTAAATTACTTTTCTTTGGCACAATCACATATATTGGATACTACGGGAAATGAAACTCTCTTCGCTTCATGAACGATAATTGTTTGGGAAACTTCTTCAGTCCGAGTAACACGTATATGAGGACCTTCCAGTTGCCCTATTTGTCTTGAAGTAAATAGTTTCTCTGAAACTTGTATATGGTTTTCTTTTTAATTAAATAACTTTACCTTCCACAGCAGCACCTGTTTTGACTCTACATAGCAGCAAATGAGAAGTACAAATTCTAAATTAATAATGTATAATATTAACACAGCGAATTTGCTAGTCAAACGTATTTCAGATTGAATATAATTTTGACAATGAATGGTGACAATGATGCTCCCAAACCTTTGTGGTAAAGTGGGTCCTCTGGATTCACAAGGTAACTTGGTATAGGTTAGTTGTCGACAAACAATAGACTGGTGCATTGTAGTAGCCAACGTCCCCCGTGAGATATCCTCGTGGACTGCAGTTTTATGATATCCGATTGTTGAAACGGAAAGAAACTATGTTCATAAAAATTGTTGGTACAACTTGCTTTTTGGAAAACGCTATCGTACTCATGCATTTAATAATAATAATAATTGGTTGTAATTGATACCATGTTGCGTATGTCGTTGTGCTGGCGGTGGATGATAGATGCTTTGGGTAGATGTTGTTTGTGTGGATGTGCACTTATGGAGTTGTGGATGTCCTGTGGTCGATTGCCGATTGATGTGACTGTTGATGTTGATATCCAGATTGATCTGTAAGAGAGAGAAACAAGTATTAGTAAAACGCATAACAAGTCGTACTGTAGTAACAGGGTTATTACAGAGCGGTTGTCGTGTTAGCATTCCAAAGCATGAAGCGCCGTTGGAAAGACGGTAATGTTAGACAAAACATAAGAATAATGAACCGATTCTGTATACTTAACCTTGGGCGTCAATCTTCGCGTCGGACCTTTTTATGATTACCTTAAGGGCAACCACCAGGGGCTTCTCCATATTAAAACCTCCGAGGAGAGCCATTATGGCGTCGTACCCTAAGGCGGGATGAGTAGGCGGAGTATCGAAAGTGACGGGAGCCGCTTTCGGTACTTCCGCTTTCTCAATTGCGGCTGCGGTCGCTCGAGCGTAGCTGACGTCGCTCTGGGTTGAAGAAGGCACCGATGCCGGTGGTGTCATTTTCTGTCTCCGTGGTCCTTCCATCTTCTTCTGTTGTGGAGGTTGAGGGAACCTCGGGCATCCTATGTCGCTGGCGGGGTAGTCCCCACTACAGTTAACACACTTTGCCCGGTCCATGCGGGGTTTAGTGCACTGACTGGGGTGGTGATCTCGGGCGCACCTTACACAGCGTGCCACCGCCCTGCAGCAACGATTTGCGTGACGGAAACCTTGACACCGGTGACACTGCCCGATGCTGCAAGTCCTCTACAGTGGCTAGGAGACAGACGATGTACTCCACCTCTCGAATATTCTTTTTGTCTTCTTCGGTTGGTAGATGACGAACACTAGGGGGATCGCTCGACCTCGCTACTTCATTCTGAAGCAAGAGATTACTTTAACGTCGTGTAACGTAAGCTCCGAGCTAACGTCAGCTACGGATAGCTCTACGGGAAGGCCTCATATTACTATCTTAGCGAGTGTCTCGCTCTTTGCCTGATAGGTGTGGTATGGAGTACCACATCTATCCATATACCTTATCAGCCTGTCTCGGTCCTGGAGTGAGGCAGGCTGGATCCGGATTCCCTCGCTGGTCGCCTTGTCTCTCGTGAAGGCGATCTGTTGTCTATCCAGTTCGCAGGAGAAAGCGACCAGTTCTCCCTCTGGCGAAGGATTACCGGAGGCACTTCCTCCTTCGTGCCTTGTATGGTCTGCGTGTGTTCCATAATAAGAATAGGTGTGTTAATAAAGTAATGAAAAATAGAGTAAATGTTCACAAAGTTTAATGTAAATGAGTTGTTATGTGATTGTTGGTAATGATTATATATACAGAGTGAATACAACTGTACTAAGTCTAAAGGGTGTTAGATTTGATATGATTTTTGATAGTGATTAAACACAAGAAAATATATATAAATGATGTAATGAGTTTTTCAAACCCTAACAAGGTCCTTCTAAAAAGGTATGGTTAATATGGGGGTGGCCGTCTTAATTGACTTTGGTTGGATATTTTACCGAACTTACGGGGTACCTAAAGTTATTTAAACTTTTGAATCACGATTCTGTTGTTTTAGTTTATTTACCTCTCTTTTAAAAGATTTCAATTGGTCGTTGTTGGTTTGCATAAAATGCAAGTTACGGATAATTACTCTTTTCTAGTGAATTTTTACTATTTATGTATTTAATTTTACATGTACACTTACGCTTATTATACACAGGGCTAAAAACATTTTTGATTTCTAAACCATTGTAACGTGAAATCTTAACGCTATTATTTGTTAACTTAAAATATCAAGGTATTCGTGGTTTTAGAGGATATTATCCAACTATCCTCTGGTTAACTGGAATACTCTGATAGTATTTAAACGCCGGGTTTATAACCAAATTTTTAATAAATACGGGAAAAGTGAATCTATGACAGGACCCGTAACAAATAAAATACCCCCCACGTATCGTACAAAAATTAAGAACACCGATCACGTTTCAGTAGCTAGTCGATCGCTGATAATGGTAGCTTTGCTATTGAAATCCGTATGGCGATTTAAATTTTTTAACGGAACTGGTGGTATTTAATAATCTGGATTTAACGTTCATCACGAAAAGGTGTGCGTTTTACCTTAATAAGGGTTTATCAGGACTAACAGGACGATTATTACGTATTTCAGCAGCGCATCTCTCCACAAGAGATAAACGCCAGATTTTTTGAATAAATATTTGACATTTACCACTGGACTCATCGGACTGGATTCCTCATTTACTCAGATGAAAGAAAGTCAATTCTCAATCAGGAATATTGGTTATTCAAACGCTTGCAGTGGGATAGCAAGAAATAAACCGTTTTTTATTTGATCTTCGTGAATTATTTTAAAAGAGGACAACTTACGTTAAGCGAATATGAATACTATACTATAACAAGATGTTCTGTTTGGACTTATACAAATAATAATACTGATTGTAACCTGGACACGGTGGTTTTAAACACTTTCTGCACTTTTAGTTCATTTTCCTAGGACAACATGCGTGCGATTGCGCGGGTGCGTGTGTGCGTGTGTGCGTGTGTGCGTGTGTACGTGAGTGCGTCTGTGCGCATGTGCGCGTGTGCGTGTGTGCGTGTGTGCACGCGTGTGTGTGTGCGTGTGTGCGTATGTACGTATGTGCGTGTGTGCGTGTGTGCGTGTGTGCGTGTGTGCGTGTGCGTGTGTGCGTGTGTGCGTGTGTGCGTGTGTGCGTGTGTGCGTGTGTGCGTGTGTGCGTGTGCGTATGTGCGCGTGTGCGTGCGTGTGCGCGTGCTTGTGTGGATGTGTGTTTGTGTGTGCGTGTATGTGTGTGTGTGTGTGTATGTGTGTGTGTGTGTGTGTGTGTGTGTGTGTGTGTGTGTGTGTGCGTGTGTGTGTGTGTGTGTGGGCGGGCGTGCGTGCTTGCAGTTGAGGAGCGTGTATCGGCAGGCTAAGCGCCATGTGTACCTACTAGGGACACCCCGAAACGGCCGTTAGATGGGGTTATTACTCCTATGGTCGAAGTAAACGACACGGTGGATAACGGCACAGCGATTGTGCTTCCGTCTAATATTTGTGTAAGTAGTGTAAATGATGTATTACATTCAAGAACGGCGGCACATCTGGTGCTGGACGGAAGATACTTCATTTAAGTACGAATGGTTGTTGGGGAGAGAAACCGAGGTGACAAAGACCGCGAACCAGACTACGGTTTTGCAAGTGTGTGAGGTTTTATTCAATCAGGATGTAGGTGGATATATAAGTGTCGCTTGTTTGTCTACTGTGGGTGTGTGTTCACAATAACGCTTTGATGCATAACGGTAGTTAAACTCTAATACTTAAGGAAAATGTTTGACTAACGACCAGTGTGGATTCCTGATCGACGTCATGTTCTAGCATCTGGATATGTAAGATCATTCATTTCTGTTGGTGTATAATCGTAAAACATGGAAAGAAATCAAACCTTATGTGCTTTTAAATCGTGCGTTTCAAAAAGTAACACTGTTAGAAAAAAAAAACAATACGCAGTAATTAAGAGGAAAGAAAGAAAAATAAAAGGAATGCTCGACAAGAAAAGTTATTAAAAGGTCCGTAAAAACTGACTTTCTGTTAATCATAGATACTTCTATTTCTTCATTAGAGAATTATCTACTTACTTCTTTGCCAATTTTAAAATAATTTAAATAGCATGTAGCTTAAAGTGCCATTGTTACTTACTTTTTAGGTTCATATTTTCTAAATTGAACTTTATTTTGTCTTGTGCGAAACCATTCTCGTAGTTTGTTGCACTAATACGCATTTTGATTAAGTCTCTAGTTTTCTTATGGTCCAAATTACATTCCCCATTATCTTTTTCTATAGTTAAAGGAATAAAATTATGTTTAACTTCCCCTGGTGCTAATTTGTAAAGCATACTCCAAGGATTAAACCCACAACATATTTCACAATATTTCTTCCATTCAATTTCATGACTAAAGTCACATTATTATAACTTTTTGTTATGAACGAATAAGTTAAATATACGGTAAATATGTAATTAAAAAGTATTATTAATATTATTAAATACATAAATAAAAAGTTTACCTCGAGTAGGATTTGAACCTACGACCTGTACTTTGCTAGAGTATTTAATAAAATTAATAATAATTTTTAATTAAAGTCACATTAGCTTAAAATATGGGAGATAACTTTCAAGTTTAAAATGGGCACTACCAGATTAGCTTAATAAATCTTGTGTTACAGAGACATCAAGTTTGACACACTGCAAATGTAATATTTCCAATATTTCCATTTCTCTACAAAGTACAAGTATTTAAAAGAAAAATAATTCTCGTACCCGTATCGTATCTACCTTTTGAGTAGTGGTAAATGTATCCATTGTAGGTCAAAATAAAGAAAAACATACTTTTCATGAGACAACATCAATTAAATAATAGTTCGAGCAACTACTTTGTTTCCAATTACTTTCCACAAGCTTACAAAAAATGTACAATGTTGAAGTTTTAAATTTCTTGGTACCACCTGCCTTACTTTACCTTGTCTATTTGTTTTCCTAAAAAGATACTCTCTTAGCATAAAATAATGCATTATCATGCATGTATGCATTGTTTACAACTTTTTAGGCAGGTTTACAAACCAGAATAAGCAAAGAACGGTTTTAATATAACAGTTGTGAGTCGTAGTATTGATGTGATTATCTCGTAAAAATGCCTTAAAGAATCTTTTATACAGTTGGACTGGAACAGAGATCAGGGATTGGTTTTCGGGCTATTCTATTATTAATGTTGTACAGTGATTACAATCACTGCATAAACTGTAATTATTTTGTAAAAGAATAGTCTCATTTATGTGACATACATTGCATGATAGCCGAAAGATAAATAAGTTGAATAACAATGAACGCAACAGAAAAAAATAGTAATTTTTTTACGATAAATACTGTAACTTGAATTGAATACAAATTTACAAGATGAAACGTGCGCAAGCCTTAAAACTTTCTAACAATTAAATAAAAATGAGAATTACTATCTTTTGCTGTAATTAAAAAAGAGTTAATAATACAGTTTAGTTAAACTTTGATAAAACTAGTATCTTCCAAATTAATTAAAATCAAATGAATTTAACTGATAATATATTTTCACCGGTTGAGGTGTGCGCTTCCGCGTTCTCCAATAACGAATTAAAATAAGACGATAAAACAAATTTTTTATTCAAAATATGTGATTTTAATGTCTCGTTAAATATGTGAAATATATTTTAATCTTATACAAAAATGATGTGCCTTATTTCGAATTACTGCAAAAATTAATGTATATATGCATAATATCGTTAAAGGAAGTTACGGCTATTTTTAGATTTTTAAATTAGCAGTCACCTGAGAACCTTATTCATTAGACACAAATCAAAAAAATATTCTATTAATTACTATTTACGTTCACGTCCTGTCCCATTGCTATACTGTTGATCCAAGGATTGTTTGTCGTAGTTCTTTAAAGAAAGGTATACGATTTATCAAAGCTGAGAAATTTATAACTTCCTAAATCCAGAGTTAATTTTAAAAAACAAGCAATGAAACAAAAATAACTTCACAGCAATTTTAGTGACATATTCCTTATTCAAATACCACCACAAACAGAAAACCCAAATATAATTTTATTCATTAAAATTTATTTCCAAAAATAGTCTGTAAATTCATCGCAATAATTGTTGAACACAAAATTTACATGATAAAATGAAATTTATCAAGCAAGCTCTCTTGCGTATGTGTAGTGTTAAATACACTATAAATTTAAACAGCTTAAAAGATACAAGCTGAATAACAGTGCAGCAGTCCCAGACCGTGTAGGTTAAGTGACGGTCATTGTTGGATAGAAACTCTAAATTCCTCGAAAATTTAAATTAAACGCATATGAGCAAATAAGATATTAATTCTAGTCTATTCTTGCTCGTTGAGTTAATTGTTACTATGGCGAAATCACTTGTTTAAGTTCTACTGGCGATATTTTGATTTTTGACTTCCACAATTCACCTTCGTGCCGGATATCTAAAAATATGGCAGTGTAAAGTCCTTTTGTTGTAGGAATATGAAGTCAATTCTTAATTACAGTATAGTATTTCTTCAGTAACACGGTGGATTTTTTTTCAAAAAAGAACAGTCCCTAGCGTTGAAACGCCAGTGGAGAAATAGATACTTCTCCACATATGTTACGTACTTGTAGTATCCCTGCTTTGCTGCAAATGACATTTATTACGGGTTTCGTAGAAACACAATGAACAAAAATTCTAAAACCAAAACACGTAATGCGACCTTCTGTCGCTTAAGGAGTAATAAGTTTGGCCACACACCGCTACGATGTACAGCTCAAGAACCACTACATTTATGTGGTATACAATTACATGTAAGCTTGCTATATGACCTACTGTATCTTCTCACCCTTTGATTATTTGAGTTTATCGACCTGTCAACAGTTTTTGTAACTGTGGTCTCAAATTAGTTTAGTTTCAAACTTACACAGTTATTGCAACTATGATCTCATATCGGTTGAAATGATCGGTCTGTTTCCAGTTTCACTAAGATTGGTGTCCCACAATTAGCTAGGAAAATTTTATCATATTTTAACATTTAACATTAATTTAGTTGATCGGATTATTTTTCAATTTTTTGTAACTGTGGACGCAGAGTTGAGTTGATCGGTCTATTTCTACAATTTATTGTAGCTTTCGTCTCATATTAGTTGCGTGGATCGCCCTATTCCCACAGTCTTTCTAACTGTAGTCTCATATTAGTTGAGTTAATCGATCTATTTCTTCAACTTTACGTAAATGTGGTCTCATATTGGTTGAGTGCGGCGTCGGCCTATTTCCACGGTTCTTGTAAGCGGTGTCATATTAATTGAGTTGATTGGCCTTTTTTCACAATGATTTGTAACTATGGCCTCATTAAGTTAGTTGATCGACCTATATTTCCAGTAACTGTGGTCTCATAGTTGAGTTGATTTGCCTATTTTCACACTTTTTTAAAACTTTGATTTCATATTAGTTGAGTGGATTGATCTATTTCCACAGTTTTACTCTGGTGTCATATTAGTTGAGCTAATTGGCCAATTTGTACAGTTGAACGGCCTATTTTCATAGCTTTTTGTAACTGTGGTCTCATATTAGTTGAACAGATCGGCCTATTTCCACAGTATTATTAACCATGGTCTCATATTGGTTGAGTTGATCGTTCCATTTACATAGCTTTTGTAACTGTGGTCGCATATTAGTTAAGTGCATCGGCCTATTTCTACAGTTTTTGTAACTGTGGTCTCATATTACTTGAGTTGATCGGGCTATTTTCTCAGTTTTTTGTAATTGTCTCATATTCGTTGAGTTGATTAGCCTATTTCGACAGATTTTTTAACTGTGGTCTCATATTGGTTGAGTTCATCGACCTATTTCAACAGTTTTGTGTGTTAGTTGAGTTTTTATTCAGTTTTTGTAAATGTGGTCTCATATTGGTTGAGGGGATCGGCCAATTTACACACTTTGTTGTAACATGGTCTCATATTAATTGAGTTGATCGGCCTATTTCTACAATATAAGTGTGGTCTCATATTAGTTGAGTTGATCGGTCTATTTTCTCAGTCTTTCTAACTGTAGTCTCATATTAGTTGAATTAATCGGTCTACTTCCTCAACTTTTTGTAACTGTGGTCTCATATTGGTTGAGTGCGTCGGCCTATTTCCATGGCATTTGTAACTGTGCTCTCATATTAGTTGAGTTGACCGGCCTGTTTTCAGCTTTTGTAACTGTGGTCTATTTTCACAGTTTCACTAAGATGGATATGCCAGCATTTCCTAGAAAAGCTTTACCCTATTTCAATATATTATTATATTAATTTAGCCGATCGGCCTATTTCTTCAGTTTTTAGTAACAGTGGTCTCATATTAGGTGAGTTGATCAGCCTATTTCACAATGTAACTGGGGTCACATATTAGTTGAATTATTCGACTTATTTCTACAGTTTCACTAGGATTAATGTGCCAGCATTAGCTAGGAAAGTTTTACCCCATTTAGTTGTAGCAATGCCACTCCTGTTGATCCCTTCTTCACCTAAAGCATTCTTGATTCCATCGTACCCCGTTCGACCAATTCAACCTCGACGTATTTTGAAAAATAGAAATATTCTCTTATAGGCGTGGAGTTGTGTCAGATGATTTATTCAAAATCAAAAGAGCCTCGACTTCCTCAGGTTTGTGAAATGAAGAAAGGTTTTACTGGTCCTACATAATAAATCCTTTAAATCAGCGTTGTACTCCATAATTAAATGGAACTGCAAAAATGTCTTTTTGCCAAGGCATTACGTATTGTTTATTGTTTTAATTCTGTTTGTGTCTTATATTGTCTAAGTTTCGTATATCTCAAGGTAATTCATTAAACAATAATGGCGCATGGAGCGAACAGTTTTGTAAATCCTAGCATACTGCGTATTAATAAAGTTTTAGTTGTATAAATTGCTCTTTTACATTTTCTGCGAAACTGGCACGTACTTAAGTATAGCACGTCTTTGTAATTTAAAAATTATTTTTACTTTAGTGCCCCTACGCTAGGTTTGAATTAAATATGGAATAATATGCAGTTAATAGTACATCTGGAGATCATATGTGTCTCATACATCTTAACAACGTTTTTGCAAGTTTATTGACACGCTGATCCCACGTTAATTTGGGATCGAGTATAACGCCTAAAAATTTTGCATTCTGATTGTTATATTGTGAATTTTTTTTCGTAGAAAAAGTAGTGACTGCATTTTGTTTTGCTTTACAGTAAGTAAATTAGTTGCAAACCACTGTTCAACTATCAACTGTGTGCCACTCATTCTGTTTTTAAGTGAAGCAAGAGTTAGATCTTTTTAAAACGAACTAGTGTAATCTGCCTGTATAATGAGAGCGAAATTGTGTTTAATTGAAATATGTAATTTATATACACAATAGCGGAGGCCCAAGGACCGAACCGTGTGGAACTACGTATTTTACTTTAGACGACTTAGAATAATTACGATTTGCTGTCTGTCTTCTATGTAAGATTGTATTAATTAGAGATTTTTATCTACAATTCCTTACCCTTCAAGCCTTTGCGATAAAATATTATAGTAATCTGACTTGGATAAATGCGAGTACTAGAAAACGAAAGTGTACTTATATGTGTACTATGTTTAGGACGCTGGATTAACGCTGTTGTAACACGATCAAACCAAACAAAGTAATTTATTGTGCTTTGTGATCCTTTATGTAAATTTACACATAAAAAAGAATAAATCTAATAAAACCTATTAATTTTTAGTTCCTAGATTGACTTTTTACTTTAAGTCTTGGATAATGATATTATAGCTCGAAAAATAATAAGTTGAATAACCATATATATATATATATATATATATATATATATATATATATATATATATATTTTTTTTTTTTCTATTTAGATTTCCACAAGTATTCATGTTTAAATAAGACAATTTTTCTTTAAAACTTGTGTAAATAAACGTAAAAATTAATTCAACGTTTCGGGAACGTCCTTTGTTCCCTTTGTCAAGAATTTATTTGACCATTACAGAAATTGAAATAAGGTAACTATTTTTAACAAGTACAAAATATGAAACAAGGTAACTAATTTAATTTTAATCTGGACGATGTGTTTGACTTCGGGTAGTTGGTCTAGTATGTGATGTAGAAGTTGCAGAAGTGGGGACGCCAGGAATAGTTGCAGCATAAGTGTTTGAAATTTCTGGAAGATTTGGAGTTGGTTGAAATGTAGAATCAACTTGTTTAATGATATTCTTCCAAATTTGTGGCATTCTAGAAGTGTCATCTCGTTTATTGAGGGCGTTTGGTCTTCTTTCAATTTCAACTGCTTCTCTAATAATTCTTTCTTGTAAGGTATATAGAGGTGCAATTAAACGGATATTGTTGGTATTAATTTGGTGTCCTGTATCTAAATGATGTGCAGCTAAAGACGATGAAGGATTGTGCTGTTAATTGCTAGTTGGTGTTCATCGGCTCTCGCATATAATATTCTGTTAGTTTGTCCTATATAAGTTCTTCGACAGTTGTTGCACGGTATCTCATACACTCCTTGGCTTTCATTAGAATTTTGTCTTTGGGGTTTCTTAAAAGTTGGGACAAAGTTGAATGTGGTTTGAATACCGGTCTGAAGTCGTTTTTGGGAAATTTCTTTGCTATTCTGTCTGTAATTCCCTTTATATAAGGTAGAATAACAGGAATCTTTCGTTCATTGTTTGACAAGTTATTATTTCTTGGTCTTCTTATTTCGTTGGTAATTTTCAATATTTCTTGATCTTTGTATCCATTTTGAACTAGTATTTTATTAATAGTCTTCATCTCTTCCGTTCTAGAATTTTGGTCAGATAAGTGGTAAGAGCGGTATATCAAGGATTTCATAACGCTACGTAATTGACCAGGATGGTGATGCGAGAGAGAGTTCAAGTATCTATTCGTATGTGTTGGTTTTCGATAAACTTTGTGTGTAAATTTACCATTAGGAAGTCTTGTTATTAGGGTGTCCAAAAAAGGGAGTAAATTATTTTCTTCAACTTCCATAGTAAATTTAATGTTGTCGTGAATGTTGTTAATATGTCCTAGAAAATGGTTCAAGTTTCCTTTTCCATGGGACCAAACTACAAATGTGTCGTCAACATAACGAAACCAACATTTAGGTTTTAAATCTCCAGAATTTAAAGCAATGGTTTCAAAATGTTCCATATATACATTCGCAAAAGCTGGAGAGAGTGGCGAGCCCATAGGTGTTCCTTGAATTTGCTTGTAGAATTGTCCTTTGTACGTAAAACAGGTTGAGTGCATGCAGTGGTTTATCAATTTGAGTATGTCTTGGTTTATTGAGTGTTTTTCTTCTAGAATTTTCATCGTGTCTTCAATAGGTATTTTGGTGAAAAGTGACGTTATGTCGAAGCTAACTAAAATGTCATTTGGAGCCAAGGGTACAATTTTGAGTTTGTGTAGAAAATCATAAGAGTTTTTGATGTAGGATACAGCATTTTCACAAATCGGTTGAATAACTTTGGCTAGATAACGAGCAAGGTCATGAGTCGGAGAATTGAATGCACTGACGATAGGGCGTAATGGCCAGTTTTCCTTATGTATTTTGGGAGTCCGTATATTTTGGGGATTCTTGAACTCTTCTCTCTTGGAATTAGTTTCTGTTTTGTTTCTTTGTCTAATTTTGTAGAATTAATGATAGATTTTGTTGTTTTTCTATGTAAGTGGTAGGATTGCACTGATTTTTCTTATATTCTGAAGAAGTTAGCAGTTCAGACATCTTATGGTGATAGTCTTGAGAGTTGACAATGACAGTAGCGTTTCCTTTGTCAGCAGGTAGTATTAATATTTGGTCGTCATTTTTGATTTGGTTTAACATTTGGAGGTCTTGTTTGGTGATATTTTGTTTGGGAAGTTTGCAGTTCTGAAGAATGTGTGCTACGTTGAGTCTAATTTCGTCAGCTACCGTAGATTCTGTATCTTTTAAGCGTATTCTACGTTGGTGATGATGTTTTCTAGGAATCCGTTTAGGAGTGATGGCAAAATTAAACCCTTTACCTAAAACATTTAGAATATTATTATTAAGTTCTTTGTCACTTAAATTGTGTACTGTCCTTAACGGTTCTACATTATTTGCATGCGATGTATGAGACAGACGTTCAAATTCATCAAGGACGATTCTACAGTAATTTCAATGAGACGATCCACCGTATCGAATATGAAAGGGTGAATTTTGATAACATGTAAAGTTTGGAATGTGTCATAAACGGTACGGTTGAGATAGTCAAGTTTAGCCCTTTCATTGGCAATCGCTTTTCTTAAAAGGGCAAGGCTTGTTTTGAATAAAATCTTATAAGAACCATTAATGTCTGGTCTTGGCTTTAAAGAAAAATTGTCTTATTTAAATATATATATATATATATATATATATATATATATATATATACCGGGTCCGCCTTTGGGAGCTGATCCTATGAGTATCTGCTAAACCAAACTTACTATAATTTTGAAAATTTGCTGACAGGGTAATGATGTTAGGGCTAACTCATCTAAAATATTTTCACGTTCGTACCACTTCCGGTTATACCGGAAGTCGGTGCTTAGTCGCTTATTTTAAATGGAACACCCCGTATATTAATACATTTTGGATCTATGTCGAATTTTAAGGTAAGTTTGTTAAATAAACTAGATACGAAATTTCAGTCGTTTTAAAAAACATTTTTCTAAAAAATTGACAGATGCGGTCTTAGTAATAACTCGTTAATTGTTCTGTTCCTGTCTAACAATTTGAATAAAACTTTGAGGTGTTGTAGGCAAAGGTTTATTGCAACAGTCTGCAAAAATGACTATATATATATATATATATATATATATATATATATATATATATATATATATATATATATATACAGGGTACATAAAAAAGTAATGGTGGGAATTTATCCTTATGGTCTAATCAAAATGTACAATACTAGCAATGGCACCTTTACAGGATAATAAATCGTTCCCAACTCAACAATGTCTAAAATTCTTCTTACGTATATATTTAATAATCCTTTTTAAGAAGAAGGTCTTGGTAAATGAGGGCGTGTTCTTTTAATTTGTTTTTGGGATTAAACATACACACGAGCACAAACGAAAATTTAAATGTTTCGGGGTCACTTAAGTCCTTAAACTCATGTATTAATTGGACAAATTGTCCAATTAACTGTCTTTTCCAATGTTCGTGGATTTTAATATTTTAGTCCACTGCGTGTCTAAATTCTTAACTGTATATAAACTTAATTGGTTTAGTATCATTTGCCATGTGTGGATGCTTGGAGTGCCATCTTTTTTTTCTCTCTTTCACTTCATCGAATTTTTGGTGAAAAAAAAGGGTTATAAATCAAATATTAAATTGACGTGTCTTTTGCTGTAGATTTCTGTTGAGCTCATTGTAAAGCTTAGTATTGTAGTTCAAATTAAATTTCGTGTTCGATCTAAAATGTTTTTTTGTTGGTGTTAATTTAGTCCACATTGAAATTGTTATAAAATTTTTCCAAAAGTTTAGCTAGTTAGAATAGGGTTAGAATTAAAAGCGTAATTTATTGTTGAGTAAATTAAAAAGGGTTTTGAGAAATGCAATATGCGAATACTAAGTTGCTGTTGTATTGCGTTTCTGATAACGTCAGCTTGAGGCACACTTTGGGAACGGGTGCTGCGAGTCTTACTTTACCGGTTCGTTCTGGTTAAAATTTGAATGTGGAAAGAACATTTGATCTACAATATGTCCTGTTTTGAAGATTAGTGCACGATATCAGTTCATGGAATAAATCTGTTTGGTTGTGTGAGTGCAGTTCACAAGTGAAAGATTGATGTTAAAAATATGAGGTAAGTCGCGTGAGAGATGATGTAAGTTCAGAGGGGCAGAAGGGCTTTTTTTTGGCGGATAATTGGTCAGTTCGAAGTTAGATAACAGATAATTGAGATGTAGACGAAGGTCCCCTTTGTCTTGTGCGATTTTTTAATTGTTCACCAGGTCCGTGGAACTCGGTGTTGGTGTTACCGTGGTGTGCAAGACCTTTATTGAATCCAAGATTGAGGTAGCGTTTATGGCAGTGCTCCCTTATTTTTGGAGATTTGCCCACTTTTTGCGCATTTTTATTAATGTGAGTAGTAAGTGGAAATGTGCCCCGATTTCTTACTTCCGAGATGCTGTCTACAGCCGTTTGGGAAGACGAAACTTACAGTATATAGGACCTTTGTAAATATATAATAATAGTAGTTCGTGTATATAATATCAGGTGAAATAATTAAAGTCACCAGGAATTCGAACTATCGGTTATCGCCTTAGTTCTGTGTAAACATACCTTATAAGGCTGGTAGCCAGTTAGTTAAAAGCTTAAAGTCAGTGAACTTGCCATTTTGGGATTGCTGTAATTGATTCCCGAGTAAGAGGTAAAACGAGACACATTTCCCGTCCGATCGCTAAGAATTCCGCCCAAGCCGACCTTCGCTGTGGAGGGTACGAGAAGTCGTAAAGAAATATGGAGGAGGTAACTCATTCGTTTTGCATATTTATTTTATTTGTGGTGGATTTATGAAATTAACATTTTATTTGTAAAGATATACAGGTATAACCTGATAAACGCAATTTGTTCTTTCCGTTATTCGAATGTTTCAAGGCACTAGGCTGTAAGCCGCTTTTACAAAAGGTGGTATTTTACTAGTTACTAAGCTATTTTTTTATAGCAGCTAGTAAAAATCTTCTACTTTGGTTCACAGTGCCAACTAGTGATATCAACTGCTTTTGCAAACTTTTGACCAAATTGGGAGATGTAAAAATGTTATCTACAGTTACATTCCTCTCCTTTTTTAAAAAGATTCCATTAATTTCATCACAATATGTTCACATAATATAATATTAGTTGGTCTTGAATTGTCCTTGTCCAAGTAAGGAAACCCATTCAACACATATTTTGTTTCAACGCCAGCTGAAATCCAAAACGTTATACCACATTTATTGGGTTTATTACTATATTGATTGAATAGCTTTTGTAGGAAATATTTGTTCGTCAATTGTAATGTTTGCTCCTGGCGTATAGTACATAATGCAGGTACTCACAAATTTATTCCATACTGATACTGCAGCACACTTATTAGATGTAACGTGCACAAAGGCTGCGCACGTACGCAAAAAGAAAGGGGGAAACGGGGAGGTGGGAAAGAAGGGCACCGTAGCTAACACCTTGAGAGCATTTGGATGCGTGGGGTCACTAAGGAAGAGGAGGAAAGAAACGTGTCTATATATATACATATATATATATATATATATATATATATATATATATATATAAGTAATGGACAACAAAATAGTAGCAAAACTTTTAGTAAATAGACACCCTACTGCATAAAAGAAAACTAATTGTTTAAATTAATGTTTGTGAAGTTAAAATGCAATGCAAAGAATATTAATGGTACAGTTTATTCAAGAGAACATAAGGGATAAACGACCCACAAGCAAATCCCCAATTTAAATAAATCAACCTAGACTAAATATTTGGAAGTAATATTCAATTACAATATAGTATAAATAAATTAATAGTTGTATTCCATGTAGAATAATAAAAGCAATTTAAATTAAAGGTCTACCTTAAATATAAACCGGAGGACCCCAAAGCTAAACAGTTTTAAATTTAGTACAATCTTTCTTTTTTTTTGGTAAAATCAAAAATTAATTAAGAAAATGGCAAAGCGAATTCAATGCACAGCCCACCTATAAGTCATTTAAATGTATTGTACAGTGTACAACAGTAAAGCCAATAATAATGTTCAGTTAAACACTAGCAGTCAATAATACATTAACCTTCAAGAATTAGTAACAATACAGCAATAATACACATAAGAGGCAACTAGGATAAATGCATTTACCTGTAGATTCTCCTATGTTTACAAAAGGAAATATTTAAAACTAAACCGAAGTACTGTAAGATTCAATTTGCCAAAACAGAGCAGATAACTAAATTCAATTTTAACATAAACCGTTTAAGAAAACAATTTTTCAAATTGGCTTATAACACAGTAGGCAAGGCTGTACATTTAGATAATTTAAAGTATATTTGCATTCACACGAAAGGCGTATAGGTAATGGTTAACTTAGCTTTGGAATTCGTCCTGTTGTCGAATTTTAGTTATAAATCTTCGTGCTATCCATTAGTACGTATCCAGGTAATACCTTACAAAAATGAGATGTAAATTACAGCTTTAACAAATTGTGTGTGTAGTTATCGGACCCATAGTTAACATATGTTTATAGTTATCGAGTTATTCTCAGCGTGGAGTAGGAACCTCTTCACGAGGTTCACAAAGTAAAAATTCCGAGAGAAACTTATATTCGTAACCAAAGCTTAAATTATTTATAGATATCGAAATATGTAAAGTATTTTCCTTAAAGTTTGTAATTACGCGATAACTGTGATGATGGCTGACGTTTTAACCTTTAAATCTGAAAGATGCGTAAGAAATAAACGATACTAATTAATCATCTCCCATAATGAGGAATAAATAAAAATCCGACCCTAGTCGATGGATCAATCTTATTAATCTAATTAAAACGTGGTTTGCATCAACAACTTGAAGAAGACAGGAAGAAGAAATGTTTTCTTTTGTGAACTTAATAAATCACTAGAAATTCCATTGTGACCAACTGTGACCAGTGGTTCCAAATTCCAAAAATGTGTGTTAAGTAAGAGTGACCATCAAATATTGAACGGTTTAATTTAGGAAAATATCGCATTAAGACATCGCTAAATAAGAAAATAATAGAAACAGTAATAACCAAATGATTATAATAGCTATCTGCTTAAATAATGGAAGTTACACAGCTTTTTGACGACCTCGACGAGTTGATTTTAAATCGAATCGAATAAATCGCTTTGTTTGGTTGAATTTATCTCTGGACATTGTATCACAAAAGAAATTAGGCCCACAGGTTTTGTTCCACAATTGATCTACTGGAAAGTTTTTAGATAGATCCCTCTAGCGTACAAACAAGATATAAACGTATCTAATCCTTCCAAAGAAGTTTTCCATGGGCTGCCTCCCAATAGTCTACATGCTTCAGCTTCAGTACACTTCCTAATATTACGCATCATGGAATTGTCAATAAAAAACCTCAAAGAACTTGCACAAGTATTGTCAACGTTTCGTTTAGCATATCCCATTGGGCCAGCTTCTTCTGTAAGTATGTTATGACGATACGACCACAACCGTTATTGAAATCACTCAGAATTGTTCATTTAGTACCTCCAGCTGCGTCATATTAAACACAAATGTTTGATGTTGGATAAATGTTCATCTTCGTCACTATCACTAGTGGTGCTTGATAATGCATCTTCCAAACCGTAGAATGTACTCTCTTCTGATGACACTACACTATTATCACTACGATTATCACCGTCGGAATCGTACAAATTTAAATTATCAGTTTCATATTACATCTTGAACGTAAAGTACGTAACTAAAGTGTTTGATTCAATGAGTACAAGTATTTATACTTACTAGTTTTCCAAAACTTCTAGGAAGTGGGTAGTTATTAAAATATCATTATTGGAAACTAATTTATTACTTGGAATGTTAATTAGCGGTTAACATGAACGTTTAGAAATTTGTCTTAAGCATGCAGATTGGGAAATAATTGTGCGGTCATAATAACCGCAATCGTGCTTAAAGGCAATCATGATAAGCAAAGCAATTTTATGCACAATGCAAACAAAAATTCCTAAGAAATTAGTCACTTTTAGGCAAAGTAATAAAATTTTGTTAAAGTTGTAACGATAGAAAAAAAGTTTGAAGCGAATTAAAATTGAGATCGGTCATTTCGACCGCATCCGTACTTCTAGTGTTAAAGATCGTAGCAATTCCTTTGGTTGACGTTATGCAATTTTAAGTAATCAAAATCATACCAAAATTAATAATAAAAATGAAAAGTTTACTCACAAGAAAATCAACACAAGAAAAGAAAAGAATATATTCTGGGAATTTAACAAAGGGCTGATAACAGGTTTTACGAGTACAATGAATTTATATGTAGGTCAGCAGGTGTTATTGATATCTGCTTGTTTGAAGTTAATTACAAATGTTTTTTTTTATTTATTTTCCGGGTTTTGCAATAATTACTTTTACGAAAGTTTACGCTTGCGTGTTTATTATAACAGATTACAGGAGTTTACATTGTACTTTCTATGCGATTAATTATTTTTATCGCTTAATGGAAATAAAATATTATACGTAACGGAATTCTCTTTGAGAAATTTGATCAGGATTTCTACTTTATAGTAAAATACGCATAAAATTAAGGAATTTAATTTTTCCTTCAGGAACTAGCTTTGAAAACTGTATGCGATTGATTATTATCGCTTCTCGGAAACTATACAGGAACGGGAGTATGAAATCAGAATTTCTACTGTCTAGAAAGTTGTTATAATTTTTTAAAGAATTGATTTATTCTTTCGGGAAGCGCATTTTAATACTTTAATCAATATTCTGGGTACGAACCGCAGGGTGTTCGTATTAAGGATCGGGACTGGATTTAATTCTATATCTGGGCACGAGACGTTGGATTTCTCGTGTAATCTGACAGGAAGCGAGTTTCTGGAGATTATTTGCCAATCTTTTGTCTGTAAACTGTACTGGCTTACCAGTTCGGTCGTATTTATGTTAGGTATGCGTGTTAGGAAAGGAATAATTAGCCGAACGGGCGTATGCTCTATTGGTTAATTAGACGGAAACTGGACCGAACAGGCCTACTCCTTTCGAACAGGCAAGGTAAAGGAAAATACCTCTACAGAAATACGCATTACGGGTCAAGTCCTTTAGGGTATCTCAGTACTTTTCAGGCATACGCCTAAAAGCAAAGAGGAGGATTTTGTGTAATAGGATAGGTTTGTTTACGCGGTCTTATGCTCTAGGTAAGTGTCAGTGTACATGTATTGCGGTGTTTCATAGACAAGATCGATTTATAATCTACCAAAGGCAGAAAGGAATTCTCTATAACGTGAAACTGGTCAGAAAAATAAGATAGAAAATTTATAACTTACCCCAGGTAGAAGTCAAATAAATTCGACGGCTAAGTAGGTCGGTGAAGACCTCAGGACGGAAGTAGCAAGATAGGTGAAGGTTTTAAGGCAGAAGTCAACAAGACAATATGTCCGCGCTTTAACGTAATTGGGAAAGAGAATGGAGGTGATGCTTAGGTGGGGTTCTTGCGTCGAAATCTAAAACGATTGCTGAATTACGGAAGAAGGGGTAAAAATTAATTATTAAACTACATCGGAGCCTTTTTATGTAATGTACAGTCCGCGCGGCCAAAGAATGCCTCGTGTCGCGCATGGATGTTCTTGCATTCGGCCGCACTCGTTAACGCAACAGCGACTGAAAGCATTACCAGTGGCGTCGGTGTCGCGTTTTCAATTATTCGTCACCAAACCACAAGAAATTTTAAAATAGTTTATTTATTTGAATTACATATGAACAGTAATAGTTTAGTTGTTGCTTCAGACACGGTTTCTTTTAATTGTTTCAAGGTGTATGTGGGGTGTAAGTTTTTCAAATAACTGTACACATTATATATCACCTCACGCGTTTGACCACTTATTACTTGGCCACTTTTTCCCAATGTAGAACTCATATTTCTACACTCGTTTTTAAATCACAGTTGAAAACGAACTAACTAATAAAAACATTTTTGAATATTTGCTAATCTGTTGTTAATGATACTAAGGAATGTCAACTATTAGGATTTCTTTAATGAGAATTTAAGCAACTGCCATTAGCATTACATGCGCCGCAAAACTACTTATTTATTTTACTATGTATTGTGAAAGTATTTGTTGTTTATACATATTTGTCTAATAAATTTGAGTATTGTGAGCTTTAAAATTCACATAGGACACAGAATGGTTCACTGTCGTTTTGTTGCAATAATTGTAATAAAGTTAAATTAACAAGTACGTATGTAAATTAATAACAGAAATAAATAATTAATTAGTGTAATACATGATAATAAACGGAACGCGCTTTTGGTGGCGACGCCACTGACATGCTGCGCTTAAGATACTTGAAGTTGGACGAATGCGCATCCAACGTTAAGGCATTTTTTGGCCGCGCGGACTGTACACGGATAAATCAAAATAATTAGTTTGCAAATTTTTGTACAGATTTCTGGATCTTTACAAGGTTATGTAATGAAATGCTTCATCCGTGCATTGAACGATTTGTTATTGTTTTCTTGTGTCGATTTGTGCGTAAATTGTATTGAAGTATTTAAAATGAAATATAAAAGTATAAATTTTGGAAACTTTCGTTTAAGTCACATTTTTACGCATTTGAATCCGATAGCTGGTTATTATTACAAATTAACATTTAGTATTCTAATTTTGGGGGGATCAAATAGGTATTTTTATTTCGGTTTCATTGCTTTAATAAATTGAAACTTTTTTCAAATTATAAATTCCTAGTTATTTTGAGTAGTATTAAATATAGTTTGTTGAATTAATAAGGAGTAAATTTTCATGACGATTTAACGAAAATGTAACTTGAGAATTTTAGTAGGTTAAATGATTGTACAAGTCTTTTTTAAAGTTTACCGAATCGTTTGGAATAATTGTGTTCTTTATAAAGTTTGTAAAATTTGGTTGTTCAACTATGTCCCGTTTTAATTAAGCCGTGGCCTTATCAGTTCTTGGAAATATCATGTTTCAACCATGTGAAACTTAATGGCTTGCATTTTTTGGTTTGGATAACCGTGGGTGATGTAATTTCTTTTCGACTGCTTTCGGGTTCAATTCGTTTCTGGCGCGATTTAAAATCTTACGTAATTTTTTTTATAATTGGCTATTGAGGAGTTAGGTAATATAGTGGGAGATATTAAGGAATATGGCTAATTCTGGGTAAGGGAATAATTACTCTAGACCAGGATGCTGGGATGGACTCACGTTTATTTGTTTGCGGTCAACGCAATATCCGAAAAAAAGGGATAGTATAGGGGTTGGAAGGAGTTCCGCATGCTGGGGGTATATCGAACTACCGTTGGACGATGCTTCGCTGTCGCTGATTCGGATAATATATTGCTTCACCACATCCTTAAGTTTTTTTGTGTTGAGTATCGTTTGTCATGATGACATTTTTGGACACACAAATACGTGGTTTTCGTGTTTTCTTTAAGTGCTTAGCCATGTTTTATGGACCTGCTGTTTCGCAAGTTGGTTTTGCGTATCAAAGTAACAAGTTTCTGAATTAAAAGATAACTTTTGCGTATGCTGCCGACATCGAACAAATAATACAAACTGCTGTAAATAGAAAGCTTTTCGTTCTTTTGAGATTTCACATTAGTAGTGTCAGTTAGAACTTGTATATAGTATCGTAAAGTTTGGTGGAAGTTTAAATATTATTGCAATTACCACCAATTGTAACATCAGTCGAATGTATTGAAAGGAGAAATTTTCACCAGTTGGTGGAAGAACCTAGTGCAGTATCAACCTAATCACATTTCCACCGCCGAGGCCATCTCTAGGTACCAAAGGTGTCTGTATAACAAATATAAGGTAAATCTTTTGTGCATTTTGTTTTTCTGTGGTTGACAAATTTTAATAAATTCTGGTTTATTTCTTTTGTTTCATATGCTAACGTTGTCATTCACGTTTGATTTTTTTGTATCTATTAAATTGTAATGCTAAATGTATATGGGTGTTTTTTCAAATTATGATCCCGACGATTCTATCAAAATTAAATGTGGTTAGGCGTCACAAGATAACGCAGCTTATTGGTTATAATCTAAGTTATTTTGGTTTTTTATTTCAAATTTACAATCATATTAGTAATGCCAATATTGATGCTAGCTAGCTTCACACAATTAGATTTGACCTGATTTATGTAACAATTGTGTGACCCTTCGATGATGGGGTTTTCCTATTATTATTCAATATATGTATATCTTTACGTTAACGTACTTATTGTGTTTTTTTAAGTGTAAACCCATTTGTTGTACAGCGTCGTATTACGCGAATTTGAAGTGTTTGTTTTTTACTTAGATCATGAAATTAACGTCATTATGGTTGTGTTTACTTGAAGTAAAGTAATTACATTCGAAAGATATCATTGTTTATTGAATTTTTTTTAACGTACTTGTTAGAGGTTTGATGCCATGTTTTGTTTTTTCGAAATTGAGCACATTTTGTACCGGGTGGGTGGAGATAATTGCGAATAGTTGTCAATTGAATTAATGTGATTTCTATTTGTTAACGTAGATTCCATTGAAGTTTTAGATTATACATTAACGTAACGTAAATAGGTAGGAAATTGGTTGATGACCGAACAGCTGATTGATTTTGCATACGAGGGTATTTCAAAAAGTTGCACATACTTTTGAAGCGTTTTTATAAGTATCGACCTATCGATTGTAGACATCATTCATGGCCTGATTTGGCAAAAGGTAAGCAGTTTGTTATTTGTTTGAAGATGAGCTGTATTTTTCGACGAATTTAGGTATTGCATCCCGATATCGACGTTTAGTAAATTTTAGGGTTTTATAAATATTCCATCACGCTTAATTTTGTTATAGGGACGTAATTTGTGTTTTAAATTGAAGAATTAATTACCATATTTTCATGTAATTTTGGTTAGTTGAGCTAATAATTTTTGACGTAGGTTTGTGAAAATATTTAATGAGTTTTGAGTCTTATTTGGCATTTTGCCACTTTTACATAAAGCTTAGAATTTCGTTGAAGTTTAGGTGAACTTTGCGTAAAGATTTTTGGGATATAAGTTTAAGTAGTAGAGTAGTTTATTTTTGAATGAACGTTTTGGTTTCCTGTTAGGCCAATATAAGATCTGTTCATGACGTTTTCCCGCTATAAATGTGTTTAACAGGTGGCACCTTTTTGACTTTTTCTCCCGATTTTGACGATTTTGGAGTTTCTACGAGTGCCCTTTGCATCTTTTAGTAAGAACCTCGCACACACCACTGAGCTATGCCATGGCACAAATTGCCTTTACGGACTGGATGCTCTAGTGAGTATTTAGCCTGTAACGATAGTAATGCTGCTTAACACCTTCACTGTTTTAATTCGATGTTTTACTAATTTTACACATGTAATTTTTTTATCTTTAGTTCTCACAAGGTAATGGTCAACTCATTGGTCTAAGGAATTCAATTGCTCGGTAGTCAAATTAAAATGGGAATGTACTACGATATCCCTAGTCTCTAAAGTTTTAATTTCGTTCACGCTTACGAAAATCAGGAACAATACCGGCTCTTTTCCTAAAATCTCACCCTAAAATTAACTTAATTTTCTTAATTTCAATAGGAATAGTCACGGTGCGTACAGACGAAACTTTCTGGCCGTTCGCTACAACGCAAGTAGTAACGTATTTACTTCTACACCTAACTCTAAACTATTCCACCCTTTTATTCCTAAAATCGCTCTAGATGAACATCTGTCTAAATTGCGTGTCTATAAGTATTAACATTAATAAATCATTTCTCATCTGAATCCTTACTATCAAATAAATACTCCAATAAAACTTTATTTTTCGAAAAATTCGCTGCCGCTTTACTCCTGGAACTATTATAAAAAATATCCAGCTCTGTATAAATTTGGTAAAGCAATACGCGGCTGTGTTTGCCTGCTTCCTAATTTCCCTGATCCCGCAAATTACGCAAACATTTAGAACAGGTACTAGCCGTAAAATCGGCCCTACCACAACGATAAATAAAAAAAAGCCTGCTGACAACAAGGTTTTCCTATATTCATAGCTTTTCTAGACCTTGACGGATTCGGGTCTGACCATCCCGGTGTTTAACGTCATTACGCTTTATTATCTATCCACTATCCGCATCATCCCTCACGCACGTAAGCTAGGTGCGATTCCAAATCGGATTTCCGCCTAACATGACTATCCATCGCCTGTATCAGTTCCTCAACCAACATACTATACTTCAAAAATCGTAAAAATCTCAGCAAGGCCTAATTAAGTTTGACACACAGCAGCAATATTTTTACCTAAAATTCGCAATTGTTTATCCCAGCAATGTTTCATTAAGTCACGAAAACAACGTGCGCATAATCGTAATATAAATACCCATCGGTTCGTTAGACGCCTGAGTGCATCGCTTAATTTCCTGTATTAAGCTTTTGTCATGGCTGCTGGAATTGCAACCGCAAAAGTTCCACCAAATCACTCCATGGCTTAACATCCACACGAATAGATCTAACATAAATAAGTGCTGAATCGGTAAATAAATTTTGACATCCCGCAAAAAGATATTCATCTCTAACTTACCCGAAACTTATAACTCATTAATTATTTCCAAAAAAGCATACAATCACAAACACCTAGTGTTACCTGGAAAACCACCTCACAACACTTAACGACTCATCAATATTGCATAAATACCATTCAAAACAAAAAAATATTCACTCAAAAATCAAAAATACCTTCGAGTATCTGACCTGAATATTCAAACGCTAAATGTCCCATCACTAAAGAAAATTATACGAGAACTGACTCGCATACGCCTCAATCTAGGCTAACCTCACAAAATCCAAGCAACAATCTGTCAACAATCGGTAACGTAAGCTTAATTTCGAAAAAAAAACTCAATACTTGATAGTCCCACGTTCGATTGCAAAATTTTTTCCAGCAAAAATACAAACAACACAACACTAAATATACGCAGTGTGTCAAAATAGTCTCGCACTGCTGAATTAATATTTTGTAATAAACTATCTGAAACAATCGTAAAATAAATCTGAGCCTAAACTAGTTCATGATTTCTCAGATTGAATTTCTTATAAATTCGTTGTTGCTTAATTTCTTTCTTTTTTTACATATTATATAAGGTGTACAATTATTACTATGTGATTATTATTGTCAGTCAGAAATCTTTTAAACCATTCAGACGGCAAGTGCAGTCTGTGTCTCATTACCTTAAGATAATTATCGTTCATAATTTTGATTGCCATTTATTAATTCTAGTTTATAACAATCCTCAATATTAGACGTTCATAGACGTAAAAGGATTTCCAATTTATTTTCAAGAGGTATAATGTTGTTCTCGACCAATGATCAGTTGATAGTTAACACTGTTGTACAGATTGTACACAACAGCATTTGCGGTAGTCTGATATGGAACCTTTATTTATTACAGTTTGAAGTTATTGTTGGATCTAGATGAATTGATATAGAACCGTAATCGGTAATGGAAGGATCAAAACACGGAGATTCTTATATTAGCATTAGATATGTTTGTGACCATGGTGTCATTATTTTTACCCCTATGTGCATTCATCTATTACATACCTGCAATTATACACAAAAATTAGGTTGCGAAATTGATTCAATTTATTATTACATTGACACCGAGCTAGTTGTATTTATTAAGACAATCTGCTTAGCATTCGGGAGGTAATGGGTTCAAACCCCTTTACCGTCTACCTTGTATGATGTTTGTTCAGCAAGTTTTCCTCATACAAATATTGCAGCATGATCACTGCGTGTACGCACTTCATGTGTGGCTATTTAGGCAAATGCTGGGGTAGTATCTTCCCCCTCAGAACTCTAACTCCATTCCTTCTGATCTTATCCAGACCGCACCTATACTTAATCCCACCATGCATATATACGCAATGCATATATGTATGCTGGGAATCCTTCGCTGTGGCTGAAGGAGCGTGAAAAGCTCGAGCAGCACACCCTCCTCTTGGGGGGGGGGGGGGTAATTAAACACAGGGATTTATTTCGTTGTTATCTTGACTAAGTTAAATTTAAATATCCTACTACTATATGGTTACCTTTTATGGATATAAAAATGTGTTCAAAAATATTTAAAACTCTTGAAAATATTCATTAGGAGGCGTGTATACATACTATAGTAAGATAAGTTTCCAAACATGTAATTGCTAGTATATCAGATCTATTCTGTTCAGGAACATGTATTTTTATTTATATAAATAGGACTTCCATCATGCTTACGATTGGATATACAAACACAGGATGTTAGGCAATAAAATTCTAGCAAGACACTGTTTGTTTAACCAGTATTCATTAAAATACAGAATGCCATTGGAAATGCCATTATTAAATAATAAAGCATCAACTAAATGAATTTTAAGTAGATATTGTACGTTTTAAATTATTAACAAATAAGCGAGGCGTTTATCTGTCTTGTTTTCTTTTTATATGGAAAATTTTAAGCGTCTTGCCAATTTCTCTGCTAGCTGTAGTTTTGTTAGAGACGTGGCTTTTCACATTCTCCTTCTGGCCACATATTAGGTATCAACCCATTTGTTGCATTGTCCTCTTTAATCCCAACCTTAAAAGAGAATATACTTCCGGATATTTAGACGATAATACTTGCCTTACAACTTCTGGAGAAAACGTCTTAACATAACGATGTACCCATTTAAACTTTGTAACGCTCAAAATAGAATTGTTACGCATTACTTCACAAACACCAGTTACCACAGATTGGTGGCTTTTGTCCATTCCATATCATTTGATTTCGGTATGTATAATTATGTTTGAGTATGCTGATCTTTAGACGAACCACTAATTCGACTTATCGGACTTTTGAAATCCTTTCGCTGTTGCTGATGAACTATGATAAGCGGGATCGAGCATTCTTATCTTTTCATCCTGAAATAAGAAAAATAATTTAATAATTCCATAGCCGAACTAGACCCGTCGACATTTCATCTAGTCTGCTACCTGTTGAAGATGAAGCAAGGACAGACACCGGATGTTCTCATCTCTTCATCCTGCAACAGAAATAAGATTAACGTCGCTAACGTTAAGTATTTCGCCATAGTTCGTGGATAATTTAAAAATCATTTAGACGCAACCTGTTTTCATTATGTCAAAGTTTTTAACGGATATCTCCTAAAAAATTGTGTAAAGTGGATCCCAATAAAGCTTTTATTAATAGATATGTTTAAACTCAAGTTTACATCTATCGTTATGACCCTTCTTCATATAGATGGTTTAAGGCATATGATAAGGATCAGTTTGTTTAAAAGAACAAATTTAACATGTACAAACTGTTAAAAATACTCACAAAAAGCCTGTTTACAAGTTTGATTCATGTCAGCTGATGCGTGAAAATCTGAGTTAACAAAAATGTTTGGACTAATCTTGATCGATCCTTTCATAGTCGTACACAATTGTTTATAAAATAAATGTGTCTCGAAGACACGATTTCGTCGGCACCTGTTACATGTTACAAGTTGGAAGAAACAATTGTTGATAGCATTGAAAAGATTAGCATTATTATAAATAAAGTAAAAAAAATTGGAACAATTTACGTGATACGTACTTTGACACATATTGTATGTCAACAAGCTTCGTTAGATTTTTAAGAACAAAGGCTTACATTTTATGATTGATGGGCTGCTATAAATTTTTTAAATACTCAATAACATCAGTTCAATGAAGATTCAATGAATCCAGGCAAAATTAACCATGGTGGTCGAAATTACTTTCGGTTATTTCAAATTATATGAGTATTTTAAAATAACACTATGATTTTTCATACTACAAGTGAACGTTCCGTTTGAGCTAAGGAAGTTATTTGGCCTAAAAGATCTTGCTTCATTTTATTTAAAACAAATTTATTTTCAATATATATATATATAAAGTAGACATATAAGGCCGATCCTGGACCAGTTCAAGGTCACCCATGTAAATCTTATGGGATTTATTTCAAGGTCAAGTGAGTTTTCTCGTTATGCCAGAACGCCTCCACGTCTCAAGCATGCTTGTGGTGGGATTTAAATTTTGAGTCACTCGCCCTCTGGTGGTGAAATCGGAAGCTTTTGGAGCTCTTTCAAGGTCGAACTTTAAGCGGAGATTTAAAATGTAGTTGGTCAAGGTCAAAGCTAAAAAGTTGCAAGGTAATCATAAATCAAAAATAGTTTTGAAGGTCAAAGGTTATTGACTTACGGTGGTTTCTTAGAAATATAAAAGGTCAAGGTGAAAAGCTAAAATAGAAGTTGCAAGGTAATCATTCTTAGAAATCTGAAAGTTTTTGAGTTAGCAGTTTTGAAAGGATGCATGTTTATAATAAAAAGGCTTCTCCGTGATTGCATGATTCAGTAAACTTTTCATTGCTAGAAATGGTGAAAGTAATAAGATTGATAAGGAGAAAAGAAAGAAAGAATTATTAAGTATTGATGAAAAGAAAAGGCTCGAGGTGTTAATCAAGGAAATAAAAAATTGAGGGTAGATTTAGAGCTGTATGAGCTAAAAAAGAAAATGATGCAACTTCAGTGAATGTGCCATGAAAAGGTGCTTTAGTAAATAAGTAATTACATGTATGTTATATTATAAGGAAAAGGCACTTCATTTGAAAAAATAAAGTGTGTGTGTGTAGGCATAGAAGAAAGAAAAAGTGAAATTTCTGTTTGGTTTTAATTGAATTATATAAATATATATATATTAAACGAGTTTCTTATCATGACTTAAATTATACAAATTATGTAGGAAGAAATGACACATAAACTTATATATTTATATTTATTTATAAATCACTAATCCTTTACCCAAAATTCCAATTTTTGGCATGTATACTAAACAAGTAAGAGCGCAATAGGTAGCAGTCCAAAATTCTCAAAACTAAAAAATGTGAAAAAAATTTTCAATGATTAATGATAAAGTTTGTAGTTTTGATATGTAATTGAACGTTGTTAATCGCTTAATAAATCACAACTGATAATCCTTTAAAATTCTGAATTTTCGTATATATACCCAATAAGTAAGAGCGCCAATTATAGCAGTTTCCAAAATTTGAAAACACAAAAAATGTGATAAAAAAATGTGATGAAACAATTCATGTTAGTAAAGTCCTAGAAAAATGCGCTCTTAAAATTTAAATTTTCGTCTAATTCCGAAAAAAAAAATTTTTTTCAACGCAGTTGTGTTGTAGAAGTGGTAATCTATCATTTGATGTAATAATTTTTCCAAAATATGAAAAATTACACTTAAATTCCCAATTCCATTTTGAAACAACAAAAAGCACTTAAAACACACCTTTTTGTACCGTAAGCTCAGAAGAAACATATGCATGCCATTTATCCATTTAATGTATCTAAATGCTCTTTAAATTACCAAATTCAATTTTAAAACAACACTTAAAACATGACTTGTAATTTTCGGTGCAGCGTTAATAATCATTGTAGGATAATGAACGCAGTTTTGCTTGAAAGCATTTGAACATTCTATTTCTATGTCATCAATTTACATTACAACTTTTAAACAGGATTTGTAAAATATATATGAATGCAATTGTGTCATTTGTTGCATAAATACATGCTGTAAAGTTTTCAGATTTACATGCATTTGAGAACTGTTTTAACTTTTATTTAACCAAGCTTTCTTTTAACTGTATTATATTTTCACTTTCTTTATATGCTTTATATGCTTATATATGCTTTATATATGATATTTTGCAATAACCTTCTTAGTGTATTTTTAAGTTATTATTTCCTATAATTACAAAATTAATTGAAATTAACATTTTGTATTCAGCACTTACTCAAGGATTCAATTATTTCCTTAACTTATTATAAGTTAAAATTTGTAAAATGCAATTAAAATTTGCAAAAGGACCGCTTTACTTTGATGCAGAAATTTATGCATAGTAAGTCAGACTTCAGATGTTTTTAATTTCACTTTTCTAGCGCAACTTGACTATCACTCAAATTTTTTAGCTGTAGTAAAATTTTTTGGATAATGGAATAATTCATGAAAAATAATAAAAATATAAAACAATTTACATTTATTTTGTATAATGAAAAGATACAATAAATTCCACAAAAAACATCACACATCCATCCTTCAACGTAAGCAATATATTTTCAGTCTTTAGTATATTTTGCCGCACACACTCTAAATATTGATTAGCCTCCTTCAGTTCTTTATCCAGTTTTTGTCGCTCCAACCACCTCACTATTCAAATAGTCATTGTGAAGCTTTGCAACCACCGAATACTTTTCCTAAAGGCTTGAAGGGTCGGTGGATCGTGCTCATAATCCTGCTGTTGAGATGCCCTTCTATAAGAGTCAAATTTTTTCCTCCATATTGCAGGTTTCGCAACGGTGGTGGTTGTGGGTGTTGCTATAACCGTGGTT
The DNA here is from genome assembly GCA_036346205.1 of Vesta saturnalis. NCBI lineage: Eukaryota > Metazoa > Arthropoda > Insecta > Coleoptera > Lampyridae > Vesta > Vesta saturnalis. The sequence goes on along the minus strand of JARFJB010001912.1, from coordinate 909,284 downwards.
GCTGGTGTTATGCTGAAAAAATGAATAATTTTATTTGTACTAAAATTCTCTATGAATTAATGAAAAAACTATAATATTAATTAATTAAAATTGTACATACCTCTCGAAATACTTCGAAAATTCATCCTCTACATCACTATCCCTGATGGAGATGATGGGGATTTCTTCGAAGGGTGCTGGTTGCGTCATGTTATTTATGATGGGATGGTCTCTTTGAAGGGTTTGCTAGTTTGTGCGGGTTTAATTTTATGGGGCCAAAAAATAATGTTTAAAAAACAAGTTTTCCTGTCTTTTAAGTTAAAAATTTAAAGGGATGGTTTACTGGATGAAGCCAAAATGGTGATAATTAATGAGAACAATTAAATTTAAGGTTAATAAATGTTCCCGTTAAACGTTAACAAAATTGAATTAACAATGGAAGTTTGGTTATAACAATTTGACCTTGAAAGCAAGGTTTAATTCAATGGAGATAAAACAGTTTTGATGTCAGGTTAAATTGTTGTAAACCTAAAATCTTCTATGACTAAATTTAATTTTTCAACAAATTATAAAGTTTTTACCTTTAAATGTGGTTTATATTTTCTTATGGGATAAACAGTTTTGGGTAACCATAGTAATATTACCCAACGTATGAATTGAATTTAACCAAATTATTCCATTGTTAAACCCAAAATTTTAATTTTTACAATCCAAATTAAAATAATATTTGTTTCCAATTAACTAAATTTATTTAAATCGTTTGCTTTCAAATAATTTTCTTGCAAAGTGTTATCTTTTAAGGTTAAACTTAAAGAGGTTAAGGAAAACAGGTAGTGGAAATTGTTAATTTAACAAGAAATTAATTTATTCCAATTTGTTTAAAACAAATGGAATTTGTAAAAGCAAACATCCCCTTATTTAACAAAATTGCATCAATATTTTCCAAAATTAAAATAATTTAAGACAAACGAAATTTGCTTAAATCAAAGTAATTTTATTCAATTTTGCCCTAAAATTTATTTATTGAGTTAAACATTTAAAAAATTCAGAAAACCAAGGTAGTGGAAAAATGTTTAAAAATTACAAAAAATTGGTTTTCCAAAGGGATTCTGGTTTTAATGGAAGGTTTTACAATTTAAAGGTAATATTAAAACTAAACCCTTTAATTTTTTCAAAACTTACAAAGTTTTCCAAAGGTTAAAGAATGCTTAAGAAAACGATGCTAAGGTTCCTGTCCTTTTTCGGCAATTTCATGCAACCTTCAAAATTTCATTTTATTTTGGAGTTTTGAAAGACAATTTTTCCCATTAAAAATTATGTATTTGAATTAAAACCCCCAAATTTGGTTTTGGTATTCAAAAGTTATTACCCAAATTAAACAAAAAGTTAGAGGAGTTTTCCCAAAATTCTGGTTTTGGGCATTTACATTAATTTTACATTTAAGGGAATTAAAAATAGCATCTTTTCCAATTTAAGGGGCCTTTATTTTACGTTAAATTCCTTACCTTCTACAAAAACATGCTTGAAATTTAAAAGTTGCAGGATGCCTTCCGGGGCCGGTTGTTTGGCATTTCCCAAAATTTCATTCAGGAAAAGGAGTTTTAATTTTCATTTTAGAAATTTTTGAAAATGGTTCAAATTTTCCTTTTCCCATTAAAATAATTTGATTGTTAAAAAATTTAAAAATTCAATCTCCATTTAATTTTGGGTTTTGATTCAAGGGAAAGGTTGTATTGCAATTAAGGAAAATCAAAAAATAATTCCAGGGAACCTTTAATAAATCTTTTAAACTTTGGCCTAATTTTCCATTTGCGTTTACGTAATGTATTAAATCAAAAATTAACCTTTTACATTTCCGGGATTAAAAATATGTCAGCTCTTTTTCTAAACAACTATCGATAGGGGCACAAAATTTATTTGTTATCAATGCTTGAATCATTTTCTTCAGATCACCTTCTACAAAAACATGTCACTCTCTGCCATCAACTTAATCAATGTTCAGTCAGGATGCCTACCGAAGCGGAAATGTTTGCAGTTCAAAATTTCGCATTTCAGGAAAAGGCACCGTTTGTAATTTATGCGGATTTAGAAAGTATTTTAGAAAAGTGTACAAATTTAACATCACTTGGGGTAATACTCTATTTCATTCCAAACATATACCCTTTAGCATTGCTTACTACTTAAAGTGTTCATACAATGATTCTTTATCTCGATTTAGGCTTTATAGAGGAAATGATTGCATTCAATGGTTTGTTAAAGAGCTTCAAAGTATTGCACATTGGAGCACCGAAATCATTAATAAAATAATTCCTATGGGTACTTTAACTCCCAATCAGGTTGAACACTTTGAAAGCACTACGATTTGTCACATTTGCGAAAAACCATTTACAGATAATGATATAAAGGTCAGAGACCATAACCATTTCACCGAGCATTTCGAGGAGCATCACATCAGAATTGTAACCTAAACTATAAAGACTCTCACATCTTACCGGTTGTGTTTCATAATTTGTCAGGTTATGATAGCCATTTCGTCATTAGAGAATTGGCTACTATTCCCGGTACGATTTCACTCCTACCCATAAACAAAGAAAGATATATCTCTTTCACAAAAGTAATAGAAGGTAGTAAAATTAAGTTTAGATTTATTGACTCTTTCAGATTTATGAGTAGTAGTATTGAAAAGTTATCAAACTATTTGGAAAATAGTAAAAAGTTATTACCCGAGCTAAATGTAACAATGAAGAAGAATTTTCTTTACTAGTTCGCAAAGGTGTGTTTCCTTATGAGTATATTGATACTGGGAGAAATTAAACGAGACCACGCTCCCTCCTAAAGAAGCATTTTTCAGTCATCTTAATAATGAGGGAATCAGTGATGAGAGTTTTGAGCATGCGGTTAACGTTTGGAACAAATTTAGTATTAAATCGTTAGGGGAATACTCGATTTGTATCTAAAAACAGACGTTCTACTTTTAGCGGATATTTTCGAGAACTTTCGGCAAACTTGTATAAGTACTTACGAGCTTGATCCTCTGCACTATTATACAGCTCCCGGTTTAGCATTCGATGCTATGCTTAAAATTACACAAGTAAAGTTAGAATTATTTACAGACATTGATATGTTAATGTTTATTGAAAGAGGATTAGAGGTGGTGTAGCTCAATGTTCAAATCGGTATGCTAAAGCTAACAATAAGTACATGGAGGAAAAATTTGATCCTACCTCTGAAAGTGTGTATTTAATGTACTACGACGTGAATAATTTATATGGAGCCACCATGTCAGAATTTCTACCATTTGGCGATTTTTCTTTTGTTGATGAAGCTAATTTTGAAACTTTAGATGTAATAAACCATCCTGATGATTCGGAAATTGGTTATATAGTCGAGTGTGATTTAGACTATCCTATAGAATTACATGAGAGTCACAGTGATCTACCGCTAGCACCCGAACATATGGTTCCACCCGTCTGATTCCAAAATGAAAAAATTACTGCTTACCTTGTATCCAAAACGTAATTATGTAATTCATTACAGAAATTTAAAAGTATATTTAAAATATGGATTGAAGTTGGTAAAAGTACACCGTATATTACGTTTTAAACAGTCTCCGTGGTTAAAAAATATATAGATTTAAATACAGCCATGCGTCAGCAATCTCAAAATGAATTCGATAAAAATTTCTATAAATTAATGATTAATAGTGTTTTCGGGAAGCTGATGGAAAATGTACGTAAACATAAGGACATACGGCTAGTAACGAAATGGGAGGGTCGCTATGGTGCTCGTGCTTACATATCAAAACCAAATTTTCATAGTTGTACAATATTTGACAATGATATGCTTATCATTCAAATGAATAAGCTTGAAGTATATTTCAATAAACCTATATATGCGGATTCAGTGTTTTAGACGTTTCAAAAACTTTTTTATATAATTTTCATTACGGCTACACGCTACCCAAGTTCCATAATAATGCTAAGCTCTTGTACACGGATACGGATAGTCTCATATACGCCTTTTCGGTTCCCGATATCTATCAATGTATTAAAGAGGACATTGATAAATTCGATACATCTGATTATAGTCCCGACAACATCTTTGGACTCCCATTAGTAAACAAAAGGTCCCCGGCTTAATGAAAGATGAAAACCATGGCGAAATTATGGTTGAATTTGTAGGACTTCGTGCAAAAATGTATGCTTACACGGTTGATGAAAAGGTTGTAAAAAAATCAAAGGGTTCTACGCAAGCAAGCGTGAGGCAGATCACGATTAATGATTATAAACAGGTCCTGCTTGATGGTAGCGTAATAAGGCGCTATCAACATCTCATAAGGTCAAAGAAACATGATGTGTTTACCATTAAACAAAATAAAGTCATACTCAATCCTTATGACGATAAACGCTTAGTAAATTTTGATTTCACTGATACTAGACCATGGGGTATAACTTTCAGTAAACAATGAGCAGTCTTCAAGTCAACTTGCAGGAAGAGCTGCAGTGCAGTAGTGATCAAATATACAAAAAGTACCTGAAGCGTTCTTTGACCTCTCCTGAAAACTATACATTTATACTGAATATATTACAAAATATTGTTATTCCTGATGAGTGTTTTTACTGGTGTGCTATAAACTCAAAGTGTGCAAATGAAATTATTATTAGGACATTATTTGATAAAAAATTAAATTAGACGATACCATTAAAAGTTTTATGAAATTGTGTACCGATAAAGGCTACAATTCATTAACTTTTGATAAAGTAGATAGGATCTTAGACGATATGAGTGTACTTGGTGACATACCGCTTAAAATGTATCTATATGATTTATTATGGGTTCATGATTCAACAAATGTTAAATCTACGTTAGAAAATATTGCTTACAAGGACACTGTATTTATTATAACTGAATGTATTGAGAAATCGACATATTATGCTAACTACAAGTGCCTCGATATTTTGATTGAAATATTATTAGAACAAAATATCAACTATAAGTTTCAACCGTGGGAAAACGATGAGCACCACAAAATTTATTACTGGATACTAGACAACATCAATAAAGGTGAAACAAATTCAAATTCCTGTTTGGGATGGAGGTGTGGGCCAGATTCGGGTATATGGCCATCCAGTAATTTAAGTGATTATATAAGTACTTTAGGTTCACTTTATAAGATAATGAAATTTTAAAATAAATGTAATATTTAAAAATAAAATACTATTATTTTTGTGTGTGTTTTATTTCATCTAAGAGCTACATCCTTTTCTACAAACTATATATATATAACTAATATAAGTAATTTGTTTCACAAAGTACAGGTTAAATGTTATAAAACAATATCATCCTTATTGATCCATGATCTTTCATCCAATCCCCACCATTTTACGAATAACTTATTATTCTTGGAGCGAAGCACTTTTCTACTAGATATACATCGGGATACTTTGTTTTTTGTAATTCATGTTCATAAAACCCTCCCAGTACAGGATTTCCCTTCATGTCTTCCAGCATGTACGTAGTGGGGTTAGTAATGCGAACTTTCACAATCTTAAATAGTTCACTAGACCAATCGGGTGTGTATCCTTTGGCGAAAATATTTTTAAATTTACTGATTCGTACTATGTCACCCACAGAATATCGATTCCTATCGAATATTTTTATGTTAGTGTAAGCCTCTAGCTTTGTATGATTACCAACATCTTTGGGATTTATTCTAATAGTTCTATGCTTACGATTGTTATAATCCATCGTTATGGTATCAATTGTATCAATCCATTTATATTTACCTTGCAGGCTGAATGACTTATATAGAGCACCTTTAATGGTTCTGATAACACGTTCAGCAATTGCAGCCTTCTTTGTGCTATAGGTAGAGTAATGATTGACTCCATAACGATGCATTAGTTTAGTAAAATGCTCATTGTAGAATTCTTTTCCTGCATCTGTCTGCAAATTGGTAGGTTTCCGACCTTTTTCAAAGATTGTTTGCAGGCCTTGGTAACTTCTTGACCTGTTTTCGTTTTTAATCCTTTAGTCCATAAGTATTTCGAAAAACAGTCGATGACCACTAATATATACTTATAACCCTTATTTTGTTTGGCATATGTGTTAAATTCAGCTAAATCTGCTTGCCAAAGATCATCAAAACCTCTAATTATTGTTCGCCTTCGTTTAAAATTTTTTCGTGCAGGTTTGTGCAATTCGTTGACGAGTTGTAATTTGGACATGGTGCTAATTTATTCACAATTTCTTTAAGTTGATGTAGTTTTTCCTCCAGCGCTAGATAAGCGTTGGCGTTTCCTTTAAAGTGTTCCGAACTGCTTGTAAACAGAAATCAAGGTATCCTTTATTTATAGCATCACCATCTTCTTCAGGGTCACCAACTGTGTCAAACGATTTCCATCCAAATCGAACCTTGTTGATAATAATATTGCCTAGTGATGACATCTTGAGGATCTATGGGATTGGCCACATTGCTGAGTCTCTTATTCTCAATATCAAATTGATTAGCATCAATCTGTTTAAACTGAGGGGCTAGTTTCTTTAATTGATACTGGACATATGAACGTCCAAATTTGTCAAGGGGCATTTTAGTTGTGACATGTCGACATCAATGCATTCTCATTTATATTGTTTAAAAGCGGTTGTTCGGTTTTCAATGTATCCATCTTCATATAGTTCTTCTACAATTGATATTATGTCATTTACAACACCTGTGTTTCCCGCAATTTTTCTGCCCACAATACTTCCAGATCACGAATTAGTTCATGTATATCATTCCAATATTTATATTCAATGGGTCTGTTTGTTAATTCCTTAAAAATATAGCTCCACCTCCTCCCTTGGTTGTGGTGGGTGATGATGACAGCAAGGGTTTGATTATTTGTGTATACTTTTGCTGCGGCTTCCTCGAATCTGTGCACTTATGTCATAATCTCGCCTTACTACATTCGTAGCCTCTAAAATAGTTCTATATTTTTCTATCTGTTGACTTTACTAGACTTAAGTCGGGTTCATTCATAATAAGCAGATCATATAATCCTGGAGTCCCTTTATACGTGACACCTTTAATAATTATATCGTCTCCTTTAATTGTGATGGGTGTATTACCAATTGTCCATTTATCAGTTTTGGTATCATAGTGGACTCCATACGTATGATCAATATCACCTTCAGCATTCTTCAAAATACGTTCAACATATATACGCGGCAATTCATTGTACTGCTCGAGAAATTCTTCCGAGATGGGTTCATTATGGGAATCATCTACGATACTAGACAGTTCTTCTTCTTCCTCCCCAGTATTAATCTCCCCATGACTGATGTTTCCAAGAAAGATGGAAGACTTGAGGAGGATTTCTTGAAAAAACGGAAGCTGAGCTAGTGGACTAGTAGCACCCTTTCTTGAATCACCTAATGGAGTGAGACGTGGGGTCCATTGAACTTGAGCTAGCGGACTAGTGGGGATAGTGGCGTGCTTTCTTGGAAATATCAATACGGGTGGTTTTTAGGTTTAACATCAATGACCTCCTCCTTTTTTAGGTGTTTTTTATCGATTTTATTTACTATTTCAGTTAGAGGTTCTATTAAAGGCTTATAAGTACTTTCGAATGTTCTTTCATTATCAATGCGAGCAGTCTTAATACTGTTATACTTCTGCCGTATTATTTTACGAGCCTGAATAATTTTTTCTTTAATATCCTCTCCTTGTTGTCCATTGCGACAAACAGGTACCAGGTTCACCTTGAACAGGTAGCTGTTTACACTAAACAGATAGCTGCTAATACCTAAACAGATCAGTTACTACTAAACTGCTGAATGCGGTTTAAGGTATTATATATATATATTCGCCTTATATACCAAAACGGATTTAATGAACAGGTACCCGTTTACCATGAACAGGTAGCTGTTGCGACAAACAGGTACCGGTTCACCTTGAACAGGTAGCTGTTTACACTAAACAGATAGCTGTTAATACCTAAACAGATCAGTTACTACTGAAACCAGTTTAAGGTATTATATATTCATCAAATCCTTTCCTATAGCGACCATTATTAACTTCAGCATCCTTGTTTATGACCATGAAACCAAACGGATCTACCCAGCACTTTGAACACATGTCCCGAAACAATTTCATGCTTATGGTGGGACTTATATGATCCTCATACGCATGTTTTAAGTTTAATTCATCTTGCTCAAATAATATAATTAGATTCGCATTATCACGAATTAATTGCTTTGGAATTTTACTGTAAGTTTGACTCAAATAGAAACAGTCAATATCGTTATGCCTACCCATAGAAAAATATGCTCTTATATTATTTTGCTTTTCACAAGCGATATCATCGAAGATAAAAATAGAGTTTGATTTTGCACAATTAGGCTCAATCACATCTTGATTGTCGCTGAAGGTAAAGTAACCTATGTCCTTCATTGGAAGTAAGATTTCCTGTAAAAGTTTGTACTTGTTTTGATTCAATGACTTAGAGTATACGTATACATGTTTAAATTTCAAACCATTTTTTCAGTAAGCAGACTGATCATTGCGTTTGTTTTACCGCAATTGGAGGGGCCGCATATAATACCACGTATACTATTAGGAAGTAAATCACCATGTTTTGAAGTAATAGACTTTTCATCAAAGTCATGATTTTGAATTGAGAGTTTTTGTTTCTGAGCAACTACTTTCATCTTTGATGGATGAAATAAAAATAAACGAATAATTACAACATCTTTATTTTATATATTAGACTATACTACAATAATAATTATAATTTTTTCACTTCTCCGGTGAGTGGACTGTACTGTACAATAGCATCATGGAGAATAAGACCATATACAACGATTCCATTATCGAAAGGTGTTAGAGATTCCATTTCCAATTTGATGTCCACTGTTGAGTTTTTAAGGATTCATTTTGTTTAGAGCAGTCCATTACAAATACTGGACATGATTTGAATTCGGAATAGTTGAATAATGCATCTTTATCATCTTCACCATAGTAATCACATCGAAATTTCAAAAATTGCGATAGGCAGGTATATATTGGTTGGCACTGAAGTTCAAATGCATTGCTTCATATGGATAATACTCAGAATTCAGATGTACTTTAAGATTTCTGATGTTAATGTGATCAAAATTTCCAGCCCTTGCTGACCTTGTATACCTTTTACCTTGTTGGAATGCAACAATTATCCAACGTGGTTTTTCCAGTTGCGTTGATGTTTTTATTGGCCATATGTCTGAGGTTGCTTGTTTTAAAGCAGGCAATTCATACAACTCCCATTGTCGAAATGGAACAGTAATAATAGAATTTTTATTGATTCCTTGAAACAAGTTAAGTTTCGCAGCATCACTAAGTGTTAAGTGCGGTACTTTCCATTGAATTTTATTTAAGGTTATTGCGGCATCGACTTCACCATAGTAACAGTTTGTATCGCTTCTAGATCGAATTAAAACCAACTCTTGGCGCATATTCACGATTACCTGACGATAATCCTCCATTATTCCAAATATGTGGTTCAATGGTATGCATACTGTAAAAGATTTTCTCCATTTTGCTCATCGAATTCTACTTGTAATGGTTCTTCATTCTTTGGTGACCATCCTAAATGACTTAGTGCTTTGCTTTTGCTTGCCGTATAAGAAATATATCCTTTAAGCGTAGATGTTATTCCTGGATTTCTACAAACATCCACTCTGACCACCTAACTCATAACGAATTTCTTCGAAAAGAAAGTTCGGGAAATTGTTGGTTAAGCTGCATGCTTTTCTTTCATCTTCTTTTTGAGCTCAAGTTTACCTTCTATGTACAGAAAACTATCATAAGTAGCCGTAATTAGATCTTGACTTTGAATTAAGATTCGTATTTCTTCGGAAGGTCCATATTTAGAAGATCCATATGGAAGATAAGTGTGAATATCTGATTTAATTATAGTATCATCAAAATGTACGTTTTGAAAGACGTTTAACGATTCTGCCATTGTGGTTGAGAACTTTTAAACCAATTGACGTTAAAAAGTATTTCTCTGCAGATGTTAACCGCAATGAAGGTTGATGACTAATTAATGACTTACTGTAGGGATGATGTCTTTTATATGAGTTTTTGAAAGATGGAATTGGTCCTGGATTAATTCTCAGACCCATGTTCTTTTAGTTCTAAGCGTACAGTGAATGGTTCACTTTCACCAAAGTCTATTAATTCACCCTTTTGATTAGTCAAATTAATTGTTATATTACTAATAATGTCAGTGTTTACTTCTAAATATTGAGTATTGCTGGAGTTTTATCTAGACGATAACCTGGAGGAACTGAAACATCAATCTCATATAATACTTTAGCAGGTTTCCCGTTTCGATAAGATCCCTTTATAATGTTGCACTCTACGTGTAGATTAGTGTGTTTAAGTATTTGGATGTCTAACGCAGATGTATGTAAAATATTTGGTTCTAATATTTTAGACTCAAACCCTAGCATGCGCCCAATACAATTTTCTTTAGTAAAATCAATCTCAAATGAACTGTTTATCTCACATTTAAGTGTATTGTTGTTTGCTCTAATGATAAACTTTTCTGTGGGTATTTTAGATTTTAGATAATCGTTAATTTCATCTAACTCATATGCACCGTGTGGAATATTAATCACTTGCAAATGAGATGGATTTGTTCTAAAATAAAATCTATCGTTGCCTGCATAAATGTTTCTAATGCTGTTGCAGCCGTAAAATCCAACCAATCCAATAACGTATTTCTTCCCCAAATCTAGCTCTATCGGTGGATAGAAGTTGTAGCTAGCTGTGTTACCAACACCTTCTAAACTGAATGTTATTGACATAACTGAGAAAATTTGATGTTGTGCTGATTATTTATATAAAATTGTAGGCATAGGTGTCCGCAAATAATTGTATTAAACTCTTGATCTTGGTTGTAATTATAATATATTTTACACCCCCGAAAGTAGTTAATCACTTCGTTTGGTGGTCGAATATTACCGAAACTATCGTAATACCATACCCTTTTACCACGCTTTTTGTAGCAAACCCAATGGGTACCTGGTCCTCTTTGGCTATCTAAGTTAATAATTCCAGATTCATTTTTCCGTGGCAATTTAGGCATGCTATCTCTCATAAAAATATCCCTAAAGTACGGTACGTTTTTGGAGTATTTCTTTAAATCAGTATCCGTTAACGGTCTTTCGGTAATCTATTCAGTTTTTTGGAAACGGTTTTAAGTATAATGCACCACCACCAGATTTGTTTGGTTTTAGATATAGTGCACCGCCTTTCTTATTCATGGAGCCTATAGCGACCGATTCCATCATGCGATTATGGCGCGATGTCTCTTCCTGCAATTTTTAGCATTTTTAGCATCATTGACTGCTTTAGCAATTCCTGATGCACCGCCAGCTAAAGCACCGATTGCTGATAATCCTGCGAATAACGGAATAAGAAATGGTAAAAACCCTCCTTGTTTAGGTAGGGGAATTACTCTAGGAACTTTAATGTTTTCTTTCCTCCTAAATTTTTTACCACACGTTTTGCCGTTGAAAGCGCTGACTTTATTGTGTCTGTGAAATTTCCGTTAGGTTTAATTTTTTTAGCTATTGTCTTTCGTAAATGCAATAAATTTCCACCATTGCATTTCTTCTTCATATTAGATCGACGTTTACACCCCATTCCCAATTTTCTCTTTGCTTTCATGATGGTACTGACTGCTAAAGCTGCAGTTCGTTCACCTAGCGTTGCGTCTAATGATTTAAAGCGCTCCCAAGCTTTTTTGTAAAATTTTATCTGCTTTATGTCTACTTTCTAAATCTCGGTAATCTCTGTAACTGATATCATGAAGTTTGCACTGAGCATCTAATTGATTAATGCCGAGGTCACCGCGTGCGAGTCGTTTTTCCAACTTTGTACCAGGACCGCAATACTGGTAACCAGGTAAATGCAATTCAAACGGAAGTTTATTGATTAGACCATTCACCAAACCACCACCACCTACACTCTTTCGCTTCTTAACTAGCATTGTTTACATGGATGGATAGAAGGGGTATTTATACCTAAATTGAGAAAAACAAATCATAGTTATTTCTTTATTCAGTAAATGCTATACATTAGATAAGCAGGACGATAATACAAAATTTCCATTAAACATACAGTGTTATGTGAATTAATATTATACTTAGCATTTATAACATCATCAATATCTTTATAAATGTCATCATCACCACCACTGAATTCTTTCTCACGAAAACGACGGTAGTCAACAACTTTCATAAAAACACACCAGATTGTAAGATTCAAGAAATTCCAATCTATAGCTTACTATATCCTTTAAATTGAATAGTTCTTCTATACTATGTGAGTTGAATGTACAAGAACAGCACTTGTAGTTTTCTATCATAACAGTTTTCAAAATTCTGTCATATCCTTTAATTAATTCCCAATTGTAATAAATACCAAGATTACTAGATAGAGATTCATAATGTTGATCATAGATTATATCTTCTTCATTTACATTTGACCAATCAATTTCATTTTCAATTTCTTGAGATCGAAAAATTGTAATTCTACATATGAATGCCATCTTAGAAGCTCATTCCATTCCTTCATATCCAACACTACATTATTGCTTTGATCACAATTACCGCACCCAATACGCACCACTGGTGCAAGGTTGAGGTGTACTGTATCAATTTCCAGATGTTTTGCATGATGAGTATCGTTCGATAGTTTATAATAGGTACAATCGATTAAGTATTCCTTAGCTGCTTGTTTATACACTTCATCCTTATATTGAAATGATGATGCGCAGTCAGTCTTAGCAGAAGAATAACCTTCATCGTGTTTCTCTTCATTTTACTACTACTACTACCATCACTATTTTGACAGCACCAACAAAATGTTAAATTATTCAGATTGTTACTGCAATGATGTGATGTATCCATATATAACGGTGAACTTCTGAGTTTGGATCGTTCCAGAAATGATTTTATTGCTACTTGCATGACTTTACTTGCTCACAATTTCACTATGACTAAACGCTGCTTAAGAAAATAATTCTAGTATTTCAATTTTACATATGGTGGGGTGCTACTATTAAAAGAAAATGTTATGTTTGTTGTTTTGCCAGCTGCACCCAAACTACTTATAAACACATCCTTCGTGTTTAGGAGTGTTTTAAATTCTTCAATTCGTGTTTCTTCTTTTTTGAAATACACATAAAAGCGTTCCGGTAATACACATTTAAAATCACCCGTTTCTATCACTATACGTTCACCGTACTTAGTATTAATTATATCCATATTCGTTACTTTATACTTTCTCGATATATCGAGCTCGCACGCATTCTTAAAGGGTTTGCAATAGGTGCTTTGGTTTAACCCTGTTAATTCCATATTTAACAATTATGTGTTGCAGACTGATCTCAACATACAGCTCGCTGCAGTTTATATAAGAAATATGCGTCCTACATATTACAACATGCTTAAACTTGTTAAATACCTACTGTTGACCTTGACTATAAATATAATATGATGATGATGATCAGCTCCAAAATTTATATTTCCGCTAAAAAGTTTGACCTTGAAAATTATATTCTTAGATTTATGATTACCTTGCAATTTCTATTTTTAGCTTTTCACCTTGACCTTTTTATACTTCTAAGAAATATGACACCACCGTAGGTCAATAACCTTTGACCTTGAAAACTATTTTTAGATTTATGATTACCTTGCAACTTCTATTTTTAGCTTTTCACCTTGACCTTTTTATATTTCTAAGAAACCACCGTAAGTCAATAACCTTTGACCTTCAAAACTATTTTTGATTTATGATTACCTTGCAACTTTTTAGCTTTGACCTTGACCAACTACATTTTAAATCTCCCGCTTAAAGTTCGACCTTGAAAGAGCTCCAAAAGCTTCCGATTTCACCACCAGAGGGCGAGTGACTCCAAAAATTTAAATCCCCCACCACAAGCATGCTTGAGACGTGGAGCGCGTTCTGGCATAACGAGAAAACTCACTTGACCTTGAAATAAATCCCCATAAGATTTACATGGGTGACCTTGAACTGGTCCAGGATCGGCCTTATATGTCTACTTATATATATATATGTATATATATTCGATTCGAGTAACACGGAGCCGAACAAATCAGTTGGAGAAGGAGAAAACTTGAAAATAGCAAATGAGACTTTGCCGAAATGTCGTTTTTGTACTGGCAGGAGTCAGAAACATCACCAGCAGACGCGAGACAACGCCCGGATAAACAACAGTTTCTATATATATATATATATATATATATATATATATATATATATATTCTTTATTAAATTCAATCTATACAAATAGATAAGTGCAAATGTCCAGTGAATAAAATTAGTCTCTGATGAACGCAATAGAGCTATCAAATTAATAAATACCTACGACTTCAGTATACATTGGTATGTTTAGATCTAAAATTGCATTTTATATAATAGAGTTTTAACCGCCTTTGCAAATTGATTTCAATCCAGCAGTGTCCCAGATCCACTTAAACGAAGTAGTACATTTTTATACTAATCCCTCTTTCTGACGATAAGGAATAAGTTCAGTGTGTTTATATTATTAAAATGTACAAGTGTGTTATTGGATGTTGGAACACCCCATTCATACTCGCATTTCAAAGTAATAAAAGCACGGCGAATCGTAGTCCGCCACATTGTTGAATTGTTCACTTATTAGCAAGCGTATTGCAACCTAATTTCTTGATTAGTTTTATGTAATACATACCTACTCAAATATTAATTCTAAAAAGTAAGTGGTGTTAAATAACCGCTACTAGATAACGGTCCGTTGAGGTTCATTATTATATTGTCTCATTTTAGTTAAAGAGAGCTCGTTTTTATTAAAATTCATCAATCGTTGGTGAAAAACGGTGTTCGTAGAAAGGGATACTGTAACCTTTGCCTTTATCCCAAACCACCCTCCTGTCCAAATGAACTATAATTTTTTGTTTAGGTGACGCTCGAGTAATTCCGTTTAAACACTTGGAGACGATAGACCGACATCCGCATTAATCACCAAGAGTTGAGAAATCCATGCAATTTGAATTATTACAAAATACAGCTATATGCAGTATCTTGAAGTAAAGTTTGCATTATCCTATTGTAATCTTGCCTCTTCATGGTACAGTAGCATTTTATTTCTTTTCTTTGGCTATTGGTATAATCATGATGTTATTATTTAGCGTTTGTAGGTATGCAAATTTATCCTTTGTATGGTTTTCTTTCGATGGATATATTGTTCTTAATACCCCTGTAGTATCTCTTTTTAATGTGCTGCCTCATTGTCTATGCTGGTGCCTCAATCCATGATATTATTTCTTCCACTAGGATTCGTCAGGGTTAGACTACGGCGTAATTGAGACCTCGTATCAATAATGTTTGTGTTGCACCGCTGAGTGTTATTTTAGGTTTATTATAGACTATACCTTTTTTATCTTGTGGTTATTCATGTTGTTTTTGGCATTTTCTCATAGTTCATCGGAATTTTTTTTTTTGTTTTTCCGGTATTAAATTGGAATTCGTTTCTGCTACAAAGTTTGTCAACTCTTCCAGGATTGCTCATAAGTTTTGATGCACCTTAAGTGAAGATCTATTAACAGTACCTTTGTTTTATTCAAATAACTTATTTTATTTATTTACAACTAACTGCCGTCAAACTCCCTTAATTAACTTCAATTCTGTATTCCTATTTATTATTAAAAGGTTGATCTAGGGAAACGCACAGGTTTAATTTTATGTGGGCGCAATTATATCATACAGGTCGTTGAAATAATTACTAATTCCAGTATATACTCCAGCGGTGTCGAGGTGAAAAGTACCACGCCCTGTAGAAGACTGCTCGGCGCGTGAATGAATGACTAACTCTAGCATTTATCACAGGCATTTACATCAGTGATTGTAAAGACAATAACTTCTAAAATAATAAAAGCTTGAAGATACAATTACACGAATTAATTAAAATGTATTTTATTTTATAACCAATAGCATCCTGAAGCAAGCATTAAATCTGAAGAAATGGTCGCAGACAATGGAAATTATTGACATAAGCATTAGCAGATAAGATTGTTAAACTACACAAAGATACAAAAATGACATATTATCTAAGTTTAGCATAATTACTAAGTAAAAAAAGTTAATCTGTAGGTACTGATATTCAGAATTCTTAAACGTACCTAGAATGTAATTTGATTGTGTAACTGTTTTACTGTTAGAAAATAAAGATGAATTCTAGGATAATATATAACATGACATCTTAAAGTGGGCAATGGCATTAAATAAGCGCTGTTTATCGTTGAATAACGTGTTTTATTGTTTTCCGATCAGAATTTTCCCTTTGGCACCTTTTATATTGCGCACTATCTTAACTTGAGTAGGTTTCTTCTTTTAAGAAATAGATTTATTGTCTAACTAGTAAACAATTATTGTTTGATTGGCAACGAAGATAAAATTGTAAGCTTTCCAAAGCTATCGAGACAGTTGGGTTGGTACGTGTTAATAGTTTCGCTGATGGTTAATCTCCTCTAATTGCTGTTAATTTAGTTTAGATTTAACGTAGATGGAATCATAATTGTCAGACCATAGAAAATAGAGAGGGGAAAAGACTTGTAGAATGTAGTTACCTTTCACCCACACACGAGGTTGACTAGTTACCATCACATGTCATACCTGTGTCAAGTACGCGAGCCTTATTTTACACGATATGCATATATTTCTTCGGGCTTGGTTTAAGTATACTTTTAAATGCTCTTTGTTATATCATGCCGCACGCAGTTAGATTTAGAAAAACTCAAGACATACCATTCATCATATCATTTTTTTCTCTGACGTTTGAAAACATTTTATAAAATTCGTGATAAAAAGAAAAGGCTAGTAGTTCAACTCAACCATCTACTCATCACTTATTAAGAACTAATTATCCCAGTAATTAGCCATGAATTATAATTACCAAAAACGTGATGAAAAAGTGGTTTGGTTATGGACAGAATGTTTTATAATTTAATAATCGTACAAACTTCACCTTGTACTTTAAGGATTGTTTCTATTATGCACACCTGCTATTTGTTGTAAATCACAGTTCACCCAAACATGCAATACCTTGCAGTGCTAACATAAAAGTGTTATTGCAAAATCATCTATTAATTTATAATAAAATATAATCTAGAGGCGTATTAATTTTTTAGCTTGTCATAGTTGCATGACGTCCCGCCCAAGTACTTTGCAGGATACAATCTGGGTCATCACGATATTAGAATGTCCATGAAGCGTGTTTATAAAATGTACTTTAATTTTTCATGTTTGACTAAATTTTATTAATATAAAAAAAATTTAATAAAGGTAGATTTGATCACGATTTATATTGTTAAGAAGTCGATGATTACGTTACAAAAAGTTTTCATGGGGTCTTGTTGATACGTACATGTTAATGGTGCAAAATAATTGAGTAGCTGTGTACAACAATGACTAAATAATAGGTTACTTCCACATAGTCGTTAAATTTGATTAAGAAAAAATTATGCTCTTTAAATAATCATCCCAACTAATACTGGTATTGTTAATCAAACAATACTTACTTTAACTTATTTTTGATTAAGTCACGATTATTACAACCCATTTTACCGTCATCTTCATGCGTTCGATTCATGATCAGCTTTAAACGCAAAGACATTTCATTTTACTACATACTATTGTTGAAACAATTTCTCCATTAATAAATTACATATTTACTTTTTGGGTTTAATTGTGTACTGTAAATCAATTTCCAATTCTTAAACTTTTGTAGTGTGTCAACTTTTTCGGTTCCAATTTTAAATTAAAATGTTGTCAGAATTAAGGTGTATTTATTTTATTTTTATTCAGGCGCACTCTGTATGAACGTGTGTAAAAAGTGTTGTGTAAACGTAGGTAAGTAAGAAAAATACTTGTGAAAACGCAAAATAGCATTCATTTGCGAAGGGAACGGTGGAAGCTTTCGGGGTATAAAGGGCTTAAATACGCCAAAATACAGGCAGAGAGACGCGACTCCAAGAAAATACCGCTACGAAGAACAATTCAGGGTGTTTACGTAAGTGCAAAAATTAGGAAGCAAAATAAACAGCTTCAACATTAAGACCGCGCCTGTTAAGATCTATAATATAGACAATTCCGCGGTTTGTACAATTATTGCGATTTGTTTGACAACGAAAATTGTATATCCAGCGTTTTGTTCACGTCGTCCAGCGCTGTGACCGCCCAGGTTCAGCGACGGTCTCAACAGCTCCAGTGTCGTATGTGGCTATACTAGGAAAATACATTATATTTTATTGTTATATATATATATATATATATATATATATATATATATATATATACATATATTTGTTTTGTACATGTCATCCAGTGGCGTAGATATTCAGGGTTGGCCTCCTCTTTCCCTCCCTATCTTTTACGCCACTGCATTTGTTTCACATTTTAAAGTGTTGTTTAATGCTAAATTACATTTAGGAAAAGAAATGGCCCATGAAAAATTTTGATTAGAAGCTTATCTATAGAGATATTTTAGAAGTATTTCGTTTTGTTAACGGTCCATGGACATTGCAATTTAGAAAAAAATTTACAGTTCTAATTTTTTTGATTACAGATCAAAGAATAAAGATTAACAACAAGATAAGAACAATAATATTTTTTAATAATAAATTGAATATTGTATCCAATACTGAATTTTTTATTTTTTATACTAAATGTTCAAATTGTCGCTCTTCCGGATCGATACAGGCTTGACATCGTCTTAACATTGAATTGTGAACTCTGCCGATGATGCCTGGCAGTTCTTGTAATTCATGGAAGGCGGCAAAAATTCTGTTTACCAAGCCATCTCGATCATCAACAGGAGTGTCAAACTTTAGATTTGATATATCCCCAAAGAAAAAATCAATTAGCGTTAAATCGGGTGATCTACGGGCCAGGGGAAGGGACCGCCACGTCAAATCCAACGATCTGGATATGTGTTATTTAAGTAATTTCGGACTTGGGCAGAAAAATGAGGCGGTGCTCCATCATGCTGGAATATCATCCTATTCCGAATATCCATGGGAATGCCCACCAGCAATTCCAAAATAGAATTCGTTATAAATTTAAGATAAACTTGACCGGTAACGTTGAGAGGTACAATAAAGGGTCCAATTAAAAAGTTGTGAATGATCGCTCCCCAAACATTAACTGAAAACCGTTGGTGACAATCACGTACGACGGCAGCGTGAGGGTTCCTGTGACTCCAGATATGGCTGTTAAGTGTGTTGAACATGCCATCCCTTGTGAAACATGTCTCATCCGAAAACATTACATCCGAAGCAAAAGAAGGCACAACTGCAGATCTCTCCAAAAACCAGCGACAAACTTTTGTTCTACGCGGAAAGTCTGCTTCATCTAGCGACTGAACTTTCTGCTTTTTAAACGGATGTTGTCGGTCTTCATGTAAAACTCTCCAAACCGATATGTGAGAAACACCCATATCGTTAGCAACAGCACGAGTGCTTGTGGATGGATTTTCTGCTACGCGCTCTAAAACTTCCTCTTCAAAACGAAATGTTCGCCTGAGCCTCATTTTTCCAGGGGGTGTAGGACGCTAGAGAACTCAAGTCTCTCTTAAACGTGCATGAATGCGTTGGAAAATTTTACGGTTTGGATGCCGCCGATCAGGAAAACGGCGATACAAACGAGCGGCTTCTCTACTGTTCCCATTTACAACACCATAAATAAAATGCATATCTGTTAATTCAGCAGGTGTGTAGTTTTCCATAATAAGAAAAAACACGAAAAACACGAAACGGATGCACAAGAAACCAAAATGTCTTGACAACAGTAAATAACTATGGCTATAAAAAAACTACCTATCGATTTTATCAATGATCGACTGATTTTGTTAAAATACATTATTTTGAATAACTCAAATGTAAGACTGTAAAATATCTCTGTAGATAAGCTTCTAATCGAAATTTTCAAGAGCCATTTCTTTTTCTAAATTAAAATTAAAAAGGACTTTTGGATTTGAAAAAATTCAGTGACGTAAAAGGTAGGGGGGATAAAGGGGGACAACCCTGAATATCTACGCCACTGGAAGATATCTATAAAACCTGAAATAGCCAAATGAAAGATCTTTATTTGTTTATTGTTCATTCTAAGTTTCATCAAAATCGGTTTAAATTTACACTAGTTATAACCAAAAACTGTAATATTTCTTTAAACTTTGACACCATACCTTTTAAAGCAAAAGTCATTTTTAATATTTAAGAGAGGAACTGCCCTTTAAGTTTGGCCCAATACCACTGAAACACTGTACATATGTACATATATATATATATATATATATATATATATATATATATATATATATATATATATATAATATATATATATATATATATATATATATATATATATATATATATATATATATAATATATAGGCACACACACACGCATACAGGGTGCGGCATTAGTGCGTCGAAGTACGATATATCCGTTATTAAAGGAGATATCAAAAAAATGTATTTACAAAAATTATAGGCAACTTCACATTATAAAATTATTTTCGTATATACAGGGTGTTACGTATTACCAGGGTGAACCAAATACACTTTTTTTTAAATGGGGCACCCTATATATTATTTCAAATTTAGGTTAAGGTCATCTCCCCCATACTTCTAATATAGGGTTTCATTACATTGTACAGGGTATTTCAAAAGCTATGGTCAATTGTACACCAAAATCATTCTCATTTCAATGTCCTATATACCCTAGACAGAAAAAAATGTATTTACAAAAATTATAGGCAACTTCACATTATAAAATTATTTTCGTATATACAGGGTGTTACATATTACCAGGGTGAACCAAATACACTTTTTTTTAAATGGGGCACCCTATATATTATTTCAAATTTAGATTAAGGTCATCTCCCCCATACCTCCAATATAGGGTTTCATTACATTGTACAGGATATTTCAAAAGCTATGGTCAATTGTACACGAAAATCATTCTCATTTCAACGTCCTATATACCCTAGACAGAACAACCTAACAATATTTTTTTCCAGGCATAACTTTTTGACATTGGTACAGTGTTACGAGAAAGTGCTATTTCCTTATTATTACACCAATTGAATATGGTTTTGTAAATTTTTTCAAATGAATCGCTCTGTATTTTATTTTAAAAAGTGAAAATACACTTTATGTTCTTTCATTTTTATTAAGCACTCCCTATAGCTAAAATTGTTCATTTCTGAGGTATTTTCAATTTAATAACAGAAAGAGATTTTTTTTTTAAATTTCTGTCATAACAGTTAGCCGTGAATAAATAAAAGTGTAACAAATTATTATAAAAAATTCAAAAAACATCGGTTATTACGAGAAAATTCTTATAAATTAATTAATTTCATAATAAATGTTCAAAATGTCCACCGAAAACATCAATACAGCATTGCAGTCTATCTTCAAATTCTCGACTGACATTTCTTAACATTTCTACATTAATACTCTGGAATGCTTCTCTTATTCTATTCTTCACATCTTCTTGTGTGGTTGGAGGTATTTGATACACACGATTTTTCACATAACCCCACTTGAAGAAGTCACCTATCTTCCAGGAAAATGGGTATTAAGATGATTATAAATTAATCTAGTGTGATGTACCGGAGCTCCATCGTGTAACAACCGCATACTTTGACGAATGTTAAGAGGAACGTTTGCCAACAGTAATGGTAAATGATTTTCTAAAAAGTCCAAATAAACCTGACCATTCACTGTTCCATCGAAAAAATGTGGTCCAATTACGTGATCTCCAACTATACCACCCCAAACATTTAAAGACCGCCTAGTTTGACTATGAGTTGCTATAAGAAGGGCACTACATGTCGAATAATAATGAAAATTGTGTCTATTCACAGTTCCATTTTTATGAAACGTGTTTTCGTCTCCAAAGAGGACAAAATCAAAGAAATCCGCCTGATTGTGGATTTGCCCATTCACAAAAAGCAACCCTTCTGGGATAGTCATCTTCGAGTAACTCTTGATGCAACTGGATATGGTATGGATGCATCTCATTTTCACGCAGTCTTCGGACGGACCTGTCACTAATATCATGCTGACGTAAGATTTCACCTGTACTAACATGTGGATTATCCATAACTTCAAGCATCACGTTAAATTCATTTTCCTTGTTAAGTACAGGTTTTGTCCTTTCCTTTTTTTTGATAAACTACTGAACCCATACGATTAAAACTATCTACTAACCTTTCCAATGTTATTTTCTCGGATTGCCTTCGTGCGGGATATCTCTCTTTGTAAATTCTTTGTGCTAATAAACAATGTTTCATACATTCTCCGAGTACCCATATCATATCTGTTAATTCCTCAACAGGAAAGTTCATTTCAAGCAGTATTTAAGTGTTTACAAATTAATAAACACAACACAATCTCAAAGAAGTTTGTTAAATGACAAGCAACTATTTATTACTGAATAATATCTATCTGTCATTTCTTCACGGCTAACTTGTTATAATAGAAATTGTTAAAAAAATCTCTTTCTGTTGTTAAACTGAGAATATAATTCACATGTCACATGGTACATTTTTGATTCATTGGTTAAAATACAAAAACAAAATCGCAGAACAGGCTATCAAATCGGTGATAATTTTATCACCGTATGTTGACTGTCACATGATTTTAATGAATAAAATAAAAGTGACAAAAAGATTCAATGAAATAAATAATTGTATTGATTATCTTGCAACTGTAATACTCACTATCACAGTGACAGATCGTTTAAAATTGTAAACTTTGAAAAATATATTTTCTATTAACGTTCATTATATTTTCTTAACAAATATAACACGCTCTATCACCGATGATAATCATAACACCAGTTATGCTATCCCCGAAAATATCTCAGAAATTAACGACTTTAGCTATAGGGAGTGCTTAATAAAAATAAATGAACGTAAAGTGTATTTTCACTTTTTAAAATAAAATACAGAGTGATTCATTTGAAAAAATTAAAAAAATCATGTATACGAGTTTTGGCTCGCTCTATATTCAATTGGTGCAACAATAAAGAAATAGCACTTCCTCGTAACACTGTATCAATGTCAAAAAGTTATGCCTGGGAAAAATTATTGTTAGGTTGTTCTGTCTAGGGTATACAGGACGTTGAAATGAGAATAGTTTTCGTGTACAATTGTCCATAAGTTTTGAAATACCCTGTATAACGTAATGAAACCCTACATTGGAAGTATGAGGGAGATGAGATTAATCTAAATTGGAAATAATATATAGGGTGTCCCATATAAAAAAAATATGTTTGGTTTACCCTGATAATATGTAACACCCTGTAAATACGAAAATAATTTCATAATGTGAAGTTTGAACTTGCTTATAATTTTTCTAAATAACCTTTAATAACGGATATATCGTACTTCGGATATATATATACATACATATATATATATATATATATATATATATATATATATATATATATATATATATATACAGTGTTTCTGAAATAGGGTTCCGAATTTCTACTGCATGTAGAACTCATTAAAATAACACAAAATGTTCATATAAATATGTGCCCTAAAAAACACCCTTAAAAAGTTACAGGCCATTGAAAGGGTTCGAATTAAACTGATTTTATCCAGTGATTTCAAAAACGATAAAAGATAAAGAGACGAAATAAAGGGAACATACATAACTTTTCACGCCGAGTAACATGAGCTAGGCCATTTTTCGTTATTCGAATCATATGCGTCCTTTTCAGGGGGATGAAAAGGGTATCAAGTCCCTAAAAAATTTTGTACGACCTTTTTGCAATTTTTTTTGACAAATTCATAAATTTTGGACAGTTTTACATAAAAAATGTCGTCTTTACGTAAGTCGATATCGGCAACGGGTTTTGTGTAAAATGAGTTTGAAAATTATCATTATTTGATAAAATTACTGTTATTCACTTCGGAATCAATTCAACAACGTTCCTATTATTTAGCCAAATTGCATTTAGAAATAATCAGAATCATTTAGTACATAAACTAAGATTATTTTAATGTCGAGTTTTCCTTATTATTTACTTCACAAAACTATCCAGTTAAATTGCAATTAATAATTTCAGATAAAATAAATAAGCTTAATTATGATCAGCACAATGCACTGTAATAATGAAATAATTAATAATATTAAGAAACAAGGTAACTAACACTAATTACTAATAGAAGGGATAAATTACAGTTCGAACTGTTCGAAATGACCACCGTCCAATTTTTTTTAACAAATTCATAAATTTTGGACAGTTTTACGTAAAAAAATGTCGTCTTTGCGTAAGTCGGTATCGGCAACGGTTTTTGTGTAAAATGTGTTTGAAAATTGTCATAAATGTTCTAGAAATTATTAGGCCGAAAATAAAGTTACCATAGGAAACAAAAAATAGCGTTGGCTACGATGCCCTGTCAGAATAAATAATTAATTATTGATAACTTGTCACCTAACTTTTGCAAAAGTTAATCAAAATTAATTTAGTGGCTATTTTTAAAATGCCAGACTATTCAAATGCGGAATTTACGGATATGCATTTTATGTATGGCCGTGCAAATGGTAATGCAACAGAAGCAAGGCGTTTGTATGCGGTGGCATACCCAAATAGAAGACTTCCATCTCGACAAGTATTTCAGAGGATCCATCAACGTTTAAGAGAAAGTGGTTCATTCCAGGCAAGGGTAAACGATCGTGGCAGAGCCAGATTTGTAAGAATCCCGGCGACTGAAGAACGTGTTTTGAGAATAGTTCAAGAAAATCCAAGAGTGAGTGTAAGAAGTATCGCGCGTATGAATGACAAGTTTTTCTGTAGTTTGGCGAATTCTTTGCGAGCAACTCCTTCATCCTTTTCACATCCAACGAGTTCAAGCTTTAAATCCTAATGATTACGGACCCCGCCGAGAATTCTGCCAATGGCTATTACAAAAGTTGAGACGGTTCCCAAATTTTTCTTCACGTATCTTGTTTACCGACGAGGCAAGTTTCAGTAAAGATGGATACGTTAATTTTCATAACGAACACGAATGGGCGGAAGAAAATCCCCATAGTGTATTTCAGGAAAGGCATCAAATTCGGTTTTCCATCAATGTTTGGGCCGGCATTTTAGGTGATCGGCTAATCGGGCCTTTCATATTGCCTAATCGGCTGAATGGTTAGGATTATTATAATTTCTTAGTAAACGATTTGTTGGAACTTTTAGAAGATGTACCTGTAATTGAACGTCAACACATGTGGTTTATGCAGGATGGAGCGCCGCCCCATCACCTCTGGAACGTAAGACAACACTTAAATGAAGTTTATGGAGAAGAGTGGATAGGTCGAGGAGGTCCTGTTTCCTGCCCCCCCGGTCCCCCGACCTAAACCCACTCGATTATTTTCTGTGGGGCCACCTCAAAGCGAAAGTGTATAAAACATCAATCGAAACCATTGAACAATTACGGGAGAAAATTGAAATCGCCTGCATGGAAATACGACAAACGCCAAAAATTTTTCAGAGGGTTTGCAAGTCTTTGAAACGTCGCGCTAGATTATGCATTGAAATGGACGGTGGTCATTTCGAACAGTTACTGTAATTTGTCCCTTTTATTAGTAATTAGTGTTAGTTACCTTGTTTCTTATTAAATTGTGTTATTAATTATTTCATTATTACAGTCGACTTACGCAAAGACGACATTTTTTACATAAAACTGTCCAAAATTTATGAATTTGTTAAAAAAAATTGCAAAAAGGTCGTACAAAATTTTTTAGGGACTGATACCCTTTCCATCCCCCTGAAAAGGACGCCTATGATTTCAATAACGAAAAATGGGCTAGCTCATGTTACTCGGCGTGAAAATTTATGTATGTTCCCTTAATTTCATCTCTTTATCTTTTATCGTTTTTGAAATAATTGAATAAAATCAGTTTCATTCGAACCCTTTCAAGGGCCTGTAACTTTTTAAGGGTGCGTTTTAGGGCACATATTTATATAACCATTTTGTCTTATTTTAATGAGTTCTACATGCAGTAGAAATTCGGAACCCTATTTCATAAACACCCTGTATATATATATATATATATATATATATATATATATATATATATATATATATATATATATATATATATATATATATATATATATATATATATAGACCTTTCGTGTGCACGGTTTTGATATTGCGAAAGATAGAAATATTTCTAAATGCTGATTAGAAAGTAGTAAACAACCATTTAGTAATTGAGTTTTGTTTTAGAAAATAACCAAACCAGTAGGTTAAGGATCCTTGGTTTATTTGTATGTTACATTAAAAAATTTAATTTTTACAATAAACTCACTATATGTTATCAATCTACTCTATTTACTCATTAAAACCCTGTAGTAGATGAAGTTTCATATGATCACAAAATTGATCAATTTAAAGGGAAAGCAACAACGGTCTCAAGTTACAAAGGTATATCGTGCATTGAGGGAAGATGTTAGCATGGATACAGCGGGGAAAATTGAACCTGGTCTGAAACCAATTACGTCAAATTATTTTTTCAACAAAACTGTACATTAGGGAGTTTGAAAGCGATTATGAAGGAGTGATTAGGAGCTCATTTTTGGCACAATTACAAGTAAAAATGGAGAATAAACCATAGGTGGCACTAATAGACGCAGGAAGTTCTGTTAGTCAGTAGAAGAAAGTTTCAATGCTGTTAAAGCAAATAATCCTGAACTATCAGTTATGACACCAGTACGGCTGTTAATTCAAGGTAAGGTAAGGCAAAATATGTAAAATTAAGAGGTAAGTTATGCTCAATGTTGATATAGGAGGACAATAGCCGCAGATGTTCATTTTAATTGAGAACTATTTGAACATGCCTTGCATAATTGAAACTGATTGGTTGACACGCCAAGGGGCGATAATCAACCTAGCGGAAAGAACATTATCAGTGAAGTATGGTATAGACGGATGGAAAACGGATTTAATGGGCAGTTATTAAAGACGTTAAATTAATGAATATGCAACCATTTTACGTGCAAGATAAACCTGTCAGAAGCCTCGCCATTTTCCAAGAGGTCGTATTTGATGCCGTTCTGGAAAAAAGGTCAAGTCGAGAAAGAAACACGTCGGATGCTGGAGCGGGGAGTGATGGAAACACCTACGTCGCCTATTTCAAACCCAGCTATTGCAACAAAGAACAGAGGTGTAAAACGCATATGTTTATATGTGAGCGCGTAAACAAAATAGTAACCCCAAATAGAGTAAGGTGGCCATATGCATTGGTATATGTAAAAGGAAGAAAAAAAAAGAGAGTGAAGACGCGTCATCACTCATCGTTTTTATATCTACAGTGCGGTCATTTAATATGGAGACGTGGAAAAATTAATTTCTGTGGCAAGAAGAAATCCTATGACCCGTCGATTTTTATTTTTTGATGCGCACATTTTGACTCATCAGAAACTTTTTTCTCGCCATCTTTAAAAAAGCTATGTCATCGCAACTTTTTTTTAAATAGCAACCCTGTGTTTTTCATCATATTTGGATAGACAGTGAAATTCTAAAAATGACGATGTGTAAATGTATTGCACTGCAGTTTTTAATTTCCAGAAAAAGTGGTATCACAATTCAAAGATTCAAGTCTCAAAATTGCGCTATTTTTGCAACAGAATTAATATTATTACAACAAAACACATCGATAAACATTAAAAACTAAACATTTAATTCAACAAAAATAAAAAAAAAACTACATTTAATTCAACAGAACTAACAAAACAACATCAGTGATTGCTCGAATTTTGGCACGTATTCGTTGTTTTAAGTCCTCGAGAGTATGAGTCCTATTCACAAACTCTTTGTTTTTAAGACAACCCCACAAAAAGAAATCTATCGGGGTAAGATCTGGTGATCTCGCCGGCCATTCAATAAAACCCCTGTTTCCAATCCATCTGTTTGGAAATATTTCATTTAAATAATTGCGGACCAATAAATCACAGTGTGCAGGTGCCCCCTTTTTCTGATACCATAAGATGTCGTTAACACATCGTCATTTTTAGAATTTCGCCGCCTATCCAAATATGATGAAAAAACATATGGTTACTATTTAAAAAAAGTTGCGATGACCTCGTCGCTCTTTCAAATGTGGCGAGAAAAAAGTTTCCGATGAGTCAAAATGTGCGTATTACAAAATAAAAATCGATGGGTCTTAGGATTTTTTCGCAAAATTATCACAGAAATTAATATTTCCAAGTTTCCATATTAAATGACCCCACTGTATATGATGGTACTTATTTTAAAAAGAGGACATAGGTAACAATGTGTATGTCCAATCAATAATCAGCATGAAAATTACTCAAAACGATGTACATTTGAAACTATACTACGATTGGGTAAGGAGGGATAGAAAGAATTATAGATACTGCTGACTTGTTGATTCTCTTTTTGATTTGATGAGACTAATGTAAAAAAAATCGAGAACAAGTTGCTGCACAACAATCGTTAGAAACATTTTGCTCATAAGTAAAATTAGTAAATTATTCTACAAATTTTGGTGTGAACTCCTTTTGCTCCAATTTTAAATTAACTGTTATTTGTATTAAGGTGTATTTATTTTAATTCCGACACATCCTGTGTAAACGATGTACACATATGAAACTTTAGTTGTGTGATTATAGCTTTTATACCAAAAGGTGGTGTATTAACGTAGGTGAGTAAGAAAAATACTTTTGAAACCGCAAGGTAACATTCCTTTGCGAATGAAGACTGTGTCAATGTACAGATAAGCGATAAGTGGGCGAACGGTACAAGTTGTCGGGGTAAGAATGGTTTCAATTGCGCCATAGTGCGGGAGAAAGATGTGGGAGATATAAGCGAGTACTCGCGGCTCAAAGATAATACCGCCGCGAATATCAATTAAGAGTGTTTAGATTGGCACCCTTAGACGGAGTAGAATATAGAAATAACCAATTATTGGGGGTTATTACTGTGTGAATAATAAAAAAATTTAATGCGGTCCCAACGCGGAAGTTGCTATAACGTAGTATCCTTTTTATGTGCCGCAAAAATCAGTGTAGCAGAAAATAGATTAATAAGGCATCAATATCATATTGAACAAAGTGAATCTATGTGCGGTATAAGCCAATTTCTAGATAGCTGAGAATGGTCTGAAAATAACGAAGCCCGGGTTAGTTAGATATATTGCATTGACAATTGCGCTGTTTGTGCAATTATCGCGATTTTTCTCACAACGAAGATTGCATATACTGCGCTTTGTTCACATCAACCAACGACAGCAAGACGTTTCAATGTTAAGATGTCCCAAGCTCAGCGACAGTTTCAGAGATCTGACGTATATGGGTGGGCTAGACAAATACATTAATTTCATCCATTTGCTCAATCAATGAAGCAATGTTGCAACTAGATTGGTGTTTATTGACCTTTAGTTATTATTTATTAACCCATTTAAGTTTGTACAATAAACTGATGTATGTTATCAATTTTTTGAATTATATTTGCCCATCAAAACAAGCAAAATTTCATGTTGTGGCACCCAATATTAGTAATAGAAGCTTGACCCAAAGAGGTAAATTGATTAACGATTGTAAGCAACAAGGCGAGTAACAAATTTTTCACCAACCCTTTTAAAATAAAAATGACCGTTACAATTTAGCATTCATCTGAGTTTTTAATTGCATATTGCGTATTAAATAAGAAGCATACGGTACAATTTTAGGCCTACCGTGGGGTGATTACTTATTTAAAATAGTATAATATTGTTTGAACGATAAATTACAAACATGATACATTTCAATGTGGCACCGCAGTGAAGACGGTTGTTTAAGTTAACAACCCTTTACATTATAAGGTGTCGCGAAACGTGGAATCTTGTAACTTTCATATTATTAAAAAAAACGAAATGAATAAGATATGTTAGACTTTCAAAAATTGGAAAAAGCAAAACTTAAGACAGCAATTGTGACTTAAAGATTATATAACGTGTTCTATTGTTATTTAATTTCTATAAATTCTGCAAAAGGCCAAAGAAATGATTGATTTATAGTTACAACAATCATAACAGTCAGAGAAACCTGGCAGCTAGTTTTACATTTAACTATATTATACCGGTTAGTCTGGACGATGCTATTGTGAAATTTTGGTTTTTAGCGAAATTTTAAATTGTTAAAGATTGTGAAGCCTAAGAAAAAAGCAGAAAAACATTCTGATAACGAAATGATAAAATCTAAGGTGTAACATTCGGAATGTTTTAAATTGTAACATACTTATTTTATTAATAATTAAATAATGCGAAAATTTAAGAAAACATGAACCAGAAATAATTGCACTACTTACTTATCTACTACGTTGCTGTGACGAAAAAAGTGACCTGAAATTCTTGTGTTTTAAATGAAACTTATTGTTTTTGTAAATATGTTTTGACCAACTTCATCACATTACCATATTTCTTTGAAACAGCCACAACACAACAAACATCAAGAAAACTAAAAAAAAAGCAACTCAGCCAATAATCTAACAAACGCAAGCGCAACAATCACACGCGCATACAAGCAAACAACCCAAATATCCAAACATAATAAACTAAACAAGTTATTTAACATGAAAACAAGTACACAAGCACGTCAACACATCAAACTGTACGAAACAAGCAAACTGGCTAACATTTAAATACATAACTACACGTAAACCAGGAAAACAAACTAGTCATGCAAAAGATAGTCTTCAATCAACAAAAAGAAGCAACCCAACACAAAGCAACACACACACACGCGCACGCACGCACGCACGCACGCACGCACGCACGCACGCACGCACGCACGCACGCACGCACGCACGCACGCACGCACACAGACATACACACACACACACACACACACCACACGCACACGCACACGCACACGCACACGCACACGCACACGCACACGCACACGCACACGCACGCACACGCACACGCACGCACACGCACACGCACACGCACACGCACACGCACACGCACGCACACGCACACGCAGACGCAGACGCAGACGCAGACGCAGACGCAGACGCAGACGCAGACGCAGACGCAGACGCAGACGCAGACGCAGACGCAGACGCAGACGCAGACGCAGACGCAGACGCAGACGCAGACGCAGACGCAGACGCAGACGCAGACGCAGACGCAGACGCAGACGCAGACGCAGACGCAGACGCAGACGCAGACGCAGACGCAGACGCAGACGCAGACGCAGACGCAGACGCAGACGCAGACGCAGACGCAGACGCAGACGCAGACGCAGACGCAGACGCAGACGCAGACGCAGACGCAGACGCAGACGCAGACGCAGACACACGCACGCACGCACGCACGCACGCACGCACGCACGCACGCACGCACGCACGCACACACACACACACACACACACTCACACACACACTCACACACACACACACACGCACGCACGCACGCACGCACGCACGCACGCACGCACGCACACACACACACACACACACACATCATACAATTTTGAAATTGATCTTGGTATTTTTTAGCCCATAAGCACAAGTCTCTGGTTTTAAACTATAAAAAAATATTTATTAATGCATCTTATATGCCTTAAAAGAAGAAGACCAGATTAAAGTGATACTAACAGAATACTTTATGGTACCAAAACACTGCATTGGTTAAGTCAACTACAAAGTTTCAAACATAAAGGTACGAGTAGTAACTGTAAGTACAAGTGTAAAAATTTTTTAAAAAGTTTGACTTGTGTACATGTGAAGATCAAAGCTTTGATATGATAAATGGTCCCATATTTTACCTAATGGGGTTAGCTGTCTCAGTAAAACGTTGTGCAAACATCAGCTTGCGGGGATCTTTGAGCTTACTGATTTCTGTTGTAAGATAATACCAAAAGGACCTTGCTTCAAATCTTGGAGCAAGAGTGTATCAAAAGGACGTTAGATAATTTCAAGAGCATGTCCATTGCTTCAAGATTTTGAGCAAATATCCGGTCAAAAGGATCTTAGTTATTGGGCGAATCTTAAAAATTCAAAATGACTTTATTTTCAGATATTGGAGCAAAGGACCTTAGACAAATTTAAGAATATTTCGTTTCTTTTTTATCCTCCTCTAGGACGAGTGCATATTTTTCACTCAACGCATTTTTTATTTTTGTGGCGCCCCCCACCAAATAGTGCCCCTAGAAGGTCGCCTAAATTCCTCGTGAACGCCAAAGCTTACGTCAAGATCAATTACATAAAAGTATACATAATAGCTATTTGTATCACTAAGCCAGACACGATAATTTTGGGAGTATGAGCAGAATGAGCAAAAATAGTTTGTGGACGTGTGACGCCCAAACTTTTGTGTGCTGCGTTATTAATTCATTAACAATATTTTTTAACAAATCATTTCAATAACAACCCGCCATTTTAAAGCATGTTACAAACGATGGATAAAGCCCTCCGACTAGTGATAGGCGGCGATAGATTGACTAAGTTTGTCTAGTTTATTTAAAATTAGGTCCCAACTAATGTCATTTTGGAAATAATCTTGACATATATATATATATATATATATATATATATATATATATATATATATATATATATATATATTATATACTTTTTTAATTTTGTTAAACGATAAATGCCTTAAGTTATAATTGATAAAAAGACATCGACCTCTGGTCCTGGACATTTAAAAATTAAACATTAGGCCTAAAACATTTTTCAAGCAAAACTTTGCAAAAAGCAGTTTATCACATTTTAACAGGCAAAAAATCATAGGTCTAGGGAAGTAACTATTAAAAATCTGGTGACATTTTAAGTTAAGTTGTTTGAATTGAACACAGAATAGAGGTATGCTTATTGCTTATTTTCAAAAGCCTGTATATGTATATTGAGAATTGAATTCCCGTTAATTGGAAATAAATTACAAACTTCAAAAGGCCCAATTTAACGTTGTTAAATTAATGCGGCAACGTTGCCGTACCTAATTAAAGGTAAAATTATGTAATATTCTTCAGACAGAATAAATTAAACATGGTGTATCTCGAATCACGCTGAGAAGGAAGTACGGATCAAGTATGAGTCACGAATTCTAACAAACTGATTTACTTGGGACATGGAAAAATCTAAGAATCGACGCTTTATTGACGAATCAAGTATATACATACATATATATATATATATATATATATATATATATATATATATATATATAAACTCGATAGTAGCTACCTTGGTATGGGATAACCAGTATCTCAGCTTAATCCTTAGATACTATAATAAATAATGGTCTAGTTATATTTAGCGTGCATAGTTACGTTTATTGAAACCGAAACCCGAACCAAAAAATTTTAATTCAAAATGGTTTTTCACTAAACAGTGTATTTACTTTTTTCACAGTTCCACTGGATTTGAAAACAGCTTGTGTTATTAAATTGTTGAATTTCGAGGTAACTTGTATTTATAGTAATGTACTATTACGTAGAACCATGACCAAATGAATCGGCGGATGTAGTGACCAACAAACGTCGGTAAGTGTACGGTGTGGAGATTGTGACAAATTTTAAAGTGTACGATAGGACCGGAAGCGTAATGTGCAGGACATTGAGAGCAGAAAAATTACATTTATCCCATCATCCCTTATTACACATATCTGCTGCTACTGAAAACCCCTGGGGATTAAACATTGAGGTCAAATACGTATCAGGTTTCTCAGATAACGCGCCCCAAAAAGTAAACACACACGAACGCGTACGCTCGCACACAAGCACGCACAAAGGTGCATATACACGCGCGCACATACACGCACAGATACGTACGCACGCAAACTGTCTCGCGCGCACATACATGTACACACGTATCCGCACCCGCACACGCACACGGACTCACACAAACGCGCGCGTGAACACACGCATGCAAAAACGTACACACACGCGCGCTCTCGCACACGCACACGCACACGTATACGCACACGCACACGCACACGCACACGCACACGCACACGCACACGCACACGCACACGCACACGCACACGCACACGCACACGCACACGCACACGCACACGCACACGCACACGCACACGCACACGCACACGCACACGCACACGCACACGCACACACACACATGCACACACGCGTGTGTGCGGAGGGAAGGTTAAAAATCTATATCTATATAAAGACGATTTTCTCACATCAGTCCGGAAAATTAAAGTTGATGCCATCTAATAACAATTATTCGACTATTGCAAAAAATACATACATACCTTTCAAAAGAAAACCGCGACTATTGTATCACATATTTCGAAAATATGGTCTGGGATAATGTTTCTATAGCCTCGGATACAGTTTTTAACTTTTTCGAGCGTTTCCAAGAATATTTCAATTTGCATTTCCCTTTTCTGTCTTGGAGAACTCGAGCATAAGAAAAGGTTGATAAAGATTCCCGATTCCTGTAATATAAATAAACTTTTCAAGATTAAGCAGCTGCTTGCAGATTATACAGGCAGCATAAATTTGGTAAAAATTAAAGAAAAACCGACACAAACAAAGTAAAAAAAATTGATTCAAACTACTGAACAGATTTTCTTGAATCCTAATTAAGAATACTTTCGATCAAGTCTCCTTTCAAACAAAAATACTAAATCAAAATCGATTCCTCCGTTTAAGAGCTACAATGCTATATACAATTACGCACGTCTTATAACACCCCTCTGTTTGCGTCGGGGGTTAAAAACACTATCAGACGGCCTTCTTTAAGTTATATAAATACTATCATGTATACTTAATGGAATGTTCCTAAAAATTTTGTTATAATAATTTTAATAACACGTCAAATAAAATTAAAACTACATTTTTAAATTTGCAGATTCCGCCGTACGAGATTCGAAATTGTTAGTGTAACTGACCCAAGTTAACCAATAGATTATAGCGAATAAAATATATTTTTATTTACGTATAGACCTCTAGTTAGAGTTTGGCCACTACAATGTCAGTTACTTTAATTACAGTAATTAAATTGTTATGTAATACTCTTTTATTATAAAAATTAGTTTTCTGGAAAGGTTATATATAAATTGTAAAGGGGAAATAAATAAAAATGCTTATTAATGTTTTTGTTTATATTAACTTTCAATGTTAGCAGTCGAGTATTGAAAATATATGGGCGTAAAAGCAATAATCAGCGTGTGAACCAGTGAAAGTCCGAGATGACAGTATTTTTTTATGGATAGATACATAAAACCTGCGGACGTAATCACGAAATGATTTAATAAAGGTGGAGTTTTTGAATTTATTGTATACACCTCTTAAAACTAAAAATTAGTCATAAGGATTATGAAAATGCAGGTCAAAACCATCATTATAACAAATCGTTATAAACACATTGATTTGATTAATGAATTGCACAGTCACGACTCTACACTGACATTTTTTAATAGTCAATCACTATATTCAGGAATACTACAAAATACATATGATTGTATTATTGTAAGCATGGACATGAATTATTAGTCAATTAATAAAGTGATGTAATACCTTCTGTTTATCTATCGTGGAAAATATGTCATTATTTTTAAATGCTTCGCAATAAAATTTTTGACCACTTGCTATGATAATCGTTTTTATAACCTGCAGTAAATTCTTAATTTTGTACCTACTATGTAATTTAGTTAACAATAGGACTACTAGCCTTAATTAAAATTATACTTCAATATAATGTTTGGATTGTGAACGATAATAAATGATGAGGTGTTACGTACCAACTAGTTTATGCATTTGATTAATAATTAATCTAAGTGCCCATTGTATTTTTCTCACTCTTCCTACTACTGTCTATCAAATCTTTAAGGTATTAGTATATTGTTACACCATACAGCTTAAAGCTCATTAAATGCACGCTTAATCTTAGAGTAAGATGTTCGTCGAGGGATAGAGTTATCACCCAATTTCTAACTCTATTCTGACGTTTATAAAATGTTGATCAAATATTTTATTTACTTTTGATCATTGACATTTTTTATGTATCAAGGTTTAATTTCAGAG
The DNA here is from genome assembly GCA_036346205.1 of Vesta saturnalis. NCBI lineage: Eukaryota > Metazoa > Arthropoda > Insecta > Coleoptera > Lampyridae > Vesta > Vesta saturnalis. The sequence continues at coordinate 873,197 of JARFJB010001912.1, read as the reverse complement.
AAAGATGGATCCATTAGGTTCTCATTACGCTTATTGGAACTTCATTAAAGAATCATTTGAAAGTTATATTGACCATTAGAAAACAATTAGTAATATGCGTAATATTTTTCATAACATCAGGTCAGTGAGTTCTCATCAAAATATGTAATAGGTAACTATCAAACCTGCACTGCCCAGTGTTTTGTGTTCAGATCATATTGTGTATTGACAAATAGTCTCAAAGTAACTTACTATGGGTAGAAGCGCCTAGCTAATCAATGATTACTAGAAACAATGGATAATTGGGTAGATATTTCGGATAGACGTATTTCCAATACTAGTGTTGAGGATTGTCGTCTAACATTGGATAATAATAAAGAACAATCTTCTCGAAGAAAACATATCCAATGTTTGGGTACATCTGGGAAGAGATTAGACATTTGGTTAACTCACGATAAACTACTTGAAGACTTATGGGGTCTCCGTTTGTTCGTGGAAGGTAAAATAATATACAATGCTGGTATTCATTAGTCAGTTACTAACTGCTGGTAATCTAATCACAAACGATACAAGACGATGTATAAAGTCACTTAAGAAAACTAGATGTAAAGGGATCTTAATATTTTAATCATAAGTCACTTCATAACTATGGTACAAGACGTAATCATAATATATATATATATATATATATATATATATATATATATATATATATATATATATATATATATATATATATATACATACATGATGTACCAACGTTCCGAAAAAGCTCCATAACTTGTTTATTATTAGAGATATTGACTTTATATTTAAATTATAGCTGCGTTTCTACTGCCAACCTATATTATTGCAGTTTATACACAGGGTGGCCCAATTTTCAAAAACCACTAAAGCTGTGTTTTTTTAATGGAATATATCCAGCTAGATTTTATTTTTGGAGTCTATGCTAATTTACGAATCACTTTTATATAGGCTGTGTTTACCTATCTGTCATAAATTTCGATTTGTTGCGTATTTTCCAAATCCTTGCAGATAATTCAAAGTAATTAACGCCTATTGATTCCTGAATGTTTGCCGCATCTTAAAAGTGTTTACTAAACAACCCGTTCAGTCGCATGTGTCTGCTGCGATTTTTTAACCATGATATAATGAAAATATCAAAAACTCATTTTCTCAAATTGGATCCCCTATTTATTACTGTACTGGTCAAAAGCATTTTTGGTAACTTTTCTGTCAATATAAGATTTGTATAGGCCAATGACAAAATCCAATCTTCGAGAAACCTTTCTGCTTAAAACCATAAAAATAGTACAAAAAAATGTGAGCACAGAAAATAAACAAAAGTACGGAGTTGGAATTTCTGTTAATGTTGCAAGAAAATGCACAATTGAGTTACAGAGAAATTGAGGGAAACACTAAACATATCGCAAAGCAGTATTAACCGAATTAAGTAGAACAATTTAAAAATATTAACAAATTACAAAAAAAAATTAAAGCTATTTTACACTTATTTTTTTAACAGATGCTTAAAGATACTACCACTTTCTTCAATACAAACATGCAGTCTTCGTCTACAAAATAGTCTAACACTACTAGCATATCTGCATCTATTAAATGGAATGTATCAAGTACTCTTTATTACATGTCTATTGCAGCTGTTGGTCTAAGTTTATACACCTTTTCTTCAACAAATCCCCAAGGGAAGAAATCAATTGCTCCTGCTCTGCCTATCCAACTATTGGAAGGTTTAATTTAAAATTGTACAGGGCTCAATCATGATCCTTCGCGTATGGAAATCTATATATATATATATATATATATATATATATATATATATATATATATATATATATATATATATATATATATATCAAATCCGTAAGGTTAAAACCGCTCAAAATTACTCGGTTTAGTTTTTTTTTAGTTTCTTTCAACATGTGTTCGTTTTTTAGGTGCTCAAATTAAAAAAAAATAATGAAAACCTGTCTTGGTGAAAACTTATTTTAGAGCTTTTCACACTTTTTAGAAAATAATCTGGAAACTTTGTAGCATATGCTTGCCTAGTACATTTGTTTTATATATTACAAAACATTTTTTTTCTTGTTTCTTGTTGATCTACGTTGGTTAGAGTATTTCATGTTTCATGTATGTTTGTGTGTATTTATTGAATTTTGGTGTATGACGTGTACGTATTTATGAATATGTACAGACACGAATAAATATACTATTATTATTATATTATAACTTGCATAATCCAATAAACAAAGGTGAAAAGATTTTTTTAAAAGTTTCTGTTATAACACGTTAGCCGTGATTAATTTTATAAGAATTTTGTCTTAGTAACCGATGTTTTTTAAATTCTTTATAATAATTTGTCACACTTTTATTTGTTCACGGCTAAGTTGTTATAATAGAAATTGTTAAAAAAAACTTTTTCTGTTATTAAATTGAAAATGTTTCAGAAATTAACTATTTTAGCTATAGGGAGTGCTTAATAAAAATGAAAGAACATAAAGTATATTTTCACTTTTTAAAATAAGATACAGGGTAATTCATTTGAAAAAACTGACAAAATCATGTGTTCGAGTTTTGGCTCGCTCTATATTCAATTGGTGCAATAATAAAGAAATAGCACTCTCTCGTAACACTGTACCAATGTCAAAAAGTTATGCCTGGAAAAAATTATTGTTAAGATGTTCTGTCTAGGGTATACAGGACGTTGAAATGAGAACGATTTTCGTGTACAATTGACCATAACTATTGAGATACCCTGTATAACGTAATGAAACCCTATATTGGAAGTATGAGGGAGAAGAGCTTAATCTAAATTTGAAATAATATGTCGGGTGTCCCATTTAAAAAAAAAGTATGTTTGGTTCACCCTGGTAATGTGTAACACTCTGTAAATACGAAAATAATTTTATAATGTGAAGTTTGAAGTTGCCTATAATTTTTGTAAATAACTGTTTTTGATATCTTCTTTAATAACGGATATATTGCATTTCGGCGCACTAATGCCGCACACTCTATATATATATATATATATATATATATATATATATATATATATATATAACAGATCACTTACCTATTTTGTGCTTTTTAAATTATTAGAGTAAAAATTAAGAGAAAAGTCACCAAAAAAATAAGTTTGTTTGATTTATTGAGAAAGTTGATATTAGTTATTAATCATTATCAATCATTTCATCGATGGTAAGTTGATCTAACATGTAATTATTACATTCATATTACCAATAATTAGGTTTGTGTTTATGCATCCAGGCAAACTTGATTTTCAGAGAAGTCATGAAAAATACAGTAACCTTAAAAGTTATTTAACAAAAGAAACACACACACACACACACACACACACACACACACATATATATATATATATATATATATATATATATATATATATATATATATGTTGAGATGATTTAAATTACATTCGAGTAGCTATGTAAGTCACATAGTGAATAATTTCTTTAGTTTGTACAAATGGTACATATCATTATATATAATTCTAGATAAGAATGATTGATGAACATTAAGATGTAAGTAAATTTAGATATTCCATAATAAAATGTTAATATAAGTATAATCGACAGCACATTACATTTAAGTATAGGGTATGTTAGTTATCGTTATGATTTAATTCAAGTTCACATTTAGTTTAGTAAGTTTATTTAAACATAATGTTCCCTGACGACATGAGATACATGCTGTAGTTTACAAAACTAATGTTAAAAACTAGATATAGGCTGGTATCAATGTCACAATTTAAATGTACGCAGCCAAGAATCATGAAAACATTCGTGTTAGTGCGATAAACGTATGTCAGTGCTAAAATTACGAAAAAACAGAACAAGTGCATTGGTGATTAACTATAAAACATAAATTAAGCAGCAGTTCTGGAATTATTGTGTTTAATCAACATTTACAGACCTTAAACTAGTGATTTGCAACAATTCGACACTAGTCGTAGAAGAACTTATAAACCTATAAAAGTATTAAAATAAATTAAATTGAGACATAAACATTAAGTTTAAACACTTTCACAAACAGTTATAGTGGTTAAAAGTGTGAAATTTTACATTGAAAATTGTATTAACAATGTGAGGTTATGTTATTCCCTCACATAAAATTTATGTAAAAATTATTTTAGATTGAGACGATTTGTGTTAAATAAATTATAAGAAGCAAAAATAGTAATGTAGCCTCAATTTCAAGTCGCAATTCACTATATTTGTGACCATTTTGTCAAATTTAGTTTTTAAGAGTGTTGGAAAAATTAAAATAATTTTCCTTTCAAATTGGCCGTAGGCATGTAAAAGATGAATATTTATGTGTAGTAGCATCCCATATTGATGTGGAAACCATTTCCAGGCCTGTAAAGTACATAAAATTAGCTTAAAATCTATAATTCAGTGTGAAAATTAACTTGGTTATTAATTGTAGGAATTAGTTCTTGTTTGGTTTCAAATTATAGGGAAAATTATGTAGATTATGAATATGTTTTTAGTTTTAAGATAGGTTTAAGGGGGCAAAAGTTATGAGGGTTTGAAATTATATCGTAAGGTAAAAATTGCTTTAGCCAATCAGAATTTAGGAAACATTGTCGGTAACTATAGATAACAATCGAATATTTTGGTCGTTAACCAAAATCATATAAATACAAGTGCTGAAGGATTACAATCTCTCTTAATTTTTCTCTGTTTCAACAGCTTGCTAAAGTAAGATGTTGCCAAATTTTTTGTGAAATTATTTTAAACAAAATAACGTCACTTCGTTAAAAACAAAGTGCGATTTTAGTATCGGAAGTGTTAAAGAAACAAGTGATAGTCTTTTATCGGGAAATAATTAAATTAAGGTTAGTTTTCCTTTTTAAAATTCAAAATCGGGTGTTATCGATAGTAAGTGAAAATATTTCCGCAGTTTCGACATTGTTTTTTTTTTATTTGTTTTGTTTACGTTGTTATGGATATTTAATTGTGTTCTCTTCGTGTTATCATTATTATACACCTTATTTACTGGAAGCGTGTTTAATTTATGATAACCTTCTAACTATTCATGCTTTTCAAAATTTAATTTTGAAATAAATAAAAGAAGTGTGATGATCCTAAAAATAAAGTTTCATCAGAAATATAATAACATTAGTGATACTTACGTAAACGTATAAGCTGTTAATATTGGAGAAAATTTGGATGTTCGAGAAGCAGAGCTGGAGTTCGAAGGAGCTGTTTTCTACAATCAACTTCATCAGCAGTAACCAGAGAAGGAGGACATTTTATGTGAGTTATGATTTTGTACTTTATTGTTGACATTGATATTTCATGGTTGTGTTCATAATTTCCATCCTTGGTAACAAACATGATGTGCGACAACGTGTATGCATGTCCAAAGGGAACATTATTTGGTCTAAAATTGTAAATGGTTAATAATATTGATTAAATTCAAACGTATTCATACTTACATGTATGGCGAATATCATTTTTCGTATAATCAAAAGTCACATGTTTGCGTATTCACAGCGCATGCCCAAGTATGCATTTTAAAGAATTCTTGTTATGTACAGGGTGAGAAACATATATTAATGCAAATTAAAATTTATAATTCAATTTTCTTGAGCAAGTTAAATACAATAAAATATAATTGGACATTAACTCAATGTGCATTGATCAAATTAACTATAATTACTATATTCAAAATCTTAGTATAATTCAAATAAATAATAATTTACTTTATCATTTAAAAATAAAGTTTCTTCTAAATTTTGAACCCTATCCCCTTTGATGAGTCTTAAGTTCTCCGACTGTGGTAATTATTAGTTTTTAACCAATAATATTAATATAATAATAGAATAATTTAATAAAAATTGTGGGAGTTTTAATTCAGTTCAATATATATATATATATATATATATATATATATATATATATGTATATATATATATATATATATATATATATATATATATATATCAATGAACTGTATTTATAGTAAAATTAACTTTTAAAGTACACACAATAAAGATTAACTCAATGTCAAGGTAATGAGTAGCCAAAGAAGAAGATAATTGATGTTTTATGGCTAGATGGTGTTCTTGAGCTCTAACAGGCAACCTCCTGTTTGTTTGTCCAATATAAGGGTTTCTGCATTTAGAACAGGGAATCTGGTACACGCCTTGACTTGGTACTTGATCTTTAGGACTACCTAATAATTTTTGGATAGTACAGATTGGTTTAAAAACAATTCGAAATATGTTAACCGAATAGATATTGTGATTAGAGACTTAATTACACCATGAAGTTAGCTCGGAGTTTGATGGGATTCTGCCTTAAGGTATCGATTAGAATATGTCGTTTTTTTAAATACCTTGTGTTGAAATGTGCCAGTACATGGTGAAAGTCAAGGCCTGTACAAGATTCCCTGTTCTAAATGAACCAGCTCTTATATTGGATAAACAAACAGGAGGTTGCACGTTAGAGTTCAAGAACACTATCTAGCTATACATCATCGATTATCTTCTTCTTTGGCTACTCATTACCTTGACACTGGTCATCAAGTAAGAACTGAGCAAATAAAGGTAATTGTTCCGCTCTATTCTTTGCAAGAACCCATCATACGGAAAGCCACTGAAATTGAAAAGCGCCCTGACGCGTTGAATAAACGCGATGATGGTTCAAGAGTTCCTCCAGTTAGGAGAATTATTAAAAAAAAAAAATTTTATGTAATATGAAATACAAATCGAAATACCCATCCAAACATTTGAGAAGTAATAAACACGAATGTATTCAACAGTGATGAAAATACCGCTTTAATATTCACAAATGGTACTAATAAGGGTCCTGTAACACGAAGCAGACATAAATTAAAATCAAGCAATGATACTGTAGATAAATGACATCTATTATTTAAAATTAACTTTTAAAGTACATACAGTAAATTTCTATATATATATATATATATATATATATATATATATATATATATATATATATACATACATACATACATATCGACGTTTTGGAAGGGTTGCACGAGCTACCTTGACTATACGTTTGACTCTTTCCTACTGCTTCTGGTTATTGGTTTTGAAATGATTAAAGTTGATTCGTATTACTCTTCATATAGGGAAGCCGTCTGCTCTAGTTTACCTTTGTGATCGAATTTGGCTGACTCAATGTTCAGCTGTTTGTCAAACAGTGACTGTTTCCATGTTAATTGTAATTTTAAGACGCCACCTGCTGAGGATGGTAGGGTGTTTAACTGTGTTTTTAAACAACTTTGATTGCCTTTTTTGTGAGCTTAACAGTGGAATGTGGTAAGTTTGCTAGAATTTTAGATCATGTTGAATTCTGTTATCTGTTGATTTATTCTGTTAATATAGAGGATCAATTTACATTTTCCTGCGGCGATTCGAGACTTGGGACTCGAACCAGTAGTATCGTTACTTAGCTTAAGCTAATTAATTTAAAAAAAGCTACGATTTCTGCCGGTGTCGTTTTCACGATGCCGCGCGGTTTCGAGAGGTTCGTCGACACGGCCGACTCCGAAGATGATTACGATTTCCCGACGTTGGGGATTCCGGAATCCAGCTACTACACCACGTTGCCGTTCAGCTTTCCGGACCAACAACCCCAGAGCAACAACGCACCACCGACCGTCGTTCGAAGCTGCAACGCACCACCGGCCGTCGCCGCACAGAAGATACGACGGCCTAAGAAGACACCGACGCCAGGACCAGTAGAAGACACCGCCCGGCTTGCCGAAGCACAACCAGCTGCCCCATCGACGTCCACCGCCGCCGCAGCCGCCAACGTCGCCCCACTAGGAAGCAAAGAAAAAGATGCCCGTCCCGGATCCGCCAGCCCCGATGCCTTCGTAACCAAGAAGAAGAGGCCGAAGAAAACACCGACCGCACGCCCGCCAACGCCGCCCCCGACGGACAACGCGTACCAGGCGCTTCAGGAGTTCACCGACAGCCCTACAGCGATGGAACAGACGCAGACCGCAGAAGACACCAGGGAGAAGGTACCCCCGGTAATCCTTCGTCAGAGGGAGAACTGGGTCGCTTTCTCCCGCGAACTGGACAGAGAAAGGATCGCCTTCACGAGAGCCAAGGCGACCAGCGAGGGAATCCGGATACAGCCTGCCTCACTCGAGGACCGAGACAGGCTAATGAGGTATATGGATAGGTGTGGTACGCCGTACCACACCTATCAGGCAAGGAGCGAACGTCTCGCTAAGCTAGTAATACGAGGCTTGCCCGTAGAGCTATCCGAAACTGACATTAGCTCGGAGCTAACATTACACGGGATTAAAGTAATCCCTTGTTTCAGAATGAAGCAGCGAAGCCGAGCGATCCCCCTGGTGTTGGTACACCTACCAACCGAAGAGGACAAGAAGAAGATCCGAGAGGTGGAGTACGTCGCCCGCCTCCGAGTCACCGTAGAGGACCTTCGGCGGAAATCCGGCATCGGGCAGTGTCACCGGTGTCAGGGATTCCGTCACGCACAGCGGTGCTGCAGGGCGGCAGCACGCTGTGTGAAGTGCGCCGGCGATCACCACTCCAGTCAGTGCACTAAACCCCGCACAGACCGGGCAAAGTGCGTTAACTGTGGTGGGGACCACCCCGCCAGCTACAGGGGATGCCCGAAGTTCCCTCGACCTCCGCAACGGAAGAAGACGGAAGGACCGCAGAGACCGAAGAGGACACCGCCGACAGCGGCGTCGTCTTCAACCCGGACCGGCGTCAGCTACGCCCGTGTGACGGCAGGCGCGGTTGAGAAAGCCGAAGTACCGAGAGCGGCTACCGCCGCTCCCGATACCACGCCTACTCAGCCCGCTTTAGGGTTCAACGCCATATTGGGCCTCCTCGGAGGTCTCGATATGGAGAAGGCCCTACCTGTCATCCGAAAGGTGGCAGCGGCACTCGCACAGGCGAAAACTGCGACTGACCTGTGGGGAGTGATCCTCACGCACGGTCAGGAGATGGTTACCCTTTTCGGGTAAACATACAAAGGTCCGACGCGAAGATTGACGCCCAAGGTTAAGTATAAAGTATCGATTTATTTCACATGTCCTGTCTAACACCACCGCCTCTCCAATAGCGCTTCACGCTTTGGAATACTAACCCGACAACCGCACTGTAGTATCCCTAGTACTACAGTGCGACTTATTTATGCGTTTACTAATACCTATTTCTTTTTATTACAGATCAACCAGGGCATCAACATCAACAAGCACAGCACGCGACACCCGACTACAGGACATCCGCAACTCCACAACTCCACATCACCCACAGCAATTAAACTCCACTGCTACCACAACAACACCGCAACACGTTGTCAACTGACATCACACAAGAGCTACAACCCACATCAACACACAACCCAGTGCTGAAGGAGGAGCAGATCCTCGAGCAGCACACCTAAAAGAAAAAATAACACACCTACACTTATTATATTTCATTTATATGTTATTTATAATCTGTAACTTGTTATATATGTATTGTTAAAACCTCAAGATGAATATACGTTTTTATTATTATTTATTACATTTTCCTGCTGTTTTAAATATACAGTGGCTTTTTCTTTTTTGAGTTTATTAATATGTTTCTCGTTTTTAGGATTGATTTTCTTCTTTATTTGTTTGGTGCACACGAAGTTGCTTTCTCCATTTGGAATGGTATAACTTAAATTAACCTTCCCGCTGTTTTAAATATACAGTGTTTTTTTTCTTTTTTGACTTCATTAATATGTTTCTCATTTTTAGGATTGATTTTCTTGTTTATTTGTTTGGTGCACACGAAATTTCTTTCTCCATTTGGAATGTTATAACTCTTTGTTAAAGATAGTTATATTTGGTCCTTCGGTTTGCTAAGTATTGTGGGTATCCTGGGGTATTCTTTTAACCCTGTCAGTAGTTTCGTTTCGAATGTAAATATGCTTTAGTGACGGACCTAGCATTTTCGATTAATTTATATCCATCGGTTTGTTTTCGAACGCATTTCAGATATCTCCTCTTTGTAGCGCACATTCGTCGTATAATAATATTTTTGAACGACTTATTAGTGTCTTGATAACGAGTGGGCAGCCATTGTTCTTATTTACCAAAACATTTAGGAAAGAAGGCTGATTATAATTCTCTACGCAAAAAATTCGGTTGAATACGTCCGTTATGTGAATGAAACATGTTGCTCATAACAATTTTTAGTAATTCATAAACAATAACAATAAGATCTATTTATATGTTTTTCTTTTTATTGATATTGCAAATTTGAGCAAAATTTGAATGCTGATTACTCTGATAAGGGAGATTTCTGTTGTAATAGGAATGAAATAATAGTAAATTAGGCATAAATCTTAGTATCTGTGGCTAAAATAACGAAGGATACTAATGAACAATAAAATAAATAAATTAATTAACCAATTTTCAAAATTTAGTATGTTAAACTTGATGTAGGTTACGTTTTCTCCTGTAAGTAGTAACTAAATTATTATTTTCTTGAATTCAATATATTTTAAGTTTTGCGTGTGTGTATATAAAAATCATAGAAAATTTCTGTAAGTATATTATTACTCCACGAATATATCTAATTATGGTTTTAAGCTTTGAAACAACCTGTTAAATTGCACCTGAAAATCTGTCCTAAGCAAACGCGGTTCGATTTGTAATAGAGCACTTAATTTGAAAAAAAATGTTTGAATTAACAAATTGTTCAGAGAAAACACTGTCTATTATTAATCAAGTATTCAAATGTATTTCTTGAAATTTGTAACTGTGCAATTGCTGAAATGTTCATTGCGTAATGATAGCTGTACCAATAGGTTTCATTCTAAGTATAACCGTTTGTTTATATAATACTCGAATATTTCATCTTTCAGAACAGAGACAAGTTGACATATTTAACTGTCCTGTTGGATAAATACCGATTTAAACGGCACTTTTGCGTTTTATATAAGATATTGTAAAAGGAATGATGTAAGAAATATTTGAAGGGAATGATGAGTAAAGTAATAAAATGACAGTTGACAGTCCGACAACATCTCGTATGAGCAGCGGGGGACCTACCTTCATCTGATCAAAATCAGGATCGTGTGAAAAGTTAACAACCTTAAAATTTTATTACGGTGACTGCGATTTGATTGAAATTGATTAGTGTGTTAGAGAGATGACCCTAGGCTCCACAATCCATATGAGTTATTTAGTTCCGCTAATAGTAATAGTGGCTCAGGTTGTTGACATCATTTCGCAATATTTCGAGTGGTCATTAATTTTTAATTCAATTTTAAGTGAGATGTTTACCAAATCAATAAATGATCAAATTGTATTTAAAACCGTATAAATTTTTAGTGCACCAATTTATCAAAGCGTGAAGATTAATACAATTTCTTATATCATTTTATACGTAGCATCTGCAAACCGATGTATTACGATTAAAGATATTCGTACAAATGTTATAGGTGCAGTCTTGGATATCAGTAATCCTTAATAGATGGACTATGGCGTAGTTTTTACTCTTAATTAATAGCTTTAGTAACACTCTGATTTCACTATAGTATAAATCTCGACTGTCATAGCATCAAAAAAAGCAATTCCGTAATTGATAGTTTTAACGTAGGAGGTACATTAATTATAAAGACCTCATTTTCAAACCGTTTTAGAACGTTTTAAGATGTTCTTCGATATTAAACCATGCATAAAATATTGCAGTTTCTTCTATTTTGAATTATGCAATAACCAGGAAGCTCACGGAAATAGAAGCAACTGTTGAAAGTGTACACATAATAAAAATGGATTAATTAAATAAGCTGTAATTAATGATAAATAAAATGTTAGAAACGTATCTGCTCTCATTTTTCATACAGTAAAATGAACTCATTGCATTTGGTTGTACTCCCTATACACACCCACTACCACCAGCAACTTATACAAATTAGTATTTGCGAGGTAATGAAAAATTTAGTGAAGATATTTCAATAAAACGGGATTTATAATTTCTTTATCGTAACATCAGGTAAGCGAATGCAACTGCAAATTTATAAAGTTGACTATAATTAATTCTCGATACCTGCTACTTGTACTCAATCTATGCATATTGTGTCATTAAATGTATAAATCTCTTCGTTATATATTTGGTCAAAAACCGAACTTTGATTTACTTAAAGCATTGCTCTTTATAAATATAGAATTTTTTTAGAATGCTTGCCTTATATCGAAGAAAACACCTTAAGCACCGCGAGCTTTGGATTATATCAGCCTAGGAGCATATGGAAAACGTTATCTTACTTAGGGCCGGTTTCTCAAACTCCGGATTAAAGTACCGGTTAGGTATCCGGCAGATAACGTTATCTACCGGATAAAGTATTTGTGGATTGCACCATCACTTTCTATCTGTCGGATTATTATCTCTTGGTTAACGCACGAGTTGGTATTACATTTAGTAACTTCACCAAAAGATTATGGTAATTACTCTTTTATAAAGTTTGAAATACTCCATTTTCTATTTTCGTTATTTGCGCCATTCGTGGTTTTCAACTTTTCATTGCAAAGGAGTATGGCGGAGAAAAGGTCAAGAACTATAAATTATACAAGGGATGAATGCTGGACGTTAGTAAATATGATTGCAGGTTTCAAAACCATAATTAAAAATAAAAGAACAGACGCAGCTACATGGAATCAAAAGGTAAGCTAGTTTTCTTCTTTTTTATAATAATCTTTGGTGGCTTCAAGCACTTTAGGTGTATAGAAATTAGCTTGCAAACGTACAGATGTACATAAATTTATACTAATTTACCACATTTTGCAGAAGGAAGCATGGAAAAAAATTGCAAACAAATGTAATGCAACTACGACTTATCCGAGAGGTGCAGAATACTTACGCAGCAAGTGCGAGGCATTAAAGAAAGAAACTCGAAAGAAAGCTGCAAAGGCTCGTAATTTGCAGTTACAAATGATTTTAAATGGGCCAAAATTAAAGAATTAGTTCAATTAAGTTGCGTATGATTATTTCTCAGTTCTACAGTGATTTCTGTAAAGTACATGATATCTTTAACATTGATATAATGTATTACCACGCCATTGATATAAAAATTAAAACAGCACTTCATTCAACTTTAGTGGAAACTTGAACGGAGCACAATTACCACAAAGGAGAATATTCAGGCACTGTTACAGCAGAATCGGTACAAACAACAGTAGGACCTGAAATAGACAATACCATCATTATGGAAACCGAAAAAGCAGAAGTTTACAGAGAACATAATGTAGGATATTACACTGTAATAGAAAATGAAGCAGCGATTTCCCTAGAACATAAAGTATGCAACGACAGCTACATAGAACGTGGTTTTAATTAAACATGGCACTTCTTGAAACAACTACACGCGCAATAAATTAAAACGTAAAAAACGTTTAGTGTTAACTGTTCAGGGCGGTGGTATCGTTAAGTGTTGTATGACTTTCAATTAAAAGGAAGATTTCTGATTTTCAAACACTATTGCGGTTAATTTAATGTTATTAAGCATTAATTTTTTTTTGTCAAATCAAGAAAACTGCGAACCCCTACATTGAAGACAGTATCGGAGGAGTGGGAATTGTTGGAAAAAAGAAGATCTGAACCAAAAAATAATAATTGAGGAACATGAAGTGAAACAGAAAAGAGAAAATGAAATGCACGAATTACAGAAAATAAAGTTAGAATTAGAAATAATGTTGTTAGAGAAATAGCTTAACTAGTACGTATTAATTACATGTATTTTACGTACATATTGTTGCTCTTTTACATGACAAACAATAATTTATAGGTATATTACATATTTTGATAAATATTTAAAAGTATAAGTAAAAGATATTCGGATAGTTGTTTGAGTTGTACGTTCTGTAAATAAAAGCGGGTTTCTCTTTCTTGGCCTAAAACGATTATTATGAAAACAAATTGAGCGCAACACAACAAGCTCTGAAAATAATTTAAGTACTGATCTGGAAATATTCTATTACCAAGTTCTTCATTGTTTATTGGAATACCGCCTTCACAAAACTAAATTATTCATCTTCTCAACAACATCGGAGGATCCAATTCCTTTTCGTCTATCGCAATGCTTTGCAGTACGGCACATGCCACTATAACATATTGTACTCTTGTCAATGTCAGAGAAACTCCTTTGCTATAACTGGAAACCTAGGTTCCCATATCCCTAAGCTTCTATCCACAAGATTTCTTGTTCTAATTTGTGCCTCCTGATATAAGTTTTCATAGGCTGTTCGTACTACCCTTAGAGGGGTTAACAAATAATTAGTTACAGCATACCCTGCATCACCGATCAAAATATTGTTGTCGAATTCTCCACAATCCAATCTTGCCTTCACGATATTACTGTTAAATATTGCATGATCATGTGTTGATTCTGGCCAACGAGCGACTATGTCCATGATCTTGCAATATGCGTCACAAATCACTTGAACATTAATTGAAAAACAGAGTTTTCTATTTCGAAAAGTCTCTGCCTGTCACCACCTACCTCACCGGGAGTTCACGCCGTAGGTTAGCTAAAGCTTCAGTTACCTCCTTTATAACACGGCTTACAGAACTATTATGTACTCCTGCAAAGTCTCCCATTATAATTAAAATTTATCCCGTAGCATAGTATCTTAATGTAATTAATAGTTTTTTTGCAGGGATAATTTCGTGGTTTCTTCAAAGAAATCGGAAACTTACCAGTTACCATTTACCTTCATACAAGAAATAAAACAGGTAACTGAATTTAACAATTCTGTAGGTACTTTTATTTCATCGTAAATATGATTCAAAGTCATATCAACAGTATTTTTCAATAATCGAAATCTGTGAAAAAATTCCTGGTCGTAATGTAGTGGTTTGGTAGTACGATAGGCACGTTGATTTCTATCTGCGATATTCTATAGATTTTCATCTCCAGAACTTTCCGAATGTATGTAAAGTACAAATATTTAAATAAACAAACTAATAACCTACCTAAAATAAATGACATGAACTAGGATTTGAGGTTTGTGATAAACTTCGTATTGATATTATCGTCCTGATATGAAAGTATCCCGCACTCAAGGTAGCAGTTAACTTATCCGGAACATAACGGTTAGTTATGAGTCTATCTGTCGATTGAAGTACGCAATTTATGACCAAACTAGAGGAACTTTAACCACCAGATAATTTGTGATTGAGAACCCAGCCCTCACTGCATCTACGTAAATACCTCTTCTATCACACTGTATGCTATAGCTCACGGCTTCTGTAGTACTGTATTTTCTCCCCTTTTCTTAGATACGGCTTTTTTTATACATCACTGATCTTTAGAATCAATGAAAAAGTAAAAGTGACCTCAATTTCTTATATGTTCTATATTATAACTAAAAAAATCTGTGATATGTATAAAATGTTGCCCGTTTACTTACTTAATAAGCTCCATACGAAAGAAAGCAGATAAATCATTATAAGCTCATAGAGGGCGTTTCTGCTCTATTTTCAGCCCATTGATGACGTACTTATGGTCCTTTTGTCATCTTTTACCTCTAATTATGGTCCTCTTAGCAATATTTAAAGCCTTTTTTTGGACAGCCCGGCTTCTTTTCCGGCGCCATTTGCAACCTCTTGATGATGTATCGAGGGTATTTTTTGTATCTTTAGCCCCTAATTAGAACTTTCCTGGCAGTTCATCCCCTAGGGTGTAGACTGCCGCAGTCGCCATTGGTCGTCACCCACTACTAAGCAGTTCCCAGCTTGTTTCAGATTGTTCGTCCCCTACCTATAAGCCCCACCCAGCTTGCACCTGATTTTTGCCTCCTTCCACGTCTCAGCTTGCATCTGATTGGTCATCCCCTTGAGTCTCAGTTCCATTGCATCCAAAGTAGAGCCCCATCTCATAGGACTGCGCTGAGGCTCCGCAAGTTACCCCTGAGTCTCAGTCCCATTGCGAAACCCCCCATGTTTGTTAGATTGCGACGAAATCTAGTTTCCTGTAACAGAGTTTGATCGTGGTTCCATCCCGCGGTATACTTTGGTACATCATAGGAATTGTTGTTACGTGGAAACTTAAAATTTGTCATTCCGAAACTAGGGCCCCATACCATCCCATCAGACAGCATTCGGGGCTCCTCAACTTGTGCCAGAGTCATTGGAGGTGCCCACTTATTTTGCTGAAAAACCTAAAATTTGAAGTAGTATTCTAATGCTAGGGCCCCATACAATCTCATAGCATTTCCCTAGGGTTCCGAAACTTGTCACAGTCTTAGATCCACTGCAGAGGCTGCCTTGCTTGTTATGGCGAGAAAAACTAAAATTTGAAACAGTATTTTAATGTTGGAGCTCAATACCACCTCATAGGCTTTACGAAACCTGTCTTCCGGCATTACAGTCCTCCCCCTTCTTGTTATGGCGGGAAACCTTATAATTTGAAATAGCGTTTTGAAAGTAGGCCCCATATCGTCTTATAGAACTTCACTAGGGCTCAGCAACATATCGCAGAGTCTTAGCCTGATCGGTGAGGCCTGATGCGTTTGTTTTTTGACGCCATCTAGTGGTGAATTTTTAAAGCTAGAAGCTAGTATACAGTTTTCAGCGCTCACTTGTAGCATAATCAGTAGAAGAACACCATTTTCAGCACCATATTGCAATATACCCAGAAGTTCAAGTTTGAAATAACACCGGGTGATTAGTCCCATTTCTAGCACTAGATCATTATTTCCAACATATGGAACTTAACCTAGGCTCCATTTACAAGACTCTGTGAGGTCCCCAATTTTTCAAACGCAGACCCCTTTCGAGCTAATAGGACAACAAATAATACAGTTCCATCTCAAATTTCAAATCTTTCCCTACATTACAATTGCAGGAATCTTCCACTAGTTTTAAAAATATTCCACGAGATAAGACTCGGCTGTTTCTTGCTTGTTTGGGGTGTTTGCAGTGGCTTATTGGCTAGTCTCTTTTGGTTTGTAGATACATGACTATTGTTTCTTACTTATAGGCTTTACAGTGTTTGTACTATTGCATATTTTATTGGTTACATCAATCTCTTGATTCGCCTGGTGTTTCATTTATTCAGATCCAGCTGTTGCAAGGTTGTTTAACTCTTATCCGGGCAACTGGAGTCGAGCGGGCCCACGCAGTGCTGCAAACGGCCATATTTCGGTTAATATTTAAATTTTGACAAAATGCCGTTGTGGTTTCCATGTAAATAGTATTATTTGAGGTTTCCTTAGTCAAAGTTGGTAAACTTGATCTACCTTTCAATAAATAATTATTGTTATATAAAACTTACGTAACCAGGCAATGTGAGCCCAATGGACCCTCGCGTGGTGGTTACAATTCATGCATCTCATATGTACGATATTTATATAAATATCGTTAGATAATGTTCAAGTTATTCTTTTAGTAATTTCCTATTTGTGGATTATGTGTTATTTGCTATTAGTGGTGAATTTAGAATACCTATTTATAATTGTATTTTATTCAAGAATTTGGATTTTATTTTCACAGAATATAATTAGCCTGGAATGTTTGTTATTGGCAAGGATAAAAGTTTTAGTTGAATAGTACTTATTTTGGAATTCATTTAATACTCTTCCCTTGCTTTATACTTTATATATATATATATATATATATATATATATATATATATATATATATATATATATATATATATATATCCAGTCATTTATTACTAGTTAACTATTCGTATTTTTGTAAACGCAAGGAATGCAAGAAAACAAAGGCGTGAAAAATGCAAAAAAAAAAATCTTTGTAAACAACACTCTGCTACTGCTATTATCTATAACAATTGCAATAAATATTTTTTTTTATGTAATAATGTTTGTGTAAGCTTCATTTGTAAGTATATTCCAGCAATAACCACTCAGAACAAGGAAGTAATAAAAAAGGTGTATCTAGATAATGTGGGTCCATCGGACCCACACTGGCCGGTTACGTTACTCAAAAGCCTTGCCCGGATAAGGGTTAAATACCGTAAATTTCCAGACCACATTATAACCTTTTTATCTTTAACAGTAATTTGTCTATTTGTTTAGCAGCTATTTGGACATGGCTTCTCGCCTCTATAGTGTAAGTTTTTAAACTACAACGATATTATACTCGCGCCATATGAAAGTTGATTTTAAACTAGAGCTAAACTCCCTTATATAATAATGTTTGTGTAAGCTTAATTTGTAAGCATATTCCAGCAATAACCACCCAGTACAAGCGAGTAATAAAAAAGGTATATCTAAATAAGGTGGGTCCGTGGGTCCATCGGACCCACACTGCCCGGTTACGTTACTCAAAAGACTTGCGCGGATAAGGGTCAAATACCGTAAATTTCCAGATCCCATTTTAACCTTTTTATCTTTAACAGTAGTTTGTCTATTTGTGTAGCAGCTGTTTTAGACATGGCTTCTCGCATCTATAGTGTAAGTTTTAAACTACAACAATATTATATTCGCGCCATGTGAAAGTTGATTTTAACCTAGAGCTAAACCCCTAAACCGCTAACGTCTGCAAGCTTACATGTTTAGTGTTTGACCATTTACTTGATCACTAACTTTGGAGTAATACTGCCAAGAGGGCCCTAATTAGCGGTGAAGGATGACAAAAGTACTATAAATACGTTATCCAGGGGTTAAAAATGGTACCAGAAAAATAAAAAAGAAGGGATGGGAAGGGGGCGGCGTCAGGTAGGAGTATGGAGCGTGGCTCATGGCGTCACGGGGTAGAGCTATGACATCACAAAAAAAGTGGTAACACTTACTTGTGACAGGTAAAACATTATCAGAGAAATGGTCTATAATACAATATTTTAGCCGAACACGTTATCACATTAGCCTTTGTGTGAATGAAGGTGGTACTCGGGTACCTGTATAAAATATCAAATAATTTGTTTTAGGGAGTAAGTATCAACCTCTTCATCTAGGGAATCTCTAGGAATGCCGTTTTGAATATGTTCCTAAAAATTGGAGTACGTGGAAGTACGGAATGTGGATTTTTTGTGGCTATTAGAAATCCACATATTCTCGCGGGTACTACCTTATATTGTATACGAGAAAACAAGGAAATTGAAACAAGTTTCAATCTTTTATATTTCTATTTGTCTTTACGTTGAAGTAAGTTTACTCTATGAGCTGTGTGCTAAAAGCGGACAGAACTGAAACAACGCCTACACACCTTCCGGGTTTTTCTTTTATCTTCTGTTCACGAGAATTAGTTACATTACTAAAATACTTTAAATGACGTTTTTTTTAAACTGGTTTCGTAGAACTATATGATTGGCGTTTCTTTGTTTCACAACGGGTAAGCACAAATAACGAGCAGTCATTTAGGAAATTTCTTTGCTGACTTGTGTTGGCAGTGTGTTGGCAATGTATCATTGGGATACTGACCATCGACATGAGTATTAGGCTGAAATTTTTGAACGATGGGTCTGAACTGACGTTAGAGCCATCTACCCACATTGGCAAACATACTTAAGAAGTTGAGGGACCTGGAAGCAGTGTATACCTAGTTCCGTCTACATACGAAACCAAATAAAACCAATAAAGTATTACTTTAAATATGACTTAGTGATTATGGAGTAGAAAGTAGTTGACTTAAAAGGATTGTTTTTGTTATTTTTAGTTGATTCAGATGGTAATTAGGTGCATACCTACACTGCTTAATTTAATTAATGGCGAAGTCGTAACAAAAAAAAAATCTAAACTTTCTGTACGGAATTTATTTGAAAACATGTCAAATCATGCATCACAATATTAAAATGAAAAAGATATTTGTGCGTATATGAAAAAATAGGTGTTACGTTCTCGCAACGTTAGCGTATAATGGATTACGTCATCATCTATATAATGTTTAGTTGGAATTAAATTTTTCGAAACGTTTAGGTTGTAAATGAACTCCACATTTATTACATATAGCCACTGTTGTACTTCTGCAATTTCGACATCGTATTCTGCCATTTTCTGTGTGTTTTACTATCATGTGACCTTCATTATCCTATTGTACTTCATCTGGCAAGCTTGTAGATGATGACCTCCCCAGATTTACGTTGAGTTGATCATGTTTGAGTAAAGATAAAAGAATATCTGAACGAAAATCAAGTTGCGATATTTTCATGCAGCTGTAGCCCTCAAATGTGTATTATATTTAGCAATAGCGTTTGGTTGGGATATAACGATTTCTTTCTTTTCTTTCCTGCTGTAACATTTGATAATTTTCAGTGGTTGCGTTTTCCCAAAGTTGGTTATTATTGTGTCGACTGAATTATCATTCCAACGGATCACATTGATTTTGGCTTTACTGTCAAACATCTCATCGCATGAACCACGCTCCATTTTCCCCATCATCCTTTGTAACTTCACGGGTCATTTCCAATTATATTCTCTCGCACCGTTCCCATTGCAAAATACACTTTGCTTGCAAGTGCGGCTATGAAATCGCATGAGGAGAAGAAGTTAGCAAAATATACTTCATGTTGTGATGGATTATCAACCAGAGAGAGCAGATTTGTCACTTCGTCTCCTAAACCTAAACCTCGATTCGCTGTTTTTTTCTTATTGTAAGCACCATCGTATGGTTAATACTGGTATAAGTAGCCAGTAGACGAACACAAGCACCATAATTTAAATCCGAATCGAACAAGTTTATTTTTTATAAACATTTTAGCAGAATGTCTACCAAATTAAGGCACAATCCCTTTATCGATTGATAAATGAGTTGAAAAAGTTCCAAATTCCAAACTAAACGCAACAATTCATAAAATTCAGAATTTTATATACACCAATTGACACCATAATCATAAATTATGCAATTTTCATAAGATAATTTAAAACTTGAAGAAGCACTTGATATGGAAATATATCTAACATATTTGTTATATACAAAAAAAATCATATTCAGACCGTTGCGAAAACGCAACGTTGGCCGTTAATGGGCAGTTAAATGATTAAGTTCGGCAAATAAAATTGTGGATAGAAAGTTGAAATATCTGCGGTAAATTCGAATGAGATCCGCGTTTGAGGAACAAACGTTTGCCGATTCCTCACTGCCGCCAAAATTCATGTTTTTTACTTCAAAGGCTGATAGTAGACGAGTACTGTGCATTATGAAGTTTACTGCACTTTGAAGGAACATGTGGTTAGTGCCATAATAAAGATTTGGTACTCACTGCTTCAGACCGACATGGTGGTCGAAACAATCGTCGTACAGAAAATAAATCTAGCGACAATTGAGTAATATTCATTAAAAATTAGAATTCTACACAGTCATGAAATCCTTAATATTGGAATTTATTAGTTACTAATACTATATTTCAAGACTAATTGATAATGTTGACATTGTTATTTATTTTAATAGGTCTCAGATTAAGGAATCGTTTTATTGACAGTTATAAGCAGAGGTAGGTAAAATACCTTTTAAAATGTATTTGAAACGAAAAATTCAAAATGCATTAGTAAGTACTATTTAAATTACAAAGCAGAAAATGGTTTCGACACATTTATTTAAAATACAAAATAGAAAATAGGTACTTTGAATATAATTTAAAATGAAAAATTGTGCTAAAATTTTATTAATATCGTAACATTACAATAAATCTTGGTTAGCCTTAATCAATAATAATTTTGCGAAGGTGTCGTCTCTCAGGTATCTTCGCTTTGGTCTCATTATCATTCCAGCATACGAAAACAACATTTCAACAGGTGGTGACGTTGAAAGTAGAGTATTGTATTTAATAAACAATTTTTTAATATTAAGAAGTTGATTCAACACTGCGAACTCAGCCAGACTCAAGAAAGCTATTATTTACATCTGAATCGTCAAATAAAAAATTGTTTGTCATCAAATGCGTAATTCTTCGCTAAATTCACTTTATTTTCATTTCTAATTGTTGATATTGCCAGTTCATTAAATATCAAGTGCCCAGACTTGGTATTTAATTCAAGTCTTGTGACGTGCGTAGTTTGATTTCGTGTATTGTAGTCCACACTCACAATTTGTAGCAAATTTTGTGCATGTATACATAGTAATTTCACCTTAAATAGAACTCCTACGTTACGCCATTGAATCTTGTATATGGTTCTTATTATGTATTCTCTAATTAAGTTGTAATTTTCTATTTTGTTGGGTATAAATAACTATATATACATATATATATATATATATATATATATATATATATATATATATATGATTTTGAGGTTTCCACGAGTGTTGATCCACTCCTTGGGTTATTAAGAAGAACCATTAGGTTGTCGACTACGTTTTGACCAGATACCACTAGCCATTATGAAAGGCCTGCTTTCACTACACTCACTTTCACTTACCTTTTTTGGATGGTTCATTTTGTACACCTTTCGCTATTTTATCATTTAAGGTAGGTTTCCTTGTTTTCGGCAAAATTTGTGCGCCGTCCCTGGTGTTTAAATTTTGTGGACGCTTTCCTATTTCTATGGCTTCTCTTATTATTCGTTGCGTTTTTTTGTCTATATTGGCGATTATTTTAGCATTTTAAAAGACGATGTTATGTGATGTCTCTTGTGCGTACTGAGACAGTGAAGATGTCGCTTGGTTTTTTGCTACGCATTCCGATGTTCTCCTCTTCTGGAATTCACTTTGCGGTTGGTCTGACCGATGTATGTTTTGTGAATGTTTTATTGCAGTCACATAAAACACAGAGTATAGAGCACAGAAAACAGAGCACATAGCACAAATAACAAAGCACAAAGCACAAAGCTCAAAGCACAGAACACAGAGCACAGAGGAATTAGCAGAGCACAGGCACAGAGCACAGAGCACAGAGCACAGAGCACAGAGCACAGAGCACAGAGCACAGAGCACAGAGCACAGAGCACAGAACACAGAACAGAGCACAGATCACTGAGCACAGAGCACAGAGCACAGAGCACAGAGCACAGGCACAGACACAGAGCACAGAGCACAGAGCACAGAGCATCAGCACAGAGCACAGAGCACAAGCACAGCAGTAGCAAGAGTCACAGATCACGAGCACAAGCACAAGAGCACAAGGCACAGAAGCACAAGCACAGAGCACAGAGCACAAGCACAGATCCAAAGTACAAAGCACAAAGCACAAAGCACAAGCACAAAGCAAACAAAGCACAAAGCACAAAGCACAAAGTCACAAAGCACAAAGCACAAAGCACAAAGCACAAAGTACAAAGCACAAAAGCACAAAGCACAAAGCACAAATCACAAAGTACAAAGTACACAAGTACAAAGCACAAAGCACAAAGCACAAAGCACAAGAGCACAGAGCACAGAGCACAAGCACAGATCACAGCACAGGCACAGAGCACAGAGCACAGAGTCACAGGCACAGAGCACAGAGCACAGAGCACAGAGCACAGAAGACAAGCACTAGAGCACAGACGCATGAGCACAGAGCACAGAGCACAGAGCAGCACAGAGCACAGAGCACAAGTACACACAGAGCACAAAGCACATGGCACAAGCACAGAGCATAGAGCACAGTCAAGGAGCACAAGCACAGATCACAAAGTAAAACACAAGCACAAGCACAAAGCACAAGGCACAAAGCACAGAGCACAGAGCACAAGCACATAGCACAGAAGCACAGAGCACAAGAGCCAAAGCACAAGCACAAGCACAGAGCACAGAGCACATAGCAGACACAGAGCACAAGCATAGCACAGAGCACAGAGCACAGAGCACAGAGCACAGAGCACAGAGCACAGAGCACAGCACAGCACAGACACAGAGCACAGAGCACAGGCACAGAGCACAGAGCACAGAGCACAGATCACAGAGCACAGAGCACAGAGCACAGATCAGGCACAGAGCACAGAACACAGAGCACGCACAGAGCACAGGCACAGAGCACAAGGCACAGACGAGCACAGAGCACAGAGCACAGAGCACAGGAAGCACAGAGCACAGAGCACAAAGCACAAGCACAGCAAGCAAAGCACAGAGCACACAGCAAGCACAAAGCACAAAGCACAAAGCACAAGCACAAAGCACAAGCACAAGCACAAAGCACAAAGCACAAAGCACAAAGCACAAAGCACAAAGCACAAAGCACAAAGCACAAAGCACAAAGCACAAAGCACAAAGCAAAAAGTACAAAGTACAAAGTACAAAGCACAAAGCACAAAGCACAAAGCACAGAGCACAGAGCACAGAGCACAGAGCACATAGCACAGATCACAGAGCACAGAGCACAGAGCACAGAGCACAGAGCACAGAGCACAGAGCACAGACCACAGAGCACAAAGCACATAGCACAGAGCACAGAGCATAGAGCACAGAGCACAGAGCACAGAGCACAGAGCACAGAGCACAGACCACAGAGCACAAAGCACATAGCACAGAGCACAGAGCATAGAGCACAGATCACAGAGCACACAGCACAGATCACAAAGTAAAAAACACAAAGCACAAAGCACAAAGCACAAAGCACAAAGCACAGAGCACAGAGCACAGAGCACAGAGCACAGATCACAGAGCACAGAGCACAGAGCACAGAGCACAGAGCACAGAGCACAGAGCACAGAGCACAGAGCACAGAGCACAGAGCACAGAGCACAGAGCACAGAGCACAGAGCACAGAGCACAGAGCACAGAGCACAGAGCACAGAGCACAGAGCACAGAGCACAGAGCACAGAGCACAGAGCACAGAGCACAGAGCACAGAGCACAGAGCACACAGCACAGATCACAAAGTAAAAAACACAAAGCACAAAGCACAAAGCACAAGGCACAAAGCACAGAGCACAGAGCACAGAGTACAAAGCACAAAGCACAAAGCACAAAGCACAAAGCACAAAGCACAAAGCACAAAGCACAAAGCACAAAGCACAAAGCACAAAGCACAAAGCACAAAGCACAAAGCACAAAGCACAAAGCACAAAGCACAAAGCACAAAGCACAAAGCACAAAGCACAAAGCACAAAGCACAAAGCACAAAGCACAAAGTACAAAGCACAAAGCACAAGGTACAAAGCACAAGGCACAAAGCACAAAGCACAAAGGGCAAAGCACAAAGCACAAGGAACAAAAGCACAAAGCACAAACCGTAAAGCACACAGCACAAAGGACTAATTCTGGATGACGCGATTTCCCCTTAATTAATAAACTAACAAATCACAAATCAACCACTATAGGATTATCCGATATCTACTAAAACAGAAACTACTTTCTTTAATTCTTTTACAACATAACTGCAATTTTTAAATCTTAATATATTTACAGAACAAAAAATAAACATTAAATTGAATATCTAATAATTTACTATAACTTCCAATAAATCCAGCAACGCTTACTCCTTGCTATTTCATTACCAAAGAGCAGTGATTCCCAAACTTTACATATGAATATAGCTAAATTTCTAGAAAATTCTTACACTAAGACTAAAAATCCGAATTTTCTACTATAAATTCTACACACGTTATAACGTTATTCTCCCAGCAATACTTGTAACGGGCACAAAGTCAACTTAACATACTTATGTCAAGATATCTTCTAGAATTAAGTATTGCCTTAACGGAAGAAGATTTACTGTTACATTTTCTCTGATGGGCGGAATTACGAGTAATAGACATTCTTTTCTTTTATCAAACTAAAGATATTCGAATTCACTAAGCGCTGTACACTATGTTGACAAATAACTACACTGTACACAATGGACTACGAAAGTCTGACGTCACGGCAGCCACCTTATTGCTGTAGGACAGTGTTCACTTTCCAAACAAAGCCGTGCTTTAGTTATAAAGGTGATTAAAACGTGATGAAAACATTTATTATCTTAAATACGTGCTTGTGTTGTTTTTTTGAATTGGTAAGTATGTAGATATACAGTTTTTAAATAAAAATGCAGTTGTTTGTTCTTTATGATAGTTTTATAACAATTTAATGTGGTACCGAGAGTTTATAGGTTATAAAACGTGGGTCACATTTGTGTTAACTTTTTTGTTTCAGAAAATGGTTATGTGTTTTGCACCTGATTGTAAACATTTAGCGAAAAACAAGGATTTAGGTTTTTTGTATTACCAAAGAATAAATAGGAAAAAACGAAGTGGTTACAATTATTACGGTGAGTTGCATAAACTTTTCAAGAGTATTCATCAGTACTACAATAAGAACTTTAATAATCGTAAATAAACTTATCTAATTTATTTTCACATACTTAAAAAAACGAATTTCATAATTTAACGGGTTAGCATATAAGTGGAGTATTGTTAATTCTCACTAGACGTATGCATTAATAAATTATTTATTTGAGGCGTGAAGATAGAGAACCAAGTAAGCATTCTTTAGCATGTAGCTGTTATTTCAAACATTAAGACCGAAAAAATTTGCCAACTTTATTTTGAATACAACAGATTTAAGAAAAAGGTTCAAATTTCTCCTGTAACACCAGAAAAGAAAAAAACAACGGTAAGTAATATTTATTTATTGATTTCATAATTAACAAAAATTTAAACTTGCAGAACATTATTTCCAGAAAAAAAATCTGTAAGGTCACTTGACTTTGATGTTTCAACAAAATCTTCATCTCGATAGAGCGATTTACAAGATATTAAGATTCCTTCAACATCATACACACCAGAACCGAGACCAGCGACTTCACAATCAGATACAGGATATAATTCTTCTGGTGATTTTACAATGTTCTCTTTTGATTTTTTGACGTTCCATGAACATGCTTGGTCGGTTACTGAAATATTACAGTGTGCAAAAATGGCAAGTGCTGCCATATAATAACACAGTACTTGTCCTCGTGGACATGTACAAATGGCATCAGTAATTAAATATTCTTCATTTAATGTGATCTAAAATAAAATAAAGATATTACATACCATTAATTACCGGTTTTACAAGTTCACAGAAATTCAGGCTGTGTAAATATTACTACAAATAATAAATATTACTCACCTCTACGTTGTACAGTCTGTTTCTCATACTAGCATGTAGGGTAAACCACCCAATCATTAACACTTTAAGCTACGATTCGTACAATTTTATCGATAGAAATGAAATTTTTTTAAAAAACCTGGTGCAAGTAGTTTTTTCTTTTGTAGTAAGCTACTCCATCAATCTAGCAACTTATTATTAAATGATTATTAGTGAAAAGTAATAAAAAACAGAAAAAGTCTAAAAAAAATCAATTTTCCAATTATTGACACCTAAATTCCAGTTATTGACACCCCATTTATTAACACTTTTTTGTAAATGCTGAATTGTTGACACCCCATTTATTAACACCGTTTTGTGTGAGTCCCATTAAGGTGTATGTGTTATGGTAGTAATAAAACAGGCAACGTAAATCTTAATTTTATTTTACAATAATATAGGTAGTTATTAAACAACAAAAAAAATTAATAAAACTAAACAAATCTTTCAATGATTTAAAGAAATACATTTTTATTATCACTTTATTTTTTTAAATGTACGCACCTCTTGGAAACAAAAGACTCCTTATATATTTTGTGCTTTTGTAAGCACTTATAGTGGTAGCCTTTAGGACACTTGGAACATTTTATGCCAATATTAGTTTTATTTATTTTAAAAGTACAAATAAAACAAATTCCGTCTTCTGCAATTTTGTTATTTTTTGTCATTATACTAGTTATATTTTGTCGTTGAGGATCCAGGCTGATTTAGTGTTTCAGGTTCGTCCAGAAATAAATTTCGAACGTGGCTATAGGCAATTTTTTTATTAGGACTTATGTTTTCTAAGGGCTTTCTATTAGGGGCAGTTTCTTCGCTGGTCTGTTAGTTTTCTTTTACCAGTAGGTTTACGGCATCCTGAGTCTGCTGTGGTATCGGTTTGACACCTTTTGAATTTTTATTTTTTACAGCTGATTTTTTCTTTTCACTTTTTACCAAAATTTCTTGACGTTTCTGTTCTTTTTTTACTTTATTGGCCTCCTTTTTTTTCTCCTTTTCTACTTTAATTTCCTCTTTCTCCTGAAAATATTTTTTATAATCAGAAGACACTAAGACATATGATACTTTTTCTGTTTTCCTTTTTCCCGATCGCTCAGGAGTTTTAGGCTGAATTAAATAGTTTTCTATTTTTTTTTCTTCTTCATTACTTGCCTTTTTATGTGTATCTTTGACATCTAGAGAATTTTTTTCTATTAGCGTGTCAATTTTGATTAAGCTATTCTTTAAACTTTCGTCCGTTTTAGTACAATCCGATCCTATTGTTGAGATATTATTTTGACTATCAGAATTGTCAAAATTTTCCAAAGTATTTGTTTCTGTCAGATCTGTGTTACTATAGATACGTGTAGTCTCAGCAAGCTCTCTTCCATTTAATGATTTTTCTGAACCACTATTTTTTTCATTTGTTTGGTCTTGTAATATTTCAAAAACGATGGGCATCTGTAATAATTCCTACTCTGTAAAATTTATATGTTCGTCTACTTTTACTATCTTCATTTCATTAATGCTGTCGTCTAAAGTAGTTGGTGGTTTTAGGTCTAAATAAATTTTTTTTAGATCATCGAAGTATTGGCAATTTTCATGTGCATCTTCTGCTATTCCTTTCTCAAGCTCTTGAACTTTTTTGCTTCCTAATAAAATACAAAATTGTTCAAAATTAATTACTTTGCCCCTATCTTCTTGTAACGAGGTGGTTGGAAAAGTGGCGTCAACGTCAAGTTTAGCATAATTTTTTCAAAGGTATTTTGAAAAATCAATAGCATCAAAGTCCCAGGGACATAATCCACTGGCCTTAAAACCATTAATAATACTCTCTGATTTTAGATGAAGAATTGCTTTTTGCAGAATTGGTGCAAAATGTTGCTTCCCTAATTGACAATAAGGATTTTCTCTCCTCCATTCAAGACCACCATTTTTCCAAAATGTCTTGAGTGGTTTAAAACACGAAACATCTGCTGGCTGAAGTATATGTGTGGAATTAGGATATAAAGCAATTAAAATAATATTCAGTTCCATACATATTTTGCTAAGCTCATATGTCAGATGTGTCTTATGTCCATCTACGAAAAGTATGATGGGAAATTTTACATTCTGCTCAACAAGATTTTTATAAAGCACTTCTTTTATATAGTCTATAAAAACTTCTGACTTCATCCAGCCGTTTTCGGTGGAAGCGATACCCCAGTTATCAAGAACACTATCTACTAGAACCTTACTGAGTCTTTTATTGGGAAATATTACAAGGGGCGGCGTTATAGTACCCGATGCAGAGAAACTAAACATGACCGTCAAATTCTGCTTCGCCTGTCCTCTATCTGCTTCATATATATTTTTGGCTGCTTTTGGAGCAATTACTTTTCCTAATTTTGGACAAAATAGGAAACAGGTCTCGTCACCGTTGTAAACCCTACTTGGATCTTCCAAAATAGACATGTACCCTTTTGCTTTTAGATATCTTTCTATGTCAGAAAACCACTTTTTGAAGTCGTTTTTTGCCACATTTGAAGACGCTCCTGTTACAGCCTCTGGAGTACGATGGGTCAAAATTGGATGGCAAGTTAAAAAGGATCGATACCAGTGATCACCTAAAATTGTAAAAAAAAAAATTCACTTTATAATACTTGCTAACTGTGTGATGTGATTTACGTCATCAATTGATGTGATTGTTGTAACCCTTACTTTGTGGAATCTACTCATTATAACAAGCAATAAAACACAAATGTTTGAAACAACTCCACAATATACTGGCAGAAAATTTACAATTGTTTCGAGAATGACTTCTCATCTTGTCAGTCCTGATAAAAAGAAGTCATTCCCGAAACAATTGTAGATTTTCTGAAAATTTATTGTGGACTTTTTTGAAACATTTGTGTTTTATTTCTTGTTATGTTGTCTTCAATTGTGTTTATTTGTTTAAATTTATAGTTTAACATTTATTTCTAGTTTTCTATATTTTTAAAAGTAGTTTCTAGTCCATATGAAAATAAATAAATAAAAACAATTTTGTTGTAGTGGTGCTTGTGTAGAATCACGCAATTTCAAACAGTTAACAAACTAAAGCACCATTTAACAAAGCGTAAAATATAAATTAAGATCATATATACATATAACAAGAATCTACCTGGCATATTTTCTCTAAAGGGATTCGGCCTTTTGTCAGCATCCAAAAACTGCTTAACTTAAAGTTGCAGGTCTACCTTTCGTTTCGGAAAACCTTTTTTTTGACTCTCAAGTAACCAACCACGGAGTAGTAGCTCCTCTTTCTCGCTAAGATAAGTTTGAGGACCGGGTCGAACTTTTGAAAATTTAGGACTTAATCTAAAGGTCAAAGTTGCCCTGGGGATACCATATTTTTTGGCAACAGATTTCTTCGATTGGCCATTTTTTACTTCAGCAAGAGCCCTCTGAAGTTGATTTTCGTCATTTTTTTTTTTGGTTTTCGTTTATCTTTACTCATCTAAAACCCAAAACACCAAATTAACCATATAGGTATGTATATACTTACTTAGGTACCTAGATAGTTACGGAAAATCGCGTAGGAAGTTAATCAATGGGGTTTGTTTCAAAAATACGGAAAATACCAATAATCATCACTGATGCCAGCTATTGGCACTTAAGAAATTAGTTTAATGCTAATAGTTACCATAGGTGTTAATTAATAGAAATCAGTTACATTTGCATACCAATAGTTGTCACCCTTAAAAATACGAGTAAATAAGAGAATTTAAGAAATCTAACGACACAAAAATACAAATAAAACATTCGCAACTATAATCAATACACTATAAATTTAATTATTATAACCTTAGCTTAAAAAAATATACTAATAGGAAGTAGAGGTTCTTACCTTGAAATTAATTTTCGAGCTTTTTTGTAACGCTGCTAGAAACTTCTTGTTGACAGACGCACGTCTTACCACTAACTAAGTGCAAATGGCCGTTATTGACTTCAGCAATGTTGCCAGTTATTATTTTTGGCCAATAATATACAAACATTTTAGCGGATAATTTAAAAATTCGAATTTATTAGGTAGAGTGTTAATAAATGGCAGAGTGTCAACAATTGGGTGGTTTACCCTACCTTTCCTTTAATCAATTCTAAATCGTCATAGTAAATAAAAAACGCAGTACATGCTTCTGGGCCATATTAACAAAACTAATCTGTAATAACAAAAAATGTAAGCAATAATGCAATAAGACTTTCTTCCTATTAAGGTGAGTTTTGTAGCGCATAACCTATAAATTACATATTCAAGCTGCAATAATTGTATGGAAATCATAATTATTATAAATTTTATTCTTAAAAGAAAACCAGTATAACATAATGTAGCTACTTACCGCAAAAAATGATTCCAAACTTTTAGATTATTATCATAACACTTAACACTCTTGAATACACTTTAATGACTGTTTGTTTGGAAAGTGATCACTGACCTACGCAACAAGATGGCTGCCGTGACGACATCACTTTCTTAGTCCATCGACAACCAGCCACAAAACTACGGCAATATTATCAGATGTGTTATTATTGAATTTTCTTAATTCTGCAAATTCAGAAAAATAGTCTACCAATAACAGGTAAACGTTAACATGTAAAGAATATAAATCAACCCTTAATTTATGCCAAACACTATTCGGTACCGTGTGTACTATTTCATGTTATCTGGTTGCAAGGTGATGCACACCCCACAGTTATTATTTCTTCTTTCTATACCACGAGCCATTTCAGACCAAAACAAATTTTCCATGCCAAATTTTTTATTTTTGCTTTTCCTAAGTACCTATATGTAATCTAGAATTATACTTGTTACGTGAGCTGTTTCAACATAGTATTCTGAGAGGTACTTTGAAATTTCTCAGTTTGTTAGTCACTGATGGGTAAATCTTCTATGACTTTATAGCTGCTTATTAGTCATTAAAATAATTAAATGTTCTATTTTCAGTAAAAGTAAGCGTGATAATGTACCCCTTTTTTTGATATCGTTCAATTCGAGTAACATCCTTTGTAACATTGCAAAAGCTAATGTTAATGGTTTTATTAACATTTACTAAAGTATTATGATCAGTTTCAAAAGTCACGTTACTCCGACCATAAATATATTGATAGTTATTTATCTGCAGCTAGCAGTATTGATATTCTTTCCTTCTCTATCTGGACATAACCCCGTTGTGTTTTTGTAAATTGTGTGTATGCCACTAGCATATCGTCTTTCATGGGAACACTTCAAAATCATCACATGAGACCATTAAAGTTTTACACAATGGAAATGTTTTGAAACTGGAACATTGCTTAATGTCTCTGCTCTAGAGCATGTTGTTGCTCACAGTTTCATTTAAAATCTATGTTAGCTTTAATCAATTCTATAAGAGTATTTGTCGTTGTACTACAATGAGGCATAAAACACGATACATGTTGAATAATGCCTAATAATCTTTCTCTGTTCTTTTTGTTTCGCGTACTAGTATGTTTGAAATTGTTCAAGCGCCAGGTAAAATATCTTCCCTTATATGGCCCATATAAATAGTTTTCTATAAACCAAAGTTCCATTTGGATTTCCTACATTTTAAATTATTCCCATCGTAAACTCCAACATTAACCATTAATTCTATTCCTGCGCATTACAATGACTTAGGGCTCTCCTAACTATATCTGATGAGAACAAGTTACTGGATATTACGAGCAGGGCTTGGTTTTGATATTCTTATGGACGAAATCACAAACTTAATGATAAGTTTTTCAGGTAAATCGGGGACACTGTAAGTATTACGCAACGAGTTCTAATTACGATAAAATTACATTAAATTAAGCCTTTCACGTGGTAAATTTATTGTTTGTGTATTAGTGTAGGTAATGTTTAAACAGGAGAGAGCGGTTTCTGTAAGATGGGTAAACATTGATTGTTTCTTAATTCTAAACCCCAATAATTAATGAAAATGAATAATTAATAAACAATCAATCAGGATAACTAATGTAAAGAATTTCAAATATGCAGAAATTACCCTTTCCTTCGCTAGAAGTTGCTCACGTAGATTCGGTGTGGATAATCGGTTTCTTCAGGTAAGTTGGAGCTGATTCTAGGATGCTGGTTACGAGGTTACGAGGATGCAGGTTGTTTCCTAGGTCTGTGATATAAATATAAAGTTCCTAAGTTCCGGGGACATGAACCTCTAACAAAACTGATTATCGGTTAGCGTTTCAAGTAGCTTTGTAGTTCGGGTATTTGGTGCCATATGTTTAGGCGTTATTTATAACCTGTACCTTT